>CM073327.1:369626-904626 GCA_037043015.1 Bryum argenteum | reverse complement strand
CCACCAACCTCACGGGGACAACCAGATAGCAACGCAAAACACCAGCATCCAAGACGTGCACCAGAGCAAGATTACAGAGGTCAACAGTCGCTAAGGCTCCTCAACAATGTAGGAGAGAGTTGCAATTATGTATAAATTGCACTTGAGAAATTGCAATGCAGTTAATTAAGATAGGTAACATACCCGTAAGATGGTCAAAAGAATAACGACTCCCGAGTTCCACAAAGAGTGAATGAGCATAGGAGTTGCCAGAGTGCGAGTTTGAGCATAGGCCAGACCCAACACGATCCCTGCCAACCACAAAAAATCCAGCTGAAACCAGACTCTTGAACACAAAATCCAGTGCAGTAATCTATACACTTCATCATGGCTGAGCTGCACAGAACCAAGCTTAGCAGTCCAGCAAGAATTTGTAGGGTCCCCCTCGCCTATTCAGAGGCCACATCTAAAAATAGTGCAGATTTACATGTCGATTTTGATGACACAGGCAACATGCAGTTGAGGAAATTCTGCGTAGGAGATAGAAGTCAGTTTACCAAGAGCTGAAAGTTGCGGAAATTCTCCGGGTGTCAAATGAGCCCCCGCAAACGCGCAAGCACTAACAACAATTGCTACTGGTGTCGGGAACCTGTTCAAAATTATAAGCATTCATCAGGTTCATTATGATGTTTGACTTGGGGCACCCCAATTATCCACTGATCGGATCATTTACATTCACATCAGGCGAGGTAGAGGAGTAGTACCACTTGGTTAAGGAGGCGAGCAAGAAACCACGAAAAACAGTCTCTTCAAGTAACGGTGCCAATACACCAGTAACAAGAATCAAAGATGCTGTGCTGTCATCACCGGAACCCACTACAGATATCAGTTATTCACTAAGAGCCCCAATTATCCGAAATCATACAGAAATCATACAGGAGTGATACACGCATGCATGTCATGACATAGATTTGATAAAAAAGAGGGTCGAATATAAAAGACCTGGCTGGTGAAGCCCCAATGATAGGCAATAATTGTACAAGTGCATCTGCATCCTACAAACATATACACTCTCTCCAACATCAGCCTCTGCACACTAATAAGATACTAAGAAGATATCATTGCTGGCTGCAAATTCAGCATTACATGTAGGAAGTCAAAATGCCAAACCAAATTGGGTCATATGTTTGGTGTGCTGCGCTCACCTCTCGCGGTGGGGGCTGTCCAGTGAGCTCCACAACCAAAGTGCTGACTGCAAATACACAGGCTGTGGCTCCTAACAAACCCAAGCCTCCGTAAAGAATCCAACCTCGGCGCGTATCAAATGGTGCACGAATATCTGTCGCTCAATTGCAGCGCTACATGAGCTCAGAGCAATTAACAGATAAAACATACGGATACAATGGAGGAATGTTGCAGAAGGCATGATTAAAAGCAAGCGAACGGAGGTCACATACGAACCATAGGAGAAAAACTGTGGCGGAAGGGGCTTATATCGGCCAAGCACGAGGGAGACGGCTCCTAGGCCGGCAATGGTTTGAACACTGACACACTGTCTCCTGTCAGTTTGTTCTGGAATTGCGCATCGATTTCTAAGCCAGGCATGCAGAAACACGAGAGAAACACGCAAAGAACACGAAGAAAGAACACGAAGAGGCTAAAAGCCGGAACCACTGAGGTGTGGCTGATGTAATGCATCAGCTTGGCGTTGCACTCTATCATAATCGGCAATATCTACACGTGATTTGATGTCTCAGAAATCGGAAGGCACGGGGCAAACCTACAGCTGGTGAAAGAGGATGAAGGTTGCTTGCTCATCCAAGTCGAGGGCCTCCCGCCGCCCAACGCCAAGTTGCGCAGCGACAAGCGACACAGCTAAGCCTGTCAAGGCAAAACTGCCAAACCTGTGTGGTAAGGGTCTCCAATCCTCGATGTACAGCATGAATGTCATTCGACAAAAGGTCCACGTATCACTAGAATCAAAAGAGACCAATGGCTTCATTCAAATTGACGAACTAAACCGAGCGGCTTGACAGAATCGCTGCAGCAATTGCTGATAAATGTACCTGGCAAGCCAGGAGAGCATGCCCCCTAAGGTGGTAGCGCCATCCCAGGGCACGTTCCATCGTTCCAAAATATCCCACTGAGGCGGAGGCGGAGGCTCCTGCGAGGGGGGTAGAGTGGAAAATGTGAGACAGCGGGAGCGAGTGAGAGCGAGTGAGAGCTAGGGACATAGGGCGTTTACCGGGACAGGAGGCTCAGGGACGGAGGGCGGAAGGAGAGGAGAAGGGTTGGAGACCTCGTTCTCGTCGTGCGCCTGTTGAGCAAGAGGAGAGAGATGGTAGGGTTCAGAAGCGCGAGGGCTACGAGAGTGGGGAAAACGACGCGGAGGGAGAGGAAGAAAGCGATGGCGAGGGAGGAGGGACCGAGCAGCATGAGGGCGAGATGGAGAGAAAGTATGCAGCAGCGACGAATTGCAAGGCAAGCGAGAGGTGCACAGCAGGACGTGCGCCATCGTGACCCTGGTTGCGCATCCAGACGATTAGCCGGGCCGAGCAGGCAGGAGGCAGCGGGCACAAAGCGTCCACAACCAGGACGATGCTGCTAATCAAACGAAGAGGATTGAAAGGCTGTACACAATTGGGGCTGCCCCGTCGGTCGATTGTCACGCTGCAAACTCTCCAGCTGTTGCCATTGCCGAACTTATCACAGAATCATGCCACTGGCTCCTCGCCGCGCTCCGTCGCCACCGAAAAACTAACGTCCTTGCGCCTCGCCAGACGCAAATTGACGAGGAACTACCAATTCCACAAGATTCAAAATTCAATCTCCAATGCCTTCGGCGCCACTCGAAACATGAAGCACAGTGGACCTGTAATGAGATAGAATGAAGTACATGATGAACACAAATTACTAAATACCATCCATATGGTAATTCCCATATTTATGGATTAATCAAAGGATTATGATCTAATTTTTCTTGTAAAAATAGAAATTTGAAATTTAGAAATATTTGAAAATGTTTGCTATAGAAATGAGTGAAGAAGTTGCTCAAGCAACAGAGAGAGATAGATAGATAAAAACTCCAGTCCTTTTTCAGGTCCGGCGTGATTAGAGTGTCTGTTCGTCAAGCCAGTGTCCTAATGCCCACCGGACAAGAGGACTCTGGTACAAGACTACTCACCCCTTTCGGGATTAGACACTATAGTAACCAAGAGAAACAAAAGTAACCAAGAAATAGTCAATATTATCTTTCTAAGGTTTGTGTAAGGTTATATTTTGTGCTTTATCGTGGGTATGGTCGCCAAGCCATGATTCCTGGTTGATTGGTAGGGATGTTTGAGTCACAAATAAGCGGTCCGGGTTCGATACTCGGTGGATCCGTTTGAGCGTTTAATGTGATATACATGGCTTGGTGCTGCTAGTGTGTTATACATAGGCAGGAAATTTGTACCAATCAATTGGCCCCGTCCCATCTACCTGAGACAAGTGTGACTATTCTTGTGGGAAGTGGTTTACGCCATTTCTCACGCCCTCCTCCTTTTATTGTTACATTATTGTGGGGATTGTTTGGTTATTCTCAATTTTCCTTTTGTGTAAAATAATTGAACCGGCGTGTTGAATGGCGATGGTATTTATTTCATGGAATGTGTGTTTTATGCATGTTTCTGATAAGTTAAATTTTTCTGCAAGAAGTTTCATTGATGGTTTGTGTGTTGTGCCTCTAGCACCCGCCGCGTGATGACTATGAGGGGGTCTACTTTCCATCCTAGGTTACGGAGTTTATCAAGAAGTGATTGATATTTGTCGGTTTTGTTATTAATTGTTTCTTGAGAGAATCTATCGTTACAGTATGTGAATTCTATAAATTGAAGTGTAAGGTTGTCTGTTGGGTGTGGTGGTGGGTCGTTTTTGTGTGGTAGACCTTAACGCAGAGTACATCTGGTTTGAATCTAGCGTTGCAATGACATCTTTGTTGTGTACATTCGCATTGTAATAGCCATGGAGGGACCGTATTTTCTTGGGGGTTGTTATTAAATGTGCTGCGTTCATGAGGATATAGCAACGTGATTTTTGTGATGAGAGAATTAATTTTCTTAGTTCCCATACAGCTTTGTTATGTCTCTTGATTCTAATGGCGTGTATGTGGTGGTGACTACATTTGAGTAGTGCGTGTAACCATGTGTCGGCGTCCATGGAGTTACATATAGAGCAAGTTATTGATGGGAATCGTTCTCTACCAAAGAATAGTTGTTTCCTTGCGTTCCCCATGTATTGGCGGTGCGTAGCTTTAGAATAATTGTTTTTTGGGAGTCCGTAATTATGGGGTTTAGCCAAGATGCATTTGATAGTTCATTGTCAATATCCGGGTTTGTTGTCCATTTGTTGATGTTGGGGAATTGGTCGGCGAGTATTATAAGGTTGTTGTCGTAGTCTTGTTTGTGTATGTATGTTTGAAGGCATCTGACCGGGCCCTTGTCCGGGCGAGTTCGGTCCCGCCATTTATATTTCTCGTAGTAGAATGGTGTGGTGTGTGCGACCGTGGGGTTTTGTGGCTACCGTATATCGTTTGGTGGCGCCCGACTTTTCGCAAGTTTGTCCGCTTCCTCGTTGCCGATGATGTTAATATGCGCTTTAACTTTGTGGAATATAGTAGGTCGAGTACGGTTTTGTAATATCTCAACCATTTCGTTAGGATGGTTTTGTCGGGATGGTTGTGTTGTGTGGATGGGTGTAGTATGTGAGTATTTAGATTATATAGGCGCTTTATGCAATCCGTGAAGATATAGGCCGGTTCATTTGGGTATTTGGTGTTGATTAAGTGTAGGGTTGTATGTATAGCCATTAATTCGCACGAAAGCATGTTTGAAGGCCGGAAGTCTTTCTCGATATTTGCATGTCGGGTTTTGTGGGATTGTAGATGCCGTATCCAGCTTTTTTCTTTTTTCCAATGTCCATCCTCGGCTTTTTTAGGTGGAATGAAAGAGCCGTCCGTATAGTAGCTGTATTGCGGTTGGAATTTTAGAGTAGGGTTGATTTCGAACGTTGGTAGAGGGGGTATACATGTGGGTTCGGAGTTTGAGTTTGTATATGAGGGGTATAACATTTTATTCCATCTTTTATTTTTATTGACGATAGTGTTGTATGGGGTTGGTGGAGCTTGTTGTATATAGTAGTGCGGGATTGCCATGGCCTCAATTGCATTTTTAATGTTGTTAATTTGTTCTAATGTACCAACGTGATTGTTTTGATGGTGTATGCACATGATGGATATTGCAAGTGGTTCGGTTGTTGGTTTGTATTTTTGTGGGGGTGCTGGGATTTCGTATGTGATGGAGTCTGCGGTGAAATGGGTTATTATATGTGTATCCGGGAAAGGTCCAATATACGGGGTTGGGTTTTGGTACCAGTTTGGGTCGGGGGTGACTATTATGGTGATTGTATTTGGGTCGTGTTTGGCTGCTAATCTCGCCCAGTGGATGGCTTGTTGGGTTGTTTCCAGATTATTATGGGTATGCGCATACCCTATGCCTGTCCATTTATATTCAAAAGCGTTGCCACGAGATCCAAAGATTTTGTCTCGGGAGAAAGGGGAGAAATATTTTGTTATTTTGGTGGAGCATGTAATTGGTGATGAAAAATATGAGTGATTGATTTGGAGGTTAGTCGTGATATGATCGAGAATGTTTGTTGGAAGGGTGTGGTGGGGTGTTAGTTTCGGGTTTTTTTTGGAGGATTGAGCTTTATATCTTAGATATAGCCATATTATTTCTGTTTCGAATGTTTGTGTGTATGGCATTAGCCCGTGTGCATTGTTTGAGTATTTATTAAATTGTTGCCATAGCCACTGTAATCTGTTTATGGGTATGGTGGTGAGGTATCGGCCATTGTCTTCGTATAGGTGAGCTGATTCGTTATTTATTTGTATGGTAGTTTTGTTAGTAATAATGTCTCTTTCTGGATTACATTCTGCAAAGTGTATTTGCGTAAGTGGGGTAATTGATGGTGGTGGTATGAACCTGGTGTCCTTGAGTTGTGCTTGTATGAAGTGAGTGTTGATCAAGTTTCGATAGTGATCATGTTGTGATTTAGTGTAGTAATCCTTAAGTAGTTGAATATTGTGTGAAATGACCGTTGGATAATTTAGGGAAATAGGTCTCTCTGTTGGAGCCATTTATGGTATGTGGTGTTATTGTGGTGCCATTTGCATAGGTATGTGTTGTGGGTATTAGGTATTTTGTATTTGTCTTTTGTAGTTACTGTTTTGTGATTTAATATTGTAGTTATGGGATATTCTAGAGGGTTGTTTTTAATGTTAGGTGGGGGGCTTATTTGGTGAGTATCTTGGTGGGTAGTAGGTTGTGGTCGGGTGTTTAAATGTCTTGGGAGTAAGTCAAAATTGTCTGAGATGTATCTTGGTTTGAGTGTGCGGGCCGGTGGGTGTTGGGTGCAGGGGTTAGGGCAATTTGGGTTGCATTTAGTTTGGCAAAATAGTTTTTCAGCTATTTCTAGCGCACTTTTCTCAAGTTTAGTTGGTGTTTTATAGTAGGTTGCAAAGTCGGTTGGTGACATGAGGTTCGTACGGTTTGGGAGAGAGATGTGTTTGATTTTGTAGATATTGTGTATTAGAAGCTTGTGTAAGAGCTTGATTGATAGTTCCAGGTTGAGGTGAGGAAGTTCGGTTGTGGCTTGTTCTAACCACTCTCGTTCCAGTTCGGTTTTGTGTAATTGGAAGTCATCATTAGTACTTTTTAGATGTATACCTCCATCTTGTTTGAGAAGAAATAGTGTTCTTGATATGGGAGAGTTTATACAGTCAGAGGCTTTTAATCTGGGGATGTTTTCTGCGCCACCGTGTTTGGAAGTTATGTGTTGAATAAGGCCTTTGTAAATATTGCCTAGTCTTCCTTGATCGTTAAGTGCATTTCTAAGTTGTTCGCCGATACATCTTAGATATGCGTTTTTTAGTGAGAATGCTTGAAGACCAAAGAGTTTGTGGGGAAGTTGGGTAATCACGTCACGCGTGCATTTTGGAAGGCCACGATTGTTTTTTGGATTCCTATAATTTTTTGTCAAGTTTTTGATGGTTGAAAGTGAGAATGGGATCGCATAGAAGCTATATGCGATCCCCTCTTTCGATGATTTATATCAACCATGTTGATTTTTTGTTTGATTGTTGCGGGGCATTTTGCGAGTTGTTTACATTGGTCGGTGAGTTTGTTTGTCGCGATGTGTGTTTGGATTTTCCATTTTAGAGAGGGTACCATGTGGATACCAAGGTAGACATAAGGTTCGTTTTGGTGAAGGATAGGAATTGGTTGGTTTCTATAGGTGATGTGGTGTTGCTCTATTTTTTCCTTGAATTTATCGGGCTTTATTTTGGATTTATTTGGACAAACTAATAGCACATTTTTTATACAACGAGGTCCATACTCCCCATTCACAAAATTTATCTATTTTGTATATTTGAGTTTGTATGGATTGGAGGGTGTTTGCAAGTCCTCGCTAAATCGTCTGCGTATCAGCAATTGTAATGTTTATTTTCGATGTACCAAATGTATAGCCATTATTCCCTTGTAGCCATCTTAGTAGTGGTTCTAGAAATATGAGAAATAGGTAGGGGCTTAATGTGTCGCCTTGAATGGTTCCTCTTTGTATTGGAATTGGTTCTGTCTTGCCAAAATATTCGCTGTGAATATTGTGGAAGAGTTTGCGTATATGTTACCAATTAGCGTAATCGCGCGTCTAAAGGGTAACCAAGGTCTTTCATTATCATGAGTAGTCGAGCATGGTCTAGGGAACCGAATGCATTTTTGAAGTCTATATATAGTATATAGATGTCTTGATTTGTGAGTTTTGCGTCCTCTAATGCTGCAGTGATGAGTTGTATTTGTCTCAACGCGTCTTCTTTTCTCTGCTCGGAAGCCTTCTTGGCTGTCATGTAGTATTTGGTGATGTTCGCCGTATGTTGAAAGTATAAGTGTGAGAGTACTCGTGAAGAGTTTGTAGATTGTATTGGCTAGCGCTATAGGCCTGTGGTTTGGTAGTACTGCTGGATCGCCCTTTTTGTATAGTAGTATGGTTAGGCTTAGTTTCCATGATGCTGGTATTTGACGTTGTTTGTAGCAGTGGTGAAAAAACATGGATAGTAGTTTATGAAAGTTGTCGGGCATGTTTTTTAGAATGGAGTTAGGGATTCTATCCGGTCCTGGTGCTTTATTATTGGATAGTTGTTTTAAACATTGGCCATATATTTCATCGTTGAAGTATTTATGTAAGGGGGTTTGTGGATTACCTCTTTTGTCTATTACAAAGCCGTCTAAATCGTGCCATGGGTATTGTCTCACGCTACATGTGCATAGTGTTGGGTGTTGGGGTTGGTGATAACATGTTGGGATTTGTGGGCCTATTAGTTTGTGATTGTTGTGTGTGTATTTCAATTGCGATGTCTTTCGGGTTGGTTAAGAGGTTGTTATATCTATCTATGATGCGATCAAGTGGTGGAGTATCTTGATATCTAAAGACTTTTTGTTTATTTTTTTGGATTTTTGTCGTATAACCGCCTATATTTCGTGATGGCTTTTTTAATGCATGCTTGGGTGAATTTCGTAGTGATTTTTGTGCTTGTTTTTTTGATGATTTTGCTATTTCTCGCTAGGGTTTGGATCCATTCTTGTGGATTGTTGGTTTGTAGTGGAGGTGGTGGAATGTCTATGTGTGTATGTTTGCTTAGTTCTTCTATTATGGGGTGTTGCCGCCAATTGGGGGTGTTTTTTTGTCTTCGTATATAGCCTTGCGAATTAGATGGTATGTGGTTAGGTGTTTTTTCCATTGTTTTTGGAGTTTTCTTGGTAGAAATCCTCCTTGTTCGGATGTGCGTGGTGTTAGTGTAGGCAAGGGTGGTGCGGCTGCAAGTGTTTTCAATTAACTTGGATGTTTTTTGAATTAAGTGGTTTAGTTTTTCGCATGCCGTTTGCCATTGTGTATTTGTTAATTGAGTGTTTGAGAGAAGAGAGGTGAGGTCATTGATTTCGTTTGAGTTGTCTTCATAGAATATTGTTTTGAATTTATCAAGGCTTTCTTGTGGAATAAGATTTAAAAGTCTTATTGGTTTAGATGTTGGTTCTTGTGGGGTCTTATGAGCGGTGTGTTTGGAGGTATTTGAAGAGTAATTGGAGAATGATCCGAGTTGAGGTTATGTTCTGTAATAGTTAGCGATGTATATAAATTGTTATTGGGGTATTTATAAAAATCCATCTATTAGGTTTGGTTTCACTATAATTTTGTCCTCCTTGTCTCGAATATACAATGTTTGTTGGTATATATGTTAGTTGTAGGGAATTTGTGAATGCTCGCCAATCCTTGTCTTCTAATTGCGGTGGAGTTGTGTCTAATTCGTGTCGACGACCTATGAGAGCTATGTCTCTATTAAAATCCCCACATAATATTTGAATGTGGTTAGGGTGTCTTTAAATCTGTTGTGTTATTTGTAGTTGTATTGTTTCTAAGTAAGGGGTGTCTTCCTGGATGTGACGGCATGTACATGTGTATAAGTAACCAAGGTTGTAGGGGTTCGTTTTTTATTTTTATGATTTGTAAATATGGTGATATTGCGGCGGGGGTTGGGATTTTGGTAACATTACCTGGGTATGTGTATTTGTTGTTTATAAATAACAAAAGGCCCCCTCTTGTAGGTGTATATTCCATTCGTTGTTGCATGCATCGCGTTAGTGCGTGTGTATTGTTGAAGATCATTTTGTGATTTGGAAATAGGTTTTGAAGGTATTTGGTAGATTTTGTGGCAGTTAGTTTAGTTTCTTGTATTGCGATGATTGCGGGGCTTGTTGGAGTGTTAGTGATTAATTCATGTAGATTTGGGAGGCGGTGTTGAGCGATGAGGCATTCCATGTGACTATATGTGTTTTATGGTTTGTGGTGATTGGTGTTGTATTTTGTGGGGGTACATCCGGTCTTTGGAGGGGATGGGAGTATTCGGGAAGAGGTTCGTTGAATTTTAGGGCTTCGTAAGTAGGTTCTCGGGTAGAAATGGGAATTTGTTTTTAGTTGTTCTTGATTGGGTGGTGTGTTGTTTTGTTGAATGAATTCGTATAATTGTTTGTGTATGGTATTGGGGGGTTTATTAGGTTACAATTTATGTTTTTGAATTGTGTATATGGGTGTGGGTTGTTAAGATGTCTTTCTGGTGGGTTTTGAAGTGTGGCCATTTCGTTCAAAAGAATATAGTAGTCCAATTAGGATTTGTGGGATGTTCAAGGATTCGGTTGCATGTTTACGGTGATGGATTTATTGTTGTGATAAGAGCGTATAATATGCGAGTCTTTGGGTGATGGTAGTTTTCCGGATGTAATTTGTAAGATATGGGTATTTTATTTGTGCTTCGGATGTTGTGGGTGAGTATTTATGAGACATGGCGCGAATTGTGTTGATAGATGTTGGTATTCGGGATGTAGACTAATTGTGCATGGTATAAAGTAGTTTTTGCATCTACGTTTGTGAACGGATGGGTGTGTTTTAAGTATATTTGGCATGGGCCCTGGTTAGTTTCGATATCACCGCATCGTGTTAAATGATATTTGTCATTTGTATGTGTATTGGTAATTTTTAGAAGTGTGGTTTGTTGATTTTGGTACTTTTGTAGATATAGTGTTGTTTGTGTGTGTTTTGTATGTTTTTGAGTTATTGATTTGTAGGTGAGTTGGAGAGGTCGGGTTTGTTTGTTTGTATGTATAGTGTAGTGCGTAGCGTTTGTTGTTTGGAGGTTGGATATTTTAGTATGTTTTGAGTGATGTAATTGTTGTTACAGAATGGAATGTTTTTGTTTTTTGTTGGGTTTATTTAGTTTTTGAGGCCAAATTATCGGTGTGGATGTAATGGTGTGTATTTGGATTTTGTATGTTGTTTTTAGTTTATAGGCGAGGCCGGAGGCCGAACTTGGTTTTTTATTTGGTTAGAATTGTGTGTGTGGTTTGTTTGTTTACTTATGGATATTTTATGGTATTTTATGTAGTGTAGATGTTCTCTTGTGACGAGGTATTTTGGTTTGTTTCTGTTAATTTGGTTTAGTTTTAGAAGCCCCATAAGTTGAGCTTTTTGTGTCTCTAACTTGGGTGTAATGGTGCGTGTGTGGGTTTTGTATGTTGTTTTTAGATTTGGTTTATAGGTGAGGCCGGGAGGCCTAGCTCGCATTTTCATGTTTAACGTGTTTTGTGTGCGGTTTGTATGTTTGGGGTGTTTTTCAAACACATCTGGCATAGGGCCAGGGTTGGTTTCAATATCCCCACATTTGATTAGATGATGCATGTCATTATATTTGTAATAATATGTGTTGAAAGTTCTCTTGGATACATTCATTGAGGTAGTGTTAAAAATAGTCTTTTTATCAAATTTGGTTTTGGCCAAGAAATATATTAATTGAAAAAATAGGTTATCTAAAAATAGGTTTTCTAAAAATAGGTTTTCTAAAAATAGGTTTTCTAAAATAGGTTTTCTAAAAATAGGTCTTCTAAAAATATGTCTTCTAAAAATATGTCTTCTAAAAATATGTCTTCTAAAAATATGTCTTCTAAAAATAGGTTTTCTAAAAATATGTCTTCTAAAAATATTTTTCTAAAAATAGATTGATAATTAATTTAAAAATATTTGTATCTTTACTTACTTTTATTAGTATTTTTATTTTTAGTAAATCTAGTAGTATTTCTATTTTTAGTAAGTCTATTTTTGAGCGCTGCGGGGCTTCTTCGGCCGGGCAGCCAACTCTCCCGCTTCCAAATTCTTCCTATATATTTCTAGGGAAATTGTAATTCCATTACTTAATTGTTTACTTTTCTCTTTTTCACATATATCAAGATAAATACTACTATTATCTTTTATTTTAAGTCTCTTTGTATTCCAGCTTCTATTTATAGAATTTACTATTATAATCTTGGATTCTCTTTTGCGTGATTTTAATTTAGAATTCATGTTACTCATTATTAAATTGATTATTTTTTCATCTCTTAATTTTGGGTCCACTGAAAATGATATTCTATTTTTAGAGATCTTGCCTTTTGGTACATTTTTATTTTTATTATTTCTTTGGTAATGATTTCCTACCCCATCCACTATTTTGTTATTATTTTTCCGCCCTGATTTGAACACATTATTTTTAGTATTGCTTACTTTAATTGAAACCTTCAATATTCTTAATTTAACTATCTTTATCATATTTTTATATATCTCCTTTCTTAATTTTAATTTATTATATGTCTTTCCACTCTCCTTGATTTTTCTATTTTTAGTCGTTTTATCATTCCTTATCTTTTGTTGGTTTTTGCTTTCAATTTCTCTTCTCCATAGTAATTTGTATCTATATCTATTTTTACTTCCCATTGTTTTTCTATTTTTAGATATTATTGTTTTTTCTTTCTTTGATCTTCTTTTGCAATTATTCTTTCTTGTGTATATTACCCTCTTTTTATTCTTTTTCCTAGCCGTCATATTTTTATTTTTTGACTTTTTTAAGGCTTTATTCTTATACCTTTTTATCTCATCAAATTTATTATATTTTATTTTTGTATTTGGTAATTTTATTTCTTTTCTGATTTTTATTTTTATTGTTATTTTCCTATTTTTTTCCATCTTTGATATATTTTTACGAAATGACATTCTCAAGCCATTCCCTCTTATATTTATCTTCATACTTTCGTTTTTCCTTTTTAAATCAGAGCTCTTACTTCTACTTTTTCCTTTCCCATTATTCCTATTCTCTTTGTATTTATAGATGTCTTTTATCTTGTACATTATCTTCTTCCAATTCTGTTTTTTCCATAATGATTCTCTATATACATTTGTTCTTGGTTTATTTATTTTTTCTTTCACGGTATTTCTATTTACTTTTACTTTAAATTCCTTATTCTTTCCGTTTATTATTGTATTTTAATTAATTTTACTTTGAGTGCATATATTTTTATTTTAATGTTATACTTATATATTTTTATTTTTATTCCTTTTAGTTCCACTTTTATTTTCTTTACTTTTAGTTTCACTTTTGTTTTCTTAACTTTTATTTTTTTAAATTTTATTTTCTTTTCTTTTATTTTCACTTTTATTTTCTTTATATTCAAATTTTTCCCCTTTGCTTTTACTTTTTTTACCTTCTTGTTTATTTTAATTTTGTATTTACTTTTACTTATCTTAATTATGCTTTCATTTACTGCTTTGATTTATCCTATTCTTGTTTATTTTTTCTTTTGTTGTTGTATATTCTATTTTTATTTTTATTTTAACTATTTTTATTTCTATTTTATTTATTTTTATCTTTTTATTCTTATTTAAGTTCTTTCTTTCCTTTGTTTTATATTTGGAGTTCATTAATTTCTTCAAGTTGGTGGTATTTAGTAATACCTTATTGTTTTTTTCGTGTTTGTTATTAGTATATAAAAATATACCAACAATAAAAACTTGTATCTTACCATTGTTATTTGTCAAAGCTAGTTTGATGTGTCCATGTTTCCTTCGATCGCCAAAATATCCGATCTTTCCCCTACACTATCTATGCATTGCATTGTAGCCGCTAATTGTTGTTTGAGTAGAGCTAGTCATGTGTTCAACTTCTTTGAAGATGTGTCCACATACTCTTTTGCTTCCTTGATCATTGACTCCTTCATGGTTCCAAGCTCTCTTCGTATCTCGTTATTGCCTTCTTTGACCGCATCTTTCATGAGTTTCTCAAGCTCTTTTTTTGAATAACCCTTGTGTGGAGCATTTTCCATGGCTTCGACCGTGTTTGCTAATGCCGTGTTGACATCCGAAAACCCCAAAGATGTAAGTTCCTCTTGAGATGGTGCATTAATTCCATCAAGACTCTTAGGGTGAGGGTAAATTCCACATATTTACCCAACATTTTTACATTCTTTTTTAAGTGTTTCTTATAAACAATGGATTTAGACACTGGACGTTACAACTTCCCACATGCTTTTACCCTCAAGTCGGAAAAACACATTGACAACATTTTTCTCGCCCATATGTTTTTTAATCTCATACTCAATTTCTTGAGTACTTTTGACTTTGTTGAGATTTTTGACTATGAGGATGAGTGCATTCTTTTGGGCTTTCTCTTTGTCCGTTAGCTTCTCTTTCATTGAAACTTTTGCCTCTAGGATTTCATTATCAACCGTGACTTTGTATTTTATGATCTTGTTACATTGTTCCGGTGATGTGGCAACAACCCACGCAAAGTTAAATTCTTTTTTCTTTTGGACATTAGTTATCTCATACTCATGACCTCTATAAAACCCTTCCGCCATGGTTTCCTCTAAAACATCAAACCATTCTTTGCCCCTAAGGTTTTCGCTTGAAATCTTTGCTGAAAGGAGGTTATTGAGTGCCAGTGCGTCATACGACTTGCACACTTTACCCCTCCTCGAGACGTTATCATCCATAGTAAGGATGAACGCTCTCGTTCCTTGGAGGAGTGCCTTTCCATCCTTATGGGGCTCTTTCAAATGAATTTTAATTAGGCCATTCCAAGTCGTAGACTTGTGAAAACAAAAATTGCTATGTTTTCACTAATTTCTTCTCCAACTTCTATCTTCATCTTTTTTAGTCTTTCTTTTGTTTTCTCCAATATCAAGTCTCTTGCCCATCTATTCTCTTCTATTTCAAAATGGATGGCTATGTGGTAGTCAAATGAAAACCCTTGGTCGTCAACCTCAACATCAAACGGGATTTGAGTGAGGTTGAAGTGTTAACCTTCCACCCCATCTTCCCTTTTGTAGGGCCATTCTTGTTGAATAACCCAAGGAAAAGAAGGGGTGGCGTTTAGGGTTTCCTTTGCCTCCTCATGTTCCATGCCACTTTTCATTAACTCATGCACACTTACAAATCTATCCTTTGGTAAATTCTTTTTGCGATTGGTCCAATTTAGTGCTTGAAACCCAAGCCAAAAGGGAGGACGTGGTGCAATATGCTCCTTTCCCTTAGCCTTCTTTTGGCTTGACGTTTCGTTCATTGAACTTAATCTCTTTTGTGAAGCACTCACCTCTTCCATACCAACATCTTTGGGGTTTGAGGAACTTGTGGATGCCATCCGAAAATATAAACAATGTTTCGTAAGGTTTGTAGAGGTTTGCTCTCTTTTTTACCTCTTTCCATTCACTTCCCCAATTTAATTTGAAGGCCTATGTGAATGGGTTTTGAGAGAGAGCATTTCAAATTATAAGGCAATGCAATCATTGACCTACTTAAACATCTACATATTCTAAGGTTTTTGTGCATTACATGCAACCTTTGCAATTTATCATGTCCAATCATTCCCATTTTCTTATGTACTTTTAATGGTCTTTCCTCAATTTTCCAAGCCCATGCGGAGACCTATCTTCTTTACTAGGATAATCATCCACATAGAGACACCATCGCATGAGGGTTTGTTTCAATATAATAAGCGTGGTGGAAAGTCTTCTTTCAAAATAAGAAAGACATTCTTTACCACTACAACATGAAATACCTTCTATCCTAGACATACAAACATGCATTTTATGTGAGACTTTGGTTTTAGTGTAGTTCACGTGATTATCTCTATATGTTCTATTTACATTGCTACAATGGTAAACGTGCATACTATAATGAAGAACAATTAAGAGTACAAAGTTCGAAATATTACACTGTTTGCTTTAAATCGAGTTGGCGATTGGGACGGCAAGTATTCAGTTACACCAATGTTTTTGCGCTGGTTCGATGCTGTTCGATTCTTGTCAGTTATCGATCTTTCAAACCTTCAGTCCATTTCTGCAGATCAGGGTTTTCTTCCGCTTTTCCTGGGCCGATCGGCACTTCCTGGTACTCGCTCCTTCAGCTTTTGTGGGGTCATCTTTAACGTCGTTACTTCAACTCTTGGCAGCGTCGACGGATACGACAAAACCTTCTCTACTACAGGTGGCAGGAACTGATCTGGTCGTCTTCTCTGAACTGATCTGGTCGTCCTTTGATTCCTCTCGTCACGGGACAACGGGAGGAACTGATCTGGTCGTCCTCTCTGAACTGATCTGGTCGTCCTTTGATTCCTCTCGCCACGGGACAGCGGTTCTAACAACAAAACTGGATTCGCAAAGTTCAGATCTGTCACATTCATTTCATACAGCGCAGCAAGTTTTCCAGCACATTTTTCAATCCGAGTACTTCCTATCAACAACGCGTCTTGCACATACCTACTACCTTTAACTTTGAACTCTATCATGCTAATACTAGGCAACAAGGTACAGATTGCAGCAAAACATTTCAAGTTCACAAATTCAAGAAAAATCAGTTCGCACCTAGAAGCTGGCTGACGATCGAGATACAGGAGGCAATGAGCTTTCTCGAGCGTTCCTATAATGATTTGAGAGGGCATTCTAGTCTTCGTATCATGATTTATACTACTCTTCGTCGGACTGACATTCATTCTGATCAAATTCTGATCGTCCATTGTTCGATTTCGTTTACCGTTATTAACTTTTCTAGGGTTTGCTGCAATTTTCATCTGCGAGTGGTTGTGATCTGATCTCGTAATACCGGATGCCAAAATTAGTCTCATAGTTCTGAGATTCTTGAGATTAGGGTTTAGGCAACTTACCTGAGATCCGTTGAGGTAGCTTATCCCTGGACTGCAGTGTCGCTGTCTTCTCTTTGCTTGCTCTCCTTCTTCTCGAACCACCTCGGGTCCTCTTCGATTGGCGCCTCAAGTGATTCTCGCAGGGTCTACTACATCGCTCGAATATGCTAGGGTCGTTCTCCCGGTTTGACGTTGCGGGCGATACTCAATTCTCGTCTTTTGACTTCTAAGTTCCGATCTTACTCGCTGACCGCTCGCACAAGGCTAGCATCGTTCTCCCGGACTTTGCGTTGCGGGTGATACTTGAGTCGTCGTCTTCATCGATTTCCTGTAGCGGTTTGGTTTTGACTTCTCGGCTCTCCCGATCTTCTTCTGCACCGCTCGCACAAGCTAGCATCGTTCTCTCCTGGACTTGACGTTGCAAGTCGTGCCGAATCCTCTTGTTCCTTGGTTTCTCGTAGCGCGATGATGTTTCCGCTTCTCAACTTCGATCGACTTTGTCTTTTACATGCGTAGGTGTATTCGCCCGACTCCTCGGATTGCCTTGATGAATGCGGTTTTGTCCGAGCGCTAAAGTCATCATCGCCTCCATGGGTGAAACTTTGTTTGGATAGCATCGTGAGTGTGATGGTGCCTCTCTTCTCGGATCTTCATGCGCTCTTTAATATTGTCATCTCTGTCCTAGTTTACGTAAAAATGTACCACCTTCATGCATATGGTTAGGCAAAACTATCCCTATATGCTCAATGTTATTATGAAGCGAGAGAGTGTATAGTATATTGTAAAGCCTAGCAAAAACAAAGAATAGGAGATTGGTGTAAAAAACGGGGTTAAGGAAATCAAGCTGTGAAAAAATCTCTTCTTGCTTCGAGTTGATGAAGTCATTGCAATGTGTTGTCCTTGTCTCTCGATGAGAGAGAATGGAGGGTGTTGACTTAGATCGTTTGATCTTGTATGTGGAGTTTTGAGGTTGTGTCGCACACACGCGGTCGATTCGTATGTCCATTTCATACAACCGGATCGCCAACACATGGATGCAACACTCATCCCAGCACCAAGCTTGGAAATTGTAAATCTAGATCTAGATCTGAAAGTTTGTGTAAAGGGTGCGACTTCACTAGTGCGAGATCTGTAAGTTTTTGTAGGTTTCAAGCCTCCGTGTGTGTGTGTCTCGCATCCCAAAGATGCCAACCTCTTCTCCACTTACATTTACAAAGTTTTCATGTCAAACACAAGGGTGTGCGTCCGGAGAGACTAACACACCCTCTCTCCTCCTCTCTCACCATGAAACGCGGAGCTACTCTTTCCCCATCCCTCCCTTGGTTCAAGCAACACAACCTGTCATTCTCACCAACAAGGAACACCAAACGATGTAGTTTTGAAAATTAAAATTAAGCTATTAATGAATTGGCATTGAGCCTTCATTTTTGCTTTTTCAGATTGTAAATAATGGGTATATATATATAGAGAGAATAAGTAGAATAGTATTTTAATGAGGTGATCAAAGAATGCCCTAGATTTTAGTGAGGTGATGAAGGGACCTATTAAAAATGTTATATTTGAACTTGAGTCAAGCTAATGAGATATTATTGGTCAAAATAAATTGTATGTACCCATTAGAGATATTTTGATAGGGCAATAATTTTCTTCCATAATATTTACCCGCAAATTTTTTATGCAATCTCTTATAGATTATATCTCTTCTCAAATTCCATTGAACTGTACAAAAGAATTCCACAAGTTTTTTTTTTTGTTTAAAGTCCACATAATGCTTAATGGCTCAAGTTTTGATCCACATAACCTTTAATAAGTTCATTATGAAGTTAAGACATAAATCTTTTTTAAACTTTTGGCTATTCAACTTGCTAAACGGGTAGGACCTCCTATATAAAGGGTCATTCACACTACGCTTGTTATAGTCGACGGACGTCAAGTTCACCCGTCCCATTCAACTCGCCACTTTGATAGAGTTTGCGTCCGTCCGATCTAGTCAAAATACCATTGACTATTTGGTTAGGTGAAAAATTAGTGAATACATTTCTATTAATTACACTTACAAGAATTTTTAGTTTTTAGGCTTTAAATAGTAAGGAAAATCAAGGTTAGATATCAAAGTCGCTTTTAAAGCTTTGTTGATTTAGCAGTGGGAGGAATTATGGTGATTAAGGGACTTGACATCATCTGGATGAAAGTCTAAGGACTTGCCAAGACATTTCCGTCATGATGTTTCCGATGCAATCAATGAGTATTATGGAAATCGTCTCACTATCCACCTCCTGACTTGTTTGCAGCAAAAGATTCCAACTTTAGACAACAAGACCAGGACGTAGATGAGGTTCAAAGCGAACTTGACACTAACAACCTTCTCGACGCTACCCTAAACTTGATGTTGTAGACACCACCGAAGCTATACTTTCAACGCCATCGCCTTCTTGAAGCATGTCGAAATCTGCAGGGCTTTTGGTCTAGCCATTGCTGCGGCCATTCAACACTCTGCCTAAGAGGCAACCACCTAAATAGTAAGTCCCTTGGATACTTTATTATATGCAATGTATAGACGTCCGGGGAACAATCTTGCTTTAAGAAAGAGTGTCTCAAGTCACCTTGTCAATGCCGGAGCAACAAACGCAAGCAACTCGATAATGACTGCACAAATGTGAGACATTACATAGGTAGGCCATGAATTGGAGTGTACAAAAATTGAGGTATAACATAAGTTGTTCTTAGAACAGCTGTTGTATGAGAGAGAAAAGGACCGTACGATGTATGAGAATGCGTCAATCGCGAATGAGAATACTAGACTATCAATTATGAACCAAGGTGAAATGGTTTTGTGCTTGGCACAATTGAGCAACAGCCTGACGATGTCAAGAAGAATTTTACATGCTATTCCGGCAAAAGAAAACCACCTTCACGAGTTCTTCCCATGCAAGGATACACCTCCACCGAGGTGACATTGCCAACATCTATTGCTGCCACTACTGGAGCACATATTGTCCCTACTGCTCCATTCTGTATGTCCGCTGATGCTCCCAAACCAATACCTTCTTTTACTCCTGTGCTACCATTTGATGCCCTCAAACAGAGGCAAGCCAAAGATCCCACTCCCATGACTTAGAGCGCTTAAAGTTCATAGGCAACATCTGTATTTTTGAAGAGCAACTCAACAATACAACATTGTGTTAGAAGTATCATTTGTTGACACGGTGCAATACATTGCACATGAACACCATGTTTGCATTCTTGGAAGGTAATGGAATCTAATTCTATGTTATTGAACATTTTTCTAATGTACAAAACAAGAGTAGACACAAGAACTAGAAATCACCATGTGTTTTTTGTTTTGCACTTCTCACCCCTCTTCTTAAGATTGTGAACGTCACTGCGTGGTCAGGAATATGCCCAACTTATGCTTCCGGCTCGATCTACTCCCACAAACTCTCACCGAAGGCAATGACCCCAAACATACAATCAAGCCGAATGTGCGAACAAGCGGCCAGGACTACGTCTCCACTACAATTGCAAAGCTCCATCGCTAGGGAACAAACAACCTCGAGGAGAAAAAAACAAACGAGCAGAGTAGCTGCAAATGCAATTGCGGACTGGGGTTGATCGAGCCCATGGGGGACAACGAGGTCGTGCTGATGTGACGTCACAATAAAAGTACAATTTTAGTACCGTCCATTCCGGAGTGTTAAACAAGGGCTACATGTGGAGGTCCCTTTAGTATGGTAGGGAAATTGTGAGGGTTGACTTGCAACAATTAAGCGGGAGGGGTGACATTGGAAATGAGTGAAATTGTGTAGGGTCCACGCTCCACAGCAGAGGCGTCCAGCCCGCAGCCTTGCGCACTTGGGACGCGCGCACTACTGTAGTGAAGCTCAATGTCTCTTTTTTTTTCCTTAGCCTTGTTATTGTTGTTCTCGTTGGGAGCCATCGCCATCGCTTCATCTCCTGTCCCTTCTGCCCCTCCGCCTTTCGAGTGGCCCTCTCTTGTTTCTTTCTATGTGTCCTCCCCCTCTACCGATGACGACGACGTCGATGATGACGACAACGACCTTGAGGACTTTGATACCTCTTTTCCTGCCGATGATTTTCTCGACGACTCTCAAGATGATTGGAGTGACAACCGCCTTGATTCCTCCGATGACTCCGATTGCTCGTTCGACTGCGACAATTGCTCCGCTGCGACCACTAAATCCAAGCAACACCCCCCGCATTTGCGCGTGTACAAGAAGTCCTCTTATCATTCTGCCTGCGACTACCTTTCCGTCTTTGATGCGTTCCGCAAAGGCTTTTGCTCCCGCGCTTGTCCCTTATCTTTTCCTCTCTTTCACTCAGTCTGCCTACCTCTCGCGGCGTCCAATATGACCTTATTCAATGTCGCTTACTTTTTCATTCTTTATGATCAAAATTCCGAAAGCTCATGGCCGTACCGACATTTAGGATTTAGGGTTCATGAACACAAAATATGATTCCACCATCACTAGTCTCCAACACAACAATTTTCCATACAAATGTTTTTCCAATCTCTCCACATAGGACTTTATGCTCTAAAACTTCCTTGGTTATCGAGCATGTTAATATGAAGTAACATCATGAACCAACCATGTATGCAAAACCAACATAGCAGTCTGGAATGACCACAAACTACCAAGAGAGGGAGTGAGGTGCTGTTAGCCATGTAGTTGAGAGTTCGAAATGCTAGCACAAGGTGGTTAGTCGTGCATAAAATCAACCTCTCACCTAACAAGATTGGTCATTAACATGCTTGTTTTAAAGAACCAACTTACCGTACTACAAACTTAAATCGAAATCCGAAACTGAATCATATTTGCTTTGTTAAAATTATATAGAGTTGATATTGCTTGCATGGTTGATCTTGGTTGCCCACCTACGAGCCAGAATGACATCATGATGTCCACAAACCCTAAAAGCGGTATAACAAACGTACTTCCACAAAAGGTAAAGAAAGGGTGGGACTAAAGGACCCGACTGGGGCGGGCCTGTACGAAGGAAGTCAAGGAACTCCACTTCGTCTTCATCGTGTCCTCCATCGTCGCCGCAATTCGGCCATCGGCAAGCTTCATTTCATTCCGCAGGTAATACTCCTCCTCCTCGCCTCGTTTTCTCCGATCCAATATTTTCAAAACCAGCTCCTTATTTCATTCAAATTTGCCGCGCAATTCTTCAGCTTATTCTCTATTCCATCGGTTCCAATTCATTCAGGCCATGCCGATAATGTCCACTTAAGCTTGATAACCTTACCTTGAAGAACCCCGCATTTTCGCACAGGAGAAAGATTTTTTTATGAAACTCTAACTTGGTGATGACTATTTGCTATTCGCGATTCGTGATGT
Organism: Bryum argenteum; assembly: GCA_037043015.1. NCBI lineage: Eukaryota > Viridiplantae > Streptophyta > Bryopsida > Bryales > Bryaceae > Bryum > Bryum argenteum. The sequence continues at coordinate 882,699 of CM073327.1, read as the reverse complement.
AGTAGTTTCGGTTTTGGAAAATTCAGCTACCGACTTGTGCGTGATTAGGTTTTTTTTTGTCTCCTGGAGGTATAGCATCATAGCTTCTTGTGAAGAGGCTTGCTTCAAATCACTTGTTTCTGTTAAGGAATCCTTAGTTCGGATAAGGATCTGACCTTTGATTGTTCAAAATATATGATGTCAGCTGGCGATTGCCTCCTGGAATTACAGTTTTCACTTAGCCTCATAGCTTTTTGTAAAGATACGTACGTTTTCTGTTGATGAACCCGTATTTTTTACAAGAATCTCATTCCTGATTGTCTAACATACATGTTTTCAGCTTTCAATTGCTGGATTGCTTTCTGGAATTACAATTTTCACTTTGCATCATAGCTTTTTTTAAAGAGACGTCTTTTAAATTACGTTGATGTCTGATAAGAAGTCTAATTCCTGATTGTTTACAGTATATGGTGGCAGCTGCCACTTGCCTCTTTCGCTTATTCGTACTACGTATCTTGCAGGTTTCTGAGGGGCCTCTATTTCGTTTAAGGTGCATCAAGAGATGAATTCGGGAGCCTCCGTTGTCGGTACGGATCTCTCACTCAGCTGACAACGAGTTTCTCGAGATGCTTAGCTTGTCACAGTCGAATTTTGTACACTTTTTCAACTCGGATGTTTGTTGATGTTGTTGTTGTGGGGTGCAGTTCCGAGGAACTTTCGTCTCCTTGAAGAGCTTGAGAGGGGGGGAGAAAGGTATGGGAGATGGAACTGTTAGTTACGGTATGGACGATGGTGACGATGTGTTGATTGGACTGGCACCATAATTGGCCCCAATCATGTGAGTCATTCATTCTTGCTCTGTATAAGGTCTGGAGCTTTCTTATTGCATGCTACATAACGGTTTTGAGCAAATTCCTCTTTCTTCACTGTAGATGAACCCTAAACCCTAAGCAGAGGCGTCCAGCCCGCAGCCCCAAGTGCGCGCACTACTGTAGTGAAGCTCAGTGTCTCCTTCTTTTTCCTCAGCCTTGTTGTTGTTGTTGTTGTTCTCGTTGGGAGCCATCGCCATGGCTTCATCTCCTGTCACTTCCGCCCCTGCGCCTTTCGAGTGGCCCCCTCTTGTTTCTTTCTATGTGCCCTCCCCCTCTACCGATGACGACGACGCCGACGCCGATGACGATGACAACGACCTTGAGGACTTTAATACCTCTTTCCCCGCCGATGATTTTCTCGACGACTCTCACGATGATTGGAGTGATGACCGCCTTGATTCCTCCGATGACTCCGATTGCTCGTTCGACTCCGACGACTGCTCTGCTGCTTGGACCACTAAATCCAAGCGACACCCCCCGCACCCGCGCGTGCACAAGAAGTCCTCTTATCATTCTGCCTGCGACTACCTTTCCGTCTTTGGTGCGCTCCGCAAGGGCTTTTGCTCCCGCCCCTCGGACCAAAGGTCTGCTCCTGTCTTCTTTTTTTGCTTGCTTGTCCCTTATCTTTTCCTCTCTTTCACTGAGTCTGCCTACCTCTCGCGGCGTCCAATATGACCTAATTCAACGTCGCTTACTTTTTCTTTCCTTAGGATCGAAATTTCGAAACCTCCTGGCCGTACCGACATTTCTACTCTACCTAAAGCAGATGATTCAGTGCAGCTGGAGAATAAAAGTGTAGTTCTGGAAAATCGAGACTCTGCCAAGGTTATTCTTAAAGATTCTAAAGGTGCTTTATCCTTCAAGTGCACAGCAGCAGACACTACAAAACTACTCTTCAGCAGAGCCTATGCTTCAGAGGATTCCAACGAAGAGGTAATTACTTTGACCTTCATCTTGGAAAAGTTTCTCAGATGGGTAATGTTCTTCCTTTGGGGTAGTTATTATTAAGATCAATGTAGGCCGTGATTAAGTTCTTCTCCCTTGAGACACACGAGAAATGCTTGCAGACGGTTTCAGGTCTTCCTGAGGAAATATTGCAAGTGTGGAGACGCAATTAACTCGATTCTTGCATTTTTGTTTTTTGATTGATATTGGTGATTGTAAAGCATTATTGTATTTAACCACGGCCAGCTGTATATCTTGCCCTATGCCCTCAAGCCGACTGTTCCTATACACTATTATAAACTCAATTAGACCTTTATGATGATATTACAAATTTGGAATCTCAATGTCTGGAATATAAGAATCTGTTAATATTCTACTTATACTGTATCTAAGTACCTGGAGGATATGACTGCGCACGAAGCAGCCGCTTAAGACATTGGGTACGGAGGGTTTGACTGAAGTGCTGTGATACCTTGGCAGATAATCGAGAGCGAAAACGGTCTTGACGCGAGAATGGTGCCAGAGTGTGACGGAGTGGGCTCTTCAAAGAAGCCCTCGTTTGGTCAATTGAAGGAGTCTGTAGATAATATTAGTGCCCAGAAAAAGTATGAAGAAGCTCGTGGCGAATCAGGGAGCTTTGATTCACAAGTCTCAAGTAAATCAAGTCTTATTTTAAGCAAATCAGGAATATCGGACGAGAATTTGATTTTGAAGGAGGTGGATAAATCCAGCAAATCTCGTAAAGCGTCTGGAAAGCGAAGCTGTCCACCGGAATCGAATAGGGAAGGCTCACACAACAAGGATGATTTGAAACTGTCAACGACAGGTATTTCATCGGGTATGACCAGTAAAGTAGGCATTTATTTGTTCTATTCATCAGTGCTCCAAATTGAAGTACATCAAGTCCATGTATTTCGTCAACTTCTGTAGGATCAGCTGTATTCGCACGAAATTCTTGAGGGGGAATGTTGTTTGCTAATGCTCAGTTGTTAACACGGATGATGTCATAAAATAATCCGATGCAGGTTGCTCTAGTAAGTCCTTGAAGCATCCAAATCACGCAGCGTTGATGGTATGTTCCCGATTCTGAGTTTTTGATAGTTTGAAACGAAGGTGATGAGTGTTGACGTTATTTGATCCGTGTGTAGTTAAATTGAATCCATGAGGTTGTTAATGTGCCGCAGGTGAATACATTAGAATCACAATATAAAGAGTGCGATTCTTTGGAGAACAATGCAAGTCCGCCATCCAAAGAGGAAACTTCATCCTTCAGTGATAATTTAGACGAGGCGGTTGATGTGCAAACTCCTGTGGTCAGTCTAAACGCTAAACCGAGGGTCTCTTTGATAACCTTTTGACTCTTCTATATCTTGGTATCGAAGTGACTAATGAACGATCCTAATGAACGATCCTCTCTTATTCAGGATAAGGACGTAACAGATGCGGAGGTTCCACCAAACAAGTCCAAGTTACAGGATGTTCCACTTCACATTTACATGAAAGAGAAGCACCAACCAGAGGTGGTCGTTAAGGATCCAAAGCGCAAAGCGAAGGTTCTCCTAAACACATTAAAATCAAATCAAATGTAGACGGGTCAATCACATTAAAATCAAATCAAATGTAGACGGGTCAATCAATCAACTGCTTCTACATTTCAATTTACGATCGCAGTTAACCAGGAATGCAGTTTTTTAGTTCGTTCTGCTTCTCGACAATCTGACCGTTGACATCTTGTGCAGGCCAAGAAGGGAAAAGCCTCCAAAGGGAAGAAGCTACAACTTCTTCGGGATGGTTATACTCCTCCTACAGAGACAGTGCCTGCTGAAGATGCTGACTCTGCTCCTTTTGTGGTAGAAAAGCAGTTTGAATCGAATAATAAAGTTCAAGCACCCAAGATTGTCGTAAACAATCAAGTATTTCACTCTAGTCTTTGTTCTAATCATTCTCTTAACTCCAGCATTTTTTGTTCTCATTTCTTCGCTTGTTCAATTCTGGTCGTAATAAATATTATTTCTGCTTGTTGGTACGACACGTAGATATTTACCAAATCAAACAGAAATCTTCCGTCTATAACGGCGGCTATTGTTGGTCGCTTGATACCGCAAATTGCTGCAATTCTATATTCTGTAAATGATGCTTGCGTAGTCTACCTTTTAATGTGGAATCTGATATGTATTATATGCATTCCCAGATCCTAAAGCAGGTCGTGTCAACTTCTGCAATTGAGGATGATACGCGACCACCCGTTGTCGGCGAGATGGAAAGTAAGTGGACTAGTGACTCTTACGAATCAAGACTGATAATCATGTCTGAGTCCCATGTCTTAATTTTTTCTGAAGTGGCCTGGTTATGTGAACCTACTTTTGGTTGCCCGAGTCTTCTAGTGTCTAAGAGTACTTTTTCACGTTGCATTCTGTAGACGGAGCTTTACTACCTGGGTCTGCATTAGGCAATGATGTGGGGGTGGTCGATGGAGTTCTTTCCAGAGACTCAACTGTGCCTGTGGCTACATCGAAAGTTATCAAATACCAACCAGGAAATCTTGTATCAAATGATCACGCAGGGCTTGTGTTACCTGATACTCCTTCGAAGGGTTCATCATTATCTTCTGCCAGTTACCAGAACATAGAGAATGGCGATGCATCTGATCTCTCCTCTATCGAAGCTCTACACGATTCCCAGCCATATGCCGAAGCGCAGACATCTGGAGTTTCGGAAAAGAATCTCTTGAGAGATGGTATCACATCAGCGCTTCCACCCACCGATGTATCAAGGTGGTCCTCACATTCAGCTGTTGCTAGTCATGACCAAGCAGACCTCAAAACGTCTATAATTGGTTCCCTCTCAGTGCCAGACCTGACAAGCAGACCATTGGTTGGCAACTCGCTTGCGGCTTCTATGCTCAACAGTTCTTCTACTTCTCTTTCACATGATCCAGATCTTGAGTTCGAAAGTTTAAAGAATATTCAGGGCAGTACAGATTGCTCACCCTCTCCAAATTCTCCTTTCATGAAAGCACCCTCAGCCGCATATCATTTAGGAAAAAGAGTTGTATCCCCTGCAATAGGTTCTTCTGCTTCCAGAACCTCAACAACGGGCACCAGCAATATCCAGTTTAATCAGGTGCCGGTTTCTCAAAATGTAGCCTATGCTCCCAATTCCGTTTCGACGACGTCGCTGCATCAGGAGCTTAGTCCTCCTGCTTTCTTTCACATTGATAGCAGAGCAACTGTTCCCTCCACGTGGATTCAACCTGGGACCAGCTCTGGACCTGGGTTCTCGTTTCCATTGGCTCCAGTACGCACTTCGTGTATTGGTCAGGTGAGCGCTCTCTCAGGAGTTCGTTGCAGTAGGTTTTTGCTTTCGTATCAGTTTTTTGAGCTTTTCTTCAACTGCCAGTCCGTAGCCGTTTACTTCGTGACGGTTGAGTAAGGTGTGCTCATATTTACTCAGAATAAATTTTCTCTGCTAATTTTGTCATAAAATATTCATACGAGGAGCGCAAAGATGCCCGTGTGTGACCATGTTGTGCGATATCGTGCTTATTTCTTAAAATTCTGCAACGTTCTGGAGATATTGTTGATTTTGTTCCATACTTCTTTTTTGCAAGCTGTGAACACAATGGCTATCCTTGACTAGTACTATTGTTGTGGTGTCAGGTTATTGGCTGTAACAATCAAACACTTTCTATGTACAAGCAGATGAAATCCTTTTCCATAGAAGCCAGGTATTTGGTAGATGCGCCAAGTATAGCTCCAGGGTGTTGTAAGCTTTTCTTATTCAATATTGAGAGCAGACAGCTCCATGGAGTATATGTGTCGTCATCTTTGCAGGCGGTGAGAGTTTCTTGGCTCTTTGGTCTCATTTTGGATTTAAGGAGTTTGTAGCTTTGTCATTCCAAATGATCGTATTCGTCTGTCAATCCTTGAAATACATCATCTTGGATTTTGCGCTTGAGTGAGAATAGGTTATCAAGCGAACTTGCTGCTAATACTCCTTGAACTTGTAAGTCCTTCTGTGTCACGAATAAGTCTGATGCTTTGCACCTCTGAGTGTTCATTCTAACTGAGGTGCTTACCATTTGAATAAGTATTGCAGATGCCAATTGACCACGAGTGTCCTGTTGCCTTCGACTGTATCGAGAACTACTCGCACCCTCTGTCAATTGGGGAGCTTGACGGTGTCCTGCCAGAAGCAAAAAATATGGATGGAAGACCCTTGTTTTTACAACCACACACGGTAATTGGTTTGATTTGACCCACTGCGCTTCGGGAATTTTGAATCAAAGGTTGAGATGTTAATTACAGTAAGTGGCATGAAAGTAGAATTACGACCACAAGAGTGCTCTAGTTTTTTGTTGATATTCTACTTCAATAAGCAATGAATTTTCAAGTGTTCCGGACTTTCTTCTGCAGGTGGAACAGCTGGCGACACTGTTTCAAAGAAAAAATAAACCACGACTCTCTTGGGTTCCTTCGATACCCAACCCAGTTTCAGTATCAGGTGTTCATGGACTACCAGAGTTTGGTACAACTGCTTCTGAAATTCCATGTAAATCCCATGACCCCTTTGCGGAAGAAGTTGGTCAGGGATCTTTCGGGATATCTGCAGCGAGTGAAGTGGCAAGAGGTGAAAATGATTGTTCTAGACCGTCTTACATATGTATGAGAGGTGTATGAGAATCTCGATCCATGCCCGTCTCATCTTGTTTTGCTTATTGCAGCTATTTGGAATGATACTCTATTCAGTCATTTCGAACATGTACTAGGTAGATAATAATGCGCGGTCTTTTGAGTATAAGACTTGAGTATCTCCTCGAGTACAATTGCAGTTGCATCATGTTGTTAGATACGAAAGTCGTCTGATGTTATTGTTATCATTGGACATCATCTTCATTGTACTTAGTATGACTTTCGCTGACGCGGAAGCGTGCGCTTGCTGTATAGACCCTTGGAGCTCCTTTTCCAGTGGTTACAGCGGCAAAGTTTCGGAATGTGGCCCAGAGCGCATCGCATCAGAGGCTGATTCACAACTGGGTACCGCACGAATCTTTCCAGCTTCTTCGATTATCAATGTTGAAGGAGTACAATCTGTTCGGCCGGAGATCTCTCAATCTGGACTCGCAGGGAAGCTACCTGTGCAAGGGGTTGCACCATCTCCCATGGCTCTTTGGCCGCATCTATTTCCTAAAGTAAGCACACGTATAGTAGCTGCTGTATGTTGTGTATGTGATGAAAACGTCCTGCTGATGTTTACTCTTTTCCAGATCATCGAAACAGGTTTCATTGATGACAATGTTGAGCATGTACGGTCTGGTTTCCGTCGTCTTACTCTCTAGGATTTAGGGATAAGTGTCAGGTCCTGACGTCCATCGAGCTGGTGGTCAATTTTCTACAGCCGATGGGGTTTTCTGAATATCTTCACCAGTCAGTTCTTCTTTTGGAGAATCGATCTATTCCTGTAAGCTTGTTTCAAACAAATCATGTGCTTCTTAAGCTGCAGCCCGCTGATGAAATTCGTTGGAACTGCAGGCTTCGACTACTGATTCTAAGAAAGAAAGCTTCATAAACATGGAAACGCGAGAAGGGAGCAGTACTCAGAAAAATCATGCCCCTCTAGCTGAAATGATTGATATGGGTGCACGACCAGATACCGAGTCTGAAGCAATGAGCTTTTCACCACTTCCCGAATCTGGACTTCGAAGTGCTGCACACAGGCCTAAATCAGTATACAATCCTCTCGCCGTAGAACAAGGACGACAGAGGCATCTCTTTGACAGCTCAAAGCCTTGGTCGCCTCTGGCATCTGAACTTGATCTTCAGCAATATGGGAGCCGACCAAGATCCCAAGACAAAATCTTCAATGCTCCTTTATCATCACCATCATCGTCTGAGCAGTCAATGATGAGCAATACCAGCGGTGGTGCGCCAAGTGTCCAGTTATCGGCAGCAGCGTCAAGTCAGCTCCCTTTACATTATCAGGTCAGCTGGAAACTGAAACTCACTCGACTTTGACATTAATATGTCAAGAGTTTGTATTGACTTTTGGACGGTGAACTCTACAGAGATGTCTTTACGGATCTAGATGCTGTTGTTAATCTTCCACGTCGTCTCAGAAAAGTCCTTGTAGGTCATTAGTTGCTCTACATATTTCCCTGAATCGGTGTCAACAGTCTGCGATAAATGCAGTACTTAGGTTGATAATAATTCTGGCTGGTTTTTGTTTCTGTTACCCGAATATCGCTTCTTTTGTGAGCAGGTGGATTATGCACTTCCCGACTCTCTTAAAGACGACTTAGGCCTGTCTAGGACAGGCACCAGGCAGAGGACTTCAGCTTGGAACGAGGATCTACACTTGCAGCATCTACCCACCACTCGAGCATCAGTTGCAGGAGCTGTGGATCTTGACCAAACCAATATGTGCTGCTACTGCTTTACAAGGAGGGCTGACCATCTAATCATCGATTGCCGTGAGTATTCAATCAGCTAATTTACATGTAGGAATCATGTAGTACGTGTTGGAGGTTCTCTTCTGGCTGTCGTCGCTTCTGCCTTGGGCGTCATAATTTGATTTTCTGCTATCACAAAATCCTTATTATTTCGTTAAATTTTTCTTGTGATGCAGAGCATTTAGGTCCGTGTGTCGAATGCGCAGCAAGCAAGAAGATCGAATACTGCGGCCATTGTCAGACTAAAGTCACTAGATTGCTTCGTTTATTTCGTCCAGTCTAAACTTGCATCACTCTAACCTGCACACTTTTACTGGTGGGATGCTCCAAGGTTACGCCCTGAAGTTCAATACTTACAATAGAAGCTATACAATATAATAGCACTGACACAAGCGTAGTGAAGTGTATACATCAACACCTTGTAATCAAGATGTTTACATCGGGTAGCTAGCCTTGTTATCAATCTATTACCCGATATTAACTTGATGACAAAGTCTTTTGAGCCATTGGCAGTGTTTTCTCTAGTTTCCAAAACTAGTGGATACAGAACTACCGAAGGTTTTGGGAAGGAAGTGCTTAAGGCCATCCTCAGTCAGCTGTCACATGCTCCTGCTAACAGCTCTTGGGATATGCGAAGTGTTCTTGGTGGCGCAATGCTCTCGGCAAAGATTCTCCAGCTTTGGAGCTCATGCCATCAAGCTTCTGGTCTTGATAGATTATTAGGGTCTGCAGGGGTTCGAGCTTACAGTAACAATAAATGCAGTGTTGCAGACGTTAGAACAAAGAATACATGGCTCATGAGGAGCAATATCTCCTTCATTTACCTTGGCATTTCGACTTTATTTTTGGGTCTGGTGGGTTTGAATGAGGCTAGTTTTTGAGGTAGGAAATTTAGTCCTATCTAAGATGTTCTAAACACATGGCATGCATTGAATCTTATTCCCTTGTACGTTTTGGGTAGTTTTCAATGGCGTTTGGGGGTAGTTTTCACCATTGAGAGGTTATTGTTTGTCATGAGTGTTCTTCGTTCAAGAGTGTTCTTTGTTCAAGAGTGTTCTTCGTTCAAGAGTGTTCTTAACCCTTATACGCCTGAGGTGACCCGAGGGTCATATTCACTTATATTTTGATGTCAAACTGGTCACCGTCTTCTGATGCATTCAAAAAGTGAAATTTTAGAATTCAAATCACAATTTGTATTATTGATTTTGTGCTTTGAAAGGATTGTGGTAGGTAGGTTGGGGTTGTACATAACCTTGTAGGAGGTTGCAAGCTCATCATTGATTGGATCATTCATGATTCCCAAGTTCAAAAAGTGCACTATTCATGATGCCCAAGTCCAAAAGATGCTGTGATCCAATACCGGGCTGCCTAAATCCGTATAGCATGACGTTTTAGGGTTAAGATGAAGTTGAAAGAGTCTCTAGTTGGTGAATTTTTTATTGCAATTAGTTTGTTGGTAGCATTTATACTTTAAAGTAAAAATATAAATACGTGGTGATCCTTTTTGAGTAAAAATAAATCAGTCTTTCAATTTATGAGGCCCCATGACTGAAAGTTAAACTCAAATGACCTGCAATAATTTATTACATGATAATAGCCAAGGACATTTTGGGGGTTGACATCTAGGAGTAGTTGATAGGAGTGGTAGGACTAGGTTAAACTGGACCTTCTGTAAAATATAATTGTGAGGAGACTAACTTTTCCATCATAGAACGAAGTACACATCCACAATGTTCCCATTCATGGTATTTCGAGGGAGCCCCTATTATCTATGGCTACATCACATATTTCGCTTTTAGACGTTGGTTTTATTCGGATTCATGCTCTGGTTACATAAAAAATACTTTGTAATATTGTGACCATGCTATGAATATTGTGACCAGAAACAGATAATACCAAAAGCGTGACGGGACTACTGAGCTGAACGAAGGCCAAACGAGATTTTGAGCGGAAATCTCCTCTCAAAATGGAGGCTGTTTTTGAATGATGGCGGGCTATGGCAATGGCTTCAACTCAGTAATCTACATGTCTGAAAACACCAATACAATGGCATGGCCCTTTGCTACGACCCAATAACCTGTTCCTGAAAGGTTCAGGTGTAACACAAGAAAATTCCTCTACTTTCATCCTAGGTAAATGGAGTGGCCAACGTTCTTCACGCTCTAAGATTTTTCGTTTTATAGAAAAATTAGGCAATGAGAAATACATCCGCACCATTGAAAAGTCGAAACTTGGAGTGGTTCAGATAATTCCCTCTGGTTTTTAGAGTGTATAACCACCCTGCCGGTTCGCTATATCTGCTATTAAATCGTAGCAATCATCGTAGAGTACATGGAGGCAGATCCTAAAGAATGTCGTTTTCAATTCCGAAAACTACGAGAGCCCTTGTATGACTTGGAAGGATCGATGCCAGCTCGAATTGGATAGACATGAACACATTCAGCTGTTCCGTCAGAGCCTTAACACAATTGCAGTATCGTGTAATCTAACATAGAATGGATTGCAATCAAAGCGGGTGAGGAAGTGGTACCTACTACACTACGATAGGCACTGTGTAAAAAATCAATGAGAAAGCAATGACTGTCTAAACTTTTACTCTGACCCTGTGTCTGCGTGAGAGGGCTCCCCAGCATGGGGAGGCTGGTGGCGGCCGTAGCGGCGCCGCCATGGATGTAGACACATTCCGGCAGCGTCATCGTAGAACCAAACAACCTTGGCTTTCTGACGCCTCGCCTTTTCCTCCGGGCCATTCAACCCATTGTTATGCAGAACATATACGCCGTTGCTGGCCGCCACTTGGGTCACATTCTGGTGCCACCAGTACCCATTGACAATTCCGTTGGAGAAGGTCCGACGGTCCAGAAAGTATGTGTTGAGTCCCGTTGTGGCCGTGCATCCGGTCTTGCCCACTCGCCGCTGGGCCTTCTTTCCACACAGAACCTCGGTGAACAAGAGCTGTTCCGGTATTTCAGTTGATTTCCTGGCCTTCCTCTCCAGATTCTGGAAGGTCTTGATGGTTGCTCTCTCAGCTTGCGCGTAAAAGAATCCGGGATTCACTCGACCGCCACTGTTGGCTGGCAGCTTCACATCGGGCTCGTCGCTCTCAATGACAAGGGTGCCTGCCTTATGGGCGGATAGGCGTGGCAGAGGATCCTGAAACCAAACAACGTCCACGCCGCTCCATAACACATTGAACCCCTTCTGCAGGACCTGCAGAACAGCGTGCAACTTCCACTCCGTTAAATTTTCTTGCTGTGCGCAGTTCGTGCGGGTCTTTGACTCATGGCCGTCTGAAGGCTCCGCACCCTTGGCCTTCTCTGTTGGCAAGGGACCTGCATAGAACACGGGGAGGCCTCGAAGGAGAGCAGAATCGTAAACAGATTTGTCGAATGCAGCAACGAGGACGTTCGTTACTCCCAACGCCTTCGCCCGGCACATAAAACTCCAGAGCAGGTCCTTGTACGCACAAGTGCTCCCCACGAGCACCACATTCTTCTGCGCATCCGCCACCTGAGGCAGTAGCTGGTTCAAGCTGTGGAACGACGATATATCGGGAATCGACGTCCTTAGAGCTGGAATTTCGACGACTTCAAGTCGTAATCTCGCTTCCTTCTCCAGAAACGTTTCCGCATACCGACTTCCGGAGACAGGTCGTGAGAAGATATTCTCACAATGGCAGGGGTTGGCAGCGGAGTGCGTTTCGCTGATACAAAGTTTTATCGTAAACGGTTCGGGACAGCCGATGAGTTTCCATCCACCAGACAGCAGATCCTTTTCCTCTGCGGGGATGTTGCGATGTTTCCGGTAGAGGTACAAGTTGGTGATGCTCTGCCACTCTTTGCAAGCCATGCTCCACCTCAGCGTAGCAGTTGGCGCCGTCGTCTTATCACCCACTAAATCATGCGGGTCAGAAACATGAAAGCCCACAAGAGCATCTGTTGCATCCACAACGATCCGTGAGCCTTTTGCAAACCCCCGAGCCATCCACTGGTCGTGGTACCCAGCACCATAAGTGAAGGATGGCATTGGTGGTACAAAGAGCGGGTCATTGACGGATACAGTCCACGCCCACATGTTCACGCCTTCCTGCAACTCCAGCTTCCCCGATGAGCGCACAAAGGTTGCCAATTCGCGATCGATCATAGATTCGCCTGTCACGGAGTGCTCCAGAAACACAATACCCCCTCCCTTGTGCACAAATCGAAATGGAAGCTCAGAGATTTCTAGGCGTTGTGACACCAAGGCCCAATCCGTGAACGTGCCTGCCAGTTTGCGAAGGCTAGGCATGAAGTCCTGCAACAGCATGACAGTCGGTTGAACCAAAACCGTGACGTTGGTGTCCACAGCATCAGCTCGGGCAACCATGGAATGGAACAACGGCACACCTGTGAAGCTGTAGTCAATGTTCGGCTCTACCGTCACCAGTCCTGGGAATTCCTCCGCTATCTGATGCAGCGAGGAATGATTACCCAGAAGAACAACATGAGGCCGCGGACTCAGGTGCAACCAGGACAGAAGAGCTTGGCGATTCAGATCACTCTCGTTCCCACTGAAAGCTGCCGGAGCGCTGAAGATCGTTACGGTGAGGTCGTGTGAGCCACTGTCGAACATGATTTCCGGGGCCTTCTGCAAGTCGTGTTCTTCCCAGGCCACTCGCTGTCGTAGCCAGTTCTGGGAAGAAATAATCTTACTCAACTGCTCCTCAACCGTCTCAGCAAACTGCGCATCCGTGAAGGTTACCTTGTTGTTGATGCCATTTCCATCCTCCAGCAGTCTTACCCCGGTCGCCCTGTGTATGGTGGAAAAAGTGCTCGGCAACTCCATCATCATCAGACGTGAGCCGGATAGAGCTTCAAAGCGGTTGGTTATACTGCGTGTTAGAGAAAGGGGACCTGATAAGGTCACGAGATATACGAGCATAATCATTGCCATGGCCATTGCCACTGCGACAGCTGAACACACACACTTCACGTGCGGCATTTTCCGGGTCAGGATGAAGCATGCATGACCTCCCATGTCGCTTCCCAACCACCTCGTCTCCTCTCCTCTCCTTCCCTCCAATCTTATTCGAATTTGAAGCAGTCCACTTCCAGCAAGAAAGATCCTGCCAAACATTCCACGGGATTGTATATAAGGATTCCTGCAATGAGAATCATCGATAAGTGGCTAGAATCTCAATTCCTACAATCAAGGAGAAGACCATGTCGCGCATCCTCAAATCATCCTCACACCCTCAACTCGGCAATAAAGCCACAATGCAACTTCATAACTTCGTAGTTCACAAAACAAGCAGCGAGTCGCAAAATACTGCACTACAAAGCTCACATCAGCACGGCGATAAGGGCGGATAAACGAGTCACAAGTAGCGAAGCCATTGTCGGTAGTGTACACGTACCACCGTCCAGACCGCAAATTTCATCCGATGATGATACACTTCACTTGCCCGCTCGAGCTTCTAAAGTTAAGGACGAAATCGTGGGCATAGCTATCATAATCCATTACTTGCTCGCAGATTCCAAGTTCCCGCCTCTAGCGTCGATCTCAAAGACTACTAAGTTCCAGTAACAGAAAGCACCAACTTTGTCGAAGCCACATTTAGTGCGACACTGCAACAGAACTCAAGAATCAGCAAATGCACCTCGAAACCCTAAAACCGGCAGAAGTGAGATTGGAATAAACCTGATCGAAAACAGAACCCAGGTTGAATGTACTGGAGAAATGATAACCGATACCAGCCAGCGAGAGGCAAAACCTCCAGATGGAAAAGAGCCCAAATCAAGTTCATTTGAAGATGAAGATCTGAGATTGGAAAACATTCTTACACTGACCAAGTGATGCAAAGCCCGGGAAGGAGGAGTCATCAACGTCACGTCTCAGATTGGGCTTTCGATTGCTTCCTTGACCACTGAACAATGTCGCAATCTCAAGTGGCTACCCACAACTTCAAACGACGAAAGATAAAGGCCTTCCGAAACGCGAGGTCGCTATAGTCACAAACTGAGCTTCAGAGGACTGCAACGAACTCCCTCGGACAAAACTCCACGAAAGAATGTGCCTCAGAGGAAGGAACAAGAAAAGAGGGACAGAAATGGGTCGCGAGCTGCCTGCAGGGAGTGAAGACAGGGGGTGCCAGCGCGCACCTCCTGACGAAGCGCATAGCTAGACACGAATGTCCCGCCTATTCTCGTCTAGACAACTCCGAGGCCCGCTATGGTGCTAGTCGGCAGCAAGAGGAACTCACATCGATTCATGAAATGTGAAGCGAAAGTGCAGGATCTAAAGCGAGAAGATACATGCGCCGAAACGAAAGGCAGGGCACGACGCGACATGGGTGAAGCGAGGCGAAGGAAAGTGGAGACAACGGCGTCGTCCAGGCGGCCAGGACCACAACTGAACAGAATGTTTGCCAGAAGCACTTGGTTACACTCGCCTCACTTGGGTCTAATCAAGTTTTACTGTTGTGATAAGCGACTGGCGGAACTCCTCGTAGAGATAGAGGACCACCGGAACTCCCGAGAGTTATTAGAGTAGATCAGTTAGCTGGGAGTTAGCCACCTACTACAACTGCGGTTAACTGCAGTTAACTGCAGTTGACTCCGAGTGCCGTTAAGGCGCCGCCTGTTTCACCAACCCCCAGATCATATAAAGCCCGAGGCTCTCTGTCGCAACCCTTGCTAGCTCACCTTAGCTTACACCAACTTTTTCCCAACTCTAGCAAGTGTCACGAGCGCTAACTCTGCACATCCCCCACATGCACAAAGTTAGCTCTCCATACCAACCACCAAGCTCACCGCTTGGTTATCAATTCCTCCTACTCATGCAACCGGGACTCAACCCCTTCGTAATTAGCCAATGGTTAGGTGCGGACTTCCACTTATGTCCAAGGCCCAACTTGGTGGCACTCCCATACCACGCGGCCTAACCGCACTTGGTGGTGTCTCCTCACCACCGCCCATGACCACCATGGTGACCCCAAGGCCACCAAGTAATCACAACGCCGGCGGTGAGACACCACCCCACATCGGTAGCACTCATGGTCCTCATTTTGCCTATATGAGTCCCCGTGGTGAAGCCCCAACACTAGCTCCCCCACCGGGACTCACCTTGTCCTTATGAGCCACCGTGGTGAAGCCCCAACACTAGCTCCACCCACCGTGCCTCATTTTGCACTTTGAGTCCCCATGGTGGAGCCCCAACACTAGCTCCACCCATTGGGACTCACCTTGGCTTGGGAGTCCCCATGGTGAGGCCCCAACACTAGCCACACCACTGGGACTCCCACCTTGGTCACCACCAAGGCACCATGGGAGTGGGGAGGGAGACCAGCCCTCCCCATAGTATACTCTGTGGGATTCGGCAGCCCCTTGGTCCTAGGTGAAGGGCTGGACCCTCACACCTCTTAGTTTTGGAAGACCACCCAATCTCCCAATGCCTTAGCCGCTGGAAGGCCCGGGAGACTTCCCGAACCTTCCAGGGCTCGTATCTACCTCGTCCCGCATCCAAACGCGACGAGCGACCACTCTATCGACATCTACTCGTCAAGCAGATGCCGATAGACACCTTAATTGCCTCATTCCGACAAGTATTGAGGGAGTTATACCCCTCTGAAGATTCGGGAGTCCCGGGCCAGCTTCCCAGTCCAGCACTGTCCCTGGACAGCACTCACTTTAGTCCCACAATCTTCCAACTCCCATAACTTTTAGCTCACACCTCCAACTGAGGTGCTCCTTAGCATCCCGGAATCGTGGCAACATGAGCTTCCATAATCTCATGTCCATTCCGTCGTGGCTCCTCTAGTCTCCGTGGGTGAGAGGCGTCTCCAACGCCCGGGGTCCTCTCCCACACTAGGCCCACTTAGGTTCCCTTCACCTTGGCACCCCAAGGCCCGGGCGTCACTCCGTGTCCCCTTGGGCCCTTGGTGTTGCGGGCACTCCTCAAGGAGAGGTGCGCGACACTCACCCCCACCTAATGGAGTCGATGCCCTCATCGACTATACTTGTAGTCGGTCACACCAACTCTTGGGTTGCCATCCCCATTGGTGCAAAGATTGTGTTTCACCAGTATGCGACCCCCACAATGCACTCTCAAACTTTGGCAAAGTCTCAAAGGTGTTGTCACTAGGTGGTCCGTTTAGAACCCCGGACTTCTTCCAAGGCAACTAAACTACTCTAGACCCACCTACTTTGAGACCCTCTTGGATTGCCCTTACCTTGGCTCTCCAAGTTAGGCTCCACTAGCCTAACACTTCTTCCTTGACTACTAGGCTGGACCTCAATGCTTCCACCAAGTTGTCTTGGTTACAAACCCAAGATGGCTTTTACACCACGACTCGATCGCACGGGGTAATGCCAAGTTCCGCCCAACTCGGATCCCACTATCTCTTTCAAGGCATGGGTTCATGACTCCCATGCACTAGCTTGCACTAGTTTGTGGGAGTGGCGCTTTTATGAGCACGCGCCATTACCTTGTCCCCGCCCGGACAAGCCCAAGGCCAAGGGACTTCATGGTTTTATCCACTCTTTCTCCTAGCCTTGGTCCCCATTACTCGGCCTTCCCAACTCGGTTTCACATCTCTATTCCCCCTCTTCCACCAACTTAGCACAAGTACAAGACTAGGACTCCATCTCATACTCTTCTTTTTGCACACACCAAAGCCAAACTTTATTGCCAAATCCAAAGAACAAGTACAAGTGTTGTGGATCTACGCCCAAGCTACAAGTCATCCTCCCCCACTACGGAGGTTGATGTCCTCATCAATGCCTACGTTGCTTCTTGTTGGAGCTCCTATTCTTCTCAAAGTTCTCCACCACCTCCTTAGCATTCACCATGTCCTTTGCCGCCACCCACGTTGCTTCTTTCTCGTGGTATCCTCGCCACTTCACAAGGTATTCCTTGCTCTTGTTTTTGAGGTTCCTACTCTTGAGGATGGCCTCTACATCATATTCCAAATGTTGTCCAACCAACTCTGGTGGTGGCCGAATCACTTGCTTGCGATCCGGCCACAAGGTATCCTCCTTGAATGGCTTTAACAATGAAACATGGAATGTTGGATGCACTTTGATCTCGGGTGGTAGCTCCAACTTATACACATCTTTGAACACCCGTTCCACAATGGGAAACGGACCCGCAAACTTGGACATGAACTTTGGAGTGAGGCCTTCGGGCATGGTGAAGTTCTTCACATTCAACAACACCTTTTGTCCCACCTCATACTCCACTTCACGTCTTCCGGCATTGACTTGCTTCTCATAGCGCCTTCTTGCCTTCTCCAACAACAACTTGGTTTTTTCCAACATATGTTCCCGCTTCTTGGCCAAGTCTTCACCATCTTGGTTGAACTCTGGTGTTGAATGTGCCCCCTCGAGAGCTAAGTCAGCAGGTTGGAGTGGCTCCACTCCATAGGCCACTTTGAAAGGTGACTCCTTAGTCGCCGAGTGTGTGGCCGCATTGTAATCGAACTCCGCCAACCCCACATAGTCTACCCAATCACGTTGGTCCGCACTCACAAAGTTCCTCAAGTATTGGTTCAAGACCTCATTCACCCTTTCAGTTTGCCCGTCTGATTGGGGATGAAAGGCAGTGCTAAATGTCAACTTGGTTCCCACCTTCCTAAAGAAGTGTCTCCAAAATGCACTTGTGAACTTTGGGTCTCGATCTGACACAATCACTCTTGGCAACCCGTGATGCTTCCACCATGCATCGAGAAAGATCTTGGCGGTCTCAAGCGCGATTCGGTTCCTCTAGTTGGCACCATATGAGCCAACTTGCTAAACCGATCCACCATCACTAAGATGGCATCATACCCTTGCGACTCGGGAAGGCTTGTGATGAAGTCCATAGACACACTATGCCAAGGACCCGGCGGAATTGGCAATGGTTGCAACAAGCCCGCTTGTTTTTGATATGAAGCCCTGTTAAGTTGGCACTTCACACAAGTCTTCACAAAGTGGGTTATGTCATCTTTCATCCCCGCCAATAGTACCTCCTTGACACCGTTGCAATGGTAGCCTTTTCTCCCCTATGGCGGCTATGGGACTATCATGTTCCTCCTTCAAAACCAACAATCTAAGCTTGCCTTGAGGAACATACACCCTACTTTGCTTATACTTGAGCAATCCATTCACCAACTTGATCTCCTTGAGCTTCTTGCCCTTCCTAAGATCACCAAGCATTTGTTGTGCCTCGGGGTCCTTCATGTACCCCTCTCTTATCCGCCGTTCCCAATTGCCTTCACCCTTATACATGAGCCGCAAGACTTGGGTGGTGCTCATGGCATGAAACTCTTCCTTTCTACTTAGCGCATCCGGCACCACATTGTCACGGCCCGGTTTGTGGATCAAGTCCACATTCATGAGCGCCAAAGTATCATGCCACCTCAATTGTTTGGCACTCATTTGTGCTTGTGTCTCAAAATACTTCAAAGACACATTATCGGTGTAGACCTTAGTCTTGTGCAACCCCAAGTAATGTTGCCATGTCTTCAAACAATGCACCACCGCAAAGAGCTCCTTCTCGTGAGTTGGCCATCTCCTTTGACACCCATCCAACTTCTTGCTCTCATAGGCAATTGGCCTACCATCTTGCATCAAGACGCCTCCAATGGCAAAGTCACTTGCATCTGTGTGGACCTCAAAGGGCTTATCAAACTCGGGAACTTCAACACTGGTGGAGATGACAACTTGTTCTTGAGTTCCTCAAAGGCTTGGTAGCAAAATTCATCCCATAATTGGTTCACCCCTTTTTCAACAAGTCGGACAAAGGCTTGGCAATCTTAGAGAAGTTGCGTATGAAGCGGCGATAGTAGTTTGCTAGGCCAAGGAATGACCTAAGTCCCTTTTGTGTAGAAGGCCGCTTCCACTCTTGAATTGCCTTCACCTTCTTCATGTCCGGCTTGATTCCATCTCCGGTAACCACATGGCCCAAGAACTCCATCTCAAGTTGTGCAAACTCACTCTTTTCCCCATTAGCATAAAGCTTGTTGTCTCTAAGCTTCATAAGTCACGCCTCAAGGTGCCTTGCATGTTCCTCGGCCGTCTTGGAAAACACCAAGATGTCATCGATGTAGACAATCACAAAGTCATCCATTTCCTCTCGAAAGATGGTGTTCATAAGGGTTGTGAATGTTGAGGGTGCATTGCACAACCCAAAGGGCATCACAAGGAACTCATAAGACCCATACCTTGTGCGGCACGCGGTCTTTTCCACATCCGCATCCGCAATGCGGATTTGGTAGTAACCCGACTTCAAGTCTATGCGACTAAAGTACTTAGCTCCCGCCAATCTATCAAAGAGATCATCAATTCGAGGCAAAGGGTAGTTGTTCTTGATGGTCACCTTATTCAAGGCCCTATAATCATTGCACATCCTAAGCTTGCCATCCTTCTTGTCCACAAAGAGGACCGTGCACCATATGGTGACTTGCTTGGTCTCACATAACCCCTTTCCAACAAGTCGTTTAGTTGCTTCTTTAGCTCCATCAACTCTTTTTGGTTTAACCGATAAGGTGCCTTAGAAGGTGGCTCGGCTCCGTGTAGCACCTCAATCTTGTGATCCACTTCTCTTCTTGGGGTAGCTCTTTGGGTAACTCATTGGTAAGCACATCCTTGTACTTGGCCAACACCTCTTGAATTTCTTTGGGAAGTGGTTGTTGCACCCCCTTCCCCTCATGCCCAAGTTGCTCTTCACGAGCCATCACCACAAATTGATGTTCCAACATTTGGTCTAAAGAGACCAAGTTTAATTTGCCCCCGCTATTGAAGGGCCACGAGTTAACTTCAACACTAACTCCTTGCCATCACGGCGCACCACTAACCGTCTTTGGCTTGCGCCCGACATCCACCGTGTGCGCCAAAGAAGGTATCCCCTAAGATGAGGTCTACCTCATCCATCTCACATAATGTCAAATTCTCAACAAACTCCAATGTCCCACACTTCAAGGTCACTTGCAACGCCACTTCCTCCGTCTTGTGCGGTTCGCCCTTTGCAAAACGCACATTGATGGGCTTGCTTGCCTTTTGCAGCGGTGGCAAGCCCAACTCCCTTGCTAGTTTGGGACTCATGAAGGAGTGCGTTGCCCCTGTATCAACCAAACATGAGACATCTTTGTCCTTCACTTGGGCCTCAAGAAACAAGAGGCCCGGCCTTGGCTTGAGGCTACTTGCCTTGGCCACAAAACCTCCTTCTAGTATGCGGTCTTCAACACAAGCAAGACTTGCAATGGTACTCACCTTCTTGTCGGGGCACTCCGCAATGAAGTGGCCAATCTTGCCACAACCATGGCACCTCTTGGCCTTGGTGTCATCACCTTTGTCTCCCCCTTTAGATGGCTTTCCCCCTTGGTGTTCCCTTTTGTTAGAGGCTCCACCATCCACTTGTCCCTTGTGTTTGTTGCCAAAGCCAAACTTCTTGCGCTCTTTGCCTCGAGCCGCATTCCTATTTGATCCGCTTTGTTGAGAGGGGCCACTTGACTTCCTCTCGGGTCCATCACCTCAATCCTTTCAACAATCTTGATGATGCCCGCCACATCCTCGGGAAGTTTTGGGAACTTGAACAAGGCATCCACCACCCACTTTTGAAGCCCACCCAAAAAGATGCACTTCTTAGAGAACTCATCCATCTTGGGTGTGGCATTCATTTGGGCATTGAAGTCACGCACATAGGCCTTGAGAGACCCAGTGTGCCTCATTTGCACCAAGTTCATGCCTTCCCTCAACTCCTGATACTCTGGTGTGAAGCGTTCACTCAACAAGTCTTTGAAGCCACCCCAAGTCAAGTTTGCCACCAACTCCGGCTCTTGCTCCTTTTTGCTTGTCCACCATTGAAGAGCATGATCCTTGAGAAATGTCACCGCAATGGAAACCTTGTCCTCCTCATCCGGCTTTTGGACATCATAGTAGTTATCCATCTCAAGAAGGAATTTCTTCACCTTCCTTGCCTTACCAAGTCCCGAGAAGGTGTTTGGCATGTTTACCTTAGCCAACTTTTTGGTGGAAGATGAAGGTCGGGACCCTTGCATCATGAGGTGTTCAATCAACCTCTCTTGGCGATCCCTTTCTTCCTTCCCACGCTTGAGCTCTTGATTCACGGAGTCCATGAACTCAAGCATTCTCATTTGGAAAGCCAATTGAGGATCTTGTTTTTCCACCCCTTGGGAAGACTCTAGGCGTCTCGACCTAGAGCGCTCCTCTTCACCCAAGGGCTCCTCTTGAAGTGACAATTCCATTTGCTCATTGCCCTCACTAGTGGCGACTTGCTCATTGGAGTCATGAGAATGAGCCTCACTTGTACGATCGGGGGTCTTTGTTCCCCCTCGTGCGTGGCCGCTTGGAAGCTCCGGGCTCATCACCCTCAATGGTCTTCTTCTTGCCCATTGCTCCCTCACAACTTTGCACTTGGGTACTAAAAGCCTGCTCTGATACCAAGTGTCGCAACCCTTGCTAGCTCACCTTAGCTTACACCAAATTTTTCCCAACTCTAGCAAGTGTCACGAGCGCTAACTCTGCACATCCCCCACATGCACAAAGTTAGCTCTCCATACCAACCACCAAGCTCACCGCTTGGTTATCAATTCCTCCTACTCATGCAACCGGGACTCAACCCCTTCGTAATTAGCCAATGGTTAGGTGCGGACTTCCACTTATGTCCAAGGCCCAACTTGGTGGCACTCCCATACCACGCGGCCTAACCGCACTTGGTGGTGTCTCCTCACCACCGCCCATGACCACCATGGTGACCCCAAGGCCACCAAGTAATCACAACGCCGGCGGTGAGACACCACCCCACATCGGTAGCACTCATGGTCCTCATTTTGCCTATATGAGTCCCCGTGGTGAAGCCCCAACACTAGCTCCCCACCGGGACTCACCTTGTCCTTATGAGCCACCGTGGTGAAGCCCCAACACTAGCTCCACCCACCGTGCCTCATTTTGCACTTTGAGTCCCCATGGTGGAGCCCCAACACTAGCTCCACCCATTGGGACTCACCTTGGCTTGGGAGTCCCCATGGTGAGGCCCCAACACTAGCCACACCACTGGGACTCCCACCTTGGTCACCACCAAGGCACCATGGGAGTGGGGAGGAGACCAGCCCTCCCCATAGTATACTCTGTGGGATTCGGCAGCCCCTTGGTCCTAGGTGAAGGGCTGGACCCTCACACCTCTTAGTTTTGGAAGACCACCCAATCTCCCAATGCCTTAGCCGCTGGAAGGCCCCGGGAGACTTCCCGAACCTTCCAGGGCTCGTATCTACCTCGTCCCGCATCCAAACGCGACGAGCGACCACTCTATCGACATCTACTCGTCAAGCAGATGCCGATAGACACCTTAATTGCCTCATTCCGACAAGTATTGAGGGAGTTATACCCCTCTGAAGATTCGGGAGTCCCGGGCCAGCTTCCCAGTCCAGCACTGTCCCTGGACAGCACTCACTTTAGTCCCACAATCTTCCAACTCCCATAACTTTTAGCTCACACCTCCAACTGAGGTGCTCCTTAGCATCCCGGAATCGTGGCAACATGAGCTTCCATAATCTCATGTCCATTCCGTCGTGGCTCCTAGTCTCCGTGGGTGAGAGGCGTCTCCAACGCCCGGGGTCCTCTCCCACACTAGGCCCACTTAGGTTCCCTTCACCTTGGCACCCCAAGGCCCGGGCGTCACTCCGGTGTCCCCCTTGGGCCCTTGGTGTTGCGGGCACTCCTCAAGGAGAGGTACGCGACACTCTCAAGGCCTCACTCACTTTTCCGCTCATTCATGTATTGTTCTTCTCTCTCTCTTTCGATACTCTCAACACGTTATCAGCACTTTCGCTCTTGTTTTTGTGCTAGGGTTTGAGTTTAGGGTTATTTCTTCTTTGCTTTTTGCTCGTGATGTCTTAATCTCGTTGCTTTTGTATATTTGCTTGTTAGATCTGTCGGTTTCTCATGTGTATCCAGATCCACCGTCTGCGTTGCTCAATCATAATCTCCTACTTAATTCTTCACGTTCTTCTGTCATTCAAGAAGCTCCTTTCTTTGTTCTCATATTAAATTGCTTTAGATTGTCTCGAGCGCTCTTTGCTTTTTCAGTTAAAACCCTCGTTTCGATCACCCCTTTTGACCTAATTCTTCTTATTTTTCGTACTTTTTCAGTTTTCTCTTCTTTTTCATAGTAACCCTCGTCTTGTAACTACTCTTGATGTTCATAACACCGAAGCACCAAAACAGCCAAGCGCAACCCTTGCCACGACAGAGGATTCGGTCGGGGTTATGGGCGTGACGGCTACTCTTGTGGGCGTGAGGGACAACACTATGACTCAAGCCGCCACGACATGTACTATTACAGCCACCGCCGCGACTACTACAGGTACGAAAATGATACCTACCAAGAGACAACACACTCGAAGATTAGAGGAGGAAACCGTCAACAGTCGACCAGCGTAGTTGGATGAACCAATCTTCCAACCCACACGATTATCTTATTGCAGTGTCCTTACTTTTGTTTTATTCTTAGTGTCGTTTTGTATGTGGACGTGTTTTACTATCTAAGTCAGTCTAATCAGTCGGAGGGGTCCGGACCCACCCAAAATGTATGTTATGAGTGTGAGTCTTCTTGTATGTGCGGATCCTGGTTGAATTGTGATAACCTCACAAGCCGGAAGGCGGAACTTTAAGTTCTGCGAGGGCGGGGCAACGAGAGTATTGCCCGGGGGATTCCCCCTCTAATGTGATAGAGCAATGTTTGCTCCTAGCCCACTCTCGGAGTCTGATCAACTACCGGGACTGAGAGCTAATGGGATCCACTTTTCCATCGCGTATGGAAATGATGAAGAAGTTCTTGAGCATTGGTGAGGGTAGTGACGCCTTGCCACCGCACAACGGCAGCCAGACCTAAGCGTTGCATGATGCAAGCTAGCCCCACTTGCAAAAGTGAGGAAGAGGCTGAAATATAAAGACATGAATGTCTCCCACGCCTATCCCTGTATGGGGTGCCCATGCCTTCTTTTCTGGCCGTCGGCTTTATTAAAGCTAACCTTGGGCATTACTGGTTGTGGCACCCTGGGAACTCTAATTGGCACTACCTACTGGCACTACCTGTTGGCACTATCTACTGGATAGACTTATCTCCACGATGTACGACGTGCATTTCAAGGAAGCTTCATTTTCTACATTATAGGAAACCTACTAACTATACACTTTGAATTGGAAGTGTTGGGGGCACTTTTTAGTGTCTTGGATTCTGATTAATTGTTATCCGGGATGAGAGCAAACTAGAGTCATATGTCGGGAGTTACGGAAGAATTTCAACATGGCGGACACCATCATGATTTCAACATCAATGATCGGGAGAAGCAAGACCGGGAGGATCCATACCGTCCGTGCGAGGGAGGAGGAGGAAGAAGTTGATAGACCTAAATACCTCGCAGCAGACCTTGTGGAGATGCGGCATGTAGCGATTCTGAAGATCGAATCGTCCAAGAACGTTGCGGACATGTTAACCAAAGCGCTGCCGCCCGTTCAAGCACCATGAACTTGTTCAAGCCGTTGGC
Organism: Bryum argenteum; assembly: GCA_037043015.1. Classification (NCBI taxonomy): domain Eukaryota; kingdom Viridiplantae; phylum Streptophyta; class Bryopsida; order Bryales; family Bryaceae; genus Bryum; species Bryum argenteum. Next base: position 857,933 of record CM073327.1, on the reverse strand, counting down.
ATGCGTTCGCTCCAAGACTTGTAAAGGACACACTCTTTTCTATCCTCGAACTTTTCCCACGGGTTTTTGTTCAAGGCATAGTTTTTAACGAGGTGTTCCTTAGTCGAGGAGTGTTGTGATAAGCGATCATGAACTCCTCGTAGAGATAGAGGACCACCGGAACTCCCGAGAGTTATTAGAGTAGATCGCTTAGGCGAGTTAGCCACCTACTACAATCTGCGGTTAAGCTGCGCTTGACTCCGAGTGCCATTAAGGCGCCGCCTGTTTCACCAACCCCGAGATCATATAAAGCCCGAGGCTCTCAAGGCCTCACTCACTTTTTCGCTCATTCCTGTATTGTTCTTCTCTCTCTCTTTCGATACTCTCAACATTTACATTTAAATGTTCATTCGAATGTATGTTAATCCATGCTGACTTTTAACGTCTCTCTAAAGGCTTGTTCGCACTTGGCCTTTGCAAAGAACGTAGATAAAAATTTAACACCCCCAAAATTGAGGAGGAATACCTTCTTTTGAGGAAATGTGTCATCAATGAGGTTTGTAAAGGTGTAATCAATAGTGAGGGGATTACGTAATGGCCCCTCAAGTGGGACAATACATAAGACCACTCTTAAGTGACGAAAATTTGAGAATCTTTCCAATATTGGTGCTCCCTTAAGTATTGCCTCTTATTGATCAAATCTATTTTGTCCTCCTAAATGTTTACTAATACCCTACTCTTTACAGTGTGCCATGTGGACATCCATGTAGGATTGGTAATTACTAATGGATGTAGGTGGGAACACACACTTTTTAATGGAGATAAGACACCCGCCTAAGACCTCCTCTAAGGCCAAGTGCGAACAGACCTTAAGTTGTTTGAACATTTTGTTCCTTTGTTGATTATTATTTTTGTTGTTAACTCCTGAATGGCTAACTGTCTAAATGACTTTTCTTCCTTTGAAAGTGTTATTGTCCTTGAAAGGAGTGTACGGCTCTTTCCCATAAAAATTTCTTGGAACAATTAGAGGAGTATTTTTATGAGGATGTGCAAGCTCTAGAATAAGGAAAGAGGACTGATGAAAGTTGATGTCATAGAGTCCAAGAACTTATATTTCAAGTTCTTTGTGTACTTTGTTTACTTCTACTTTATTTTACTTACTTTTCTTTTGTTGTGCTTTTATTTGTTTTGATTTGATGTTCTTTGAGTGCTTTGGTCAGAAACAATTTGAGTGTGCGCAAGTAAATTTAAGTGTACTTGGTCAATTTCAGTGCGGAGATTGCTCTACAGTAGCACCCTACTTAAACATGATAGTTCCAAATAGTTGAAATTCATACGCACTGAAGCTTTTATTTATCAGTATCAACATCTATCGACTATCAGTATTTTGATTAGGCCCATTGAGAAATTGAGCACATTTCTTGTCTTATCGTCTCTTCGAGCACATTGCTACTGCACTATCCCGTCAAGACACTTGTCTTTCAATAAATTCTTCTGAAAGTGCACACTTTTTAGGTGTTGCCGAAGCTTAGAACTATTATATCACTTAGCCTAATCAGCTTAGTAATTTTAGATTAAATAAATACACTTAGTTGTATAGTGATACGACACACCGTTGCGTTAATCTTAGGGTCGCCATATATATACATAAAGAGTATTTTCATTATCATGTTTTTAATATAATACTCTTTCACCGCTTCATGTGTGTACTATCTTACTCAAACCTTAACATGGTATCATAGTGTACAACTTTTAAAAAGTCAATCTTCTGACCTTACAAATCGGCATGTGCTACGTTAGCACCACAAAATAATATCTTTATGAGACAAACTTCATTTAAGGAGAGATCAAACTTCAACCTGCATTAGTGTAGGTTGAAACAACATTCGAACTTGAGAAGATACAAAATGGCATCCACAATGCTCCCGCAGCGATAATTGGCCTCCTCGAACAACTCACTTTAGCACGAACTGTCGCCACGCCAGAAGATTGAGTTCTTCTTCAAACTTTTCAATATTTTGATTCAATTCAATGATAATGGCTTCTTCAGTTCCCCGAGCATACTCATTATCACCCTTAACTGCAACTAATTATTCAATTTGGAGCATCAAAATTGAGGTTATGCTATTACGATCCGAACTATGGACCGTAGGCGACGATATCGAGGTCACTCCTCCAGAATCTGATGTTACACACCTAAGAGCATGGCGACTTAAAGATTCAAAAGCTCGTTTTGACATTCTCCTACATTGTGGAGAAAAGCAGCTAATCACTTTCACTCACTTACAACCTCAAAAGGACTTTGGAATAGAATAAAACAATTATCTAAAAAATCAAATACTACAAGCCAAGTACATCCCCACAAACAGCTTTGCCGCATGTCAATGACCGACTTCAAAGATGTCATTTTCTTCCTAAAGTCTTGGCAATCGACTTTGCAAAAAGCTGCAATTTAGGGTTGCATCTTCTTAGATTGACTTAGCAAATGTAAAACCCCAAAATAATAATTATAGCTCATATAAGCCATTACACCTCTTTTCAGCAACTAACAATAACTCAACCATTTCTAAGATCTGGTATCTCAACTCAGGGGCTCGTCAACATATGTCCCCAACTCAAAATCTCTTTCATGAGTACTATTTACTTGATCACCCACAAACAATTTTTTTAGGTGACAATAGTCCTTACAAAGCTTTAGACTAGAGCACCATAACCTTACAACTTAAAACACGCAAACTATTAAATATCCTGGATGTACTACACGTCTCTGGATTAGCAAAGAATCTTGTTAACCGAATATTCTTCGAATATTCCCTTTGGTTAACTTTGGCTAGGTCGATACCCGGACGATAGATTGATACTAGGCTAGTATCCGGGGATAGAATCGACCATACTTACAAAGATACCCGGCCTAGGCGGCCGATCGGCCGACCTGCGCAGTCGATCGACAGGTCGACCCGACTAGATCGGGTTGATCAGGTCTGACAACTATGTCAGATCTAGGGCTATATGTACTCCTTCCCCGAGGGGAAGAGTGTGGCTTTTTGGGATTATAACATACTTTGTGATTCTCTCCCAAGTCTCCGTCTCTAATTTTTCCTTGTGTTTTCTTTGTGATTAACTCGACTGTCTACACCATGCAGTGCAGTTGATTGTTGTTATGATCTGGGGTTAGGAGAGTAGTGTGAGTAGATCGAGTAGAGTCGATCTAGTGATCCTTGTTGATCTCCTTTTGCTTCTCTCGTACTTTTGAGGGTCACTATGTTCCAATCCAGGGAGTAATCCGGTCAACCTACTCTGTCGACCTCCTGGAGGGCTCCCTGTCGAGTCAAGTTCCAAGTGAAAACGGTTAGGTCCTGTCCCTAGAAACAGTCCTTAACATTTGGCGACCCTGCCTAAGTCCTACTTCAGTTTCCGCGTCGATCGATCTACCTTGTTATCGTGCACCTAACTCCGTGGTGCTCGCTCAAGCTAAATCGTGCATTTAGTCTTGCTTGCACGCGGACGGTCTGTCTACAATACTCCCGGCGGTAGCACGGCTACACGCCAGGCACACGCGGCCCTAACCGCCCGTCATTGCCTGTCGATGTTCACAAACACCGTTGTCCTACACGCCGCCGGGGTAATCACAATAGTCCTCAAACGCTAACTTGACCATCTCGCCGCCACTGCCGACGCAGTAACGTGAACCCTGCACACAAACACCGTCCGTGGAAAGAGGTTTCGCCCTGCTCAAAGTGCAAATAGCGACCCCCCACACAGAAACGGTTTATGGCAGCCCTTCCGCTTACGTTCCGAAACATCCTGTCCACTACATTTTCGATTCAGATCTAGATCTACAGTCCTCTTCTAGATCCAGATCCCGATCCACAGATCCAAATCTAGATCTAGATCTGAAAACCGACACGTGGCCAGACTATGTCGGGTCGGCGCACACGAGCAAGTGGCACCCCCGATCCCCTGGAAATTACCGCTGACCAACTTCGTAATCCGCAGACCTTACGAGAACTCCGAAATCTGCAACCTGCAATGACTTCTATGCCGGTCGTAATCGTCCGACCCGACAATCCAACACCAACCGGAGGACGTCACAACACCATCATGGAACACTCAACCCATATTGCAGATGTCGACCCACCACGACCGACCTCCTCGCCGTCACCTACATCATCGGCGTCCGGACATGTGGCCGCGGCGAGAGAACCGACGTCTCGCCGACCCTCCCCGTGAGCCATTTCCCCCGGAGTCCATACTCCCCCCACGCCCGTCGAGCGCACACGCCAGGTACGCACCTCGCGACACCTCGATGGACACATTATATGACCAACAAGCCAAAATTATGCGTTTACAAAATCGTGAGGCATTTTTAGCTTTCCGACTAGCCCGCCTCATGGCTAGCGGCCCAATGTCCCGCCCGGACACCTCGAGGACCGCGGAGCAACCTTTGCCGAGTCGACCGCTGGTCGACCCTTATCAATCGACCCGGCGACCCGACAAAGAAACAACATTTCCAGCCATCCCTGTCGACCGGGATCTTGCTACTCACCCTAGCTTAGTCGACCCGATACGAGATCCTGCTCAATCAGGCTGCACAACACACTCGCCAGATATCCTCAACCTCGAAAATCGCCCACCGACTCCAGTTGGACCACCTACCTTTCGTGCCCCCCTGATGCTGCCCCGTACTCTCTCAACTCTCCCTTTCCAGGGACGGGCCCTTCCGCTCCCCCGACCGGCGAGTATCCCGAGCGCAGTCCCGACCTCGACACCTCCAAGGTCGACTCCGACCGGTGTCCCAAGATCCGGATCGACACCGCCCGTGGCCGCCCTCCTCACTTCCATCCACGTCGGCACCCACAGTAATTCAGGGCTTACCTCTACAACATCCCTCCCGTTAGTATACGCTCGTGTTTCGTGTGCGGATCGTGCCGTCACACCATTGACGAATGTCCGAATTATGCGCCGGGTCTCCCGGCGTGGCCGACAGCGCCCGCCCTTCCGCGACCCCCGATCGACCCCCTACATCGCCAAACAGCTCGGAAACCAGTCAACATGCCGACTTACCATGAAGGCAAATGCGCCATGACCCATGTGCATAGATTTACAAACGCACTTACCTTAAATGGAGAAATCGACCCGATCATTACCATAGCTTTGTTTGGAAACTCGTTAGTAGACGCCAGTAACTATAATTGGTTTACAACCCAACGCAACACCTACCCAAATCAAACCCTCCCAGCCCTACTCGATGCCTTCAAACATCGTTACCATGAAATCGACAATGATGATCAGGCGTACCTTCGATTTAGATCTCTTAAACATGAATCAAAGGAGTCAGTAGACGATTACTATGAACGAATGATGAAATTAGCGAGTCAATTTGCTACTATGCCAAGTGATGAATTTTTACTAAGTAACTTTCGAGCTGGCTTATTAAAGTATCTGCAGGTCGCTACAGTCGGGCTACCACGCTCGACCCTGGCTACAGCCAAAAACTCGGCAAAACTTGCTGAGAGTGGTCTACCCAGGGAACCCGACCCAAGCCCGACATCGACCCGGGTTGACACCAAACGTGCCACATGTGGCCTCTGCAAAAAACAAGGGCATCTGGACAAGGATTGTTATCTCAATCCTTTGAGTGAATACGGTAAACGCCATGCCGCTCGTGCGGCTCCCGCCACCGTCGCATCGACCACCCCGGCCCCAACATCACCACGTACCAATTATCGACCACGGCGCCACTACGCATGCGCTCTCTGCAAATCGCTCGAACATCCCACTCACCTGTGTCTCTTATTGCAGGACCCCAAGATCACCCGCTTAGTGACACAACTCCGCAGTGACCCGCCAATGTCCACATCGACAGTGGTGATTGAAGAGCAGAAATCGGATAGCATCGGCATCAACACAGTCGCCGCCATCACTCGCAGCAAAGCTACATCGACACCAACCCCCGACGAAGGGTCCACGGAGCAACCCAATTGGACTGCCCAAGAGGAACTCCGAGACAACATGATGCACCACGTTCGAGCACTACAGGAAGAACTGGAACCCCGCGCGGATCCATCCTCCGCCTGGGATGCAAGCGCCCTACCTCAGCAACCTCTCTCGCCTCGACAGTCGACGACCGCTAGCTTTGCAACTGACACCGGCGTCCCTGCTCACCTCCTCCAACAAGTCGAAAACTGCAAAGTTCAAGTATCATTGCGGGATTTACTGCGCATCTCCCCGTCATTACAATCGGCTCTCCGCGCCCGGCTCGATCCCGACAGCGAGAGAGCACTGCCGGAACCTCCTAGTCCCCACCACGACCAAAACATCACCTTAGCGACTGCGTCGGTCGTCGACCGACACATGCCCGTAATCTCGGTGTCCGTCGGCAAGAACGTAGTCGATGATGTACTCATCGACGGCGGATCCGGCGTCAATGTTGTTACCGAGGACGAACGTCGACGCCTTGGTTTACCCAAACCCTCTCCCGCACCATTCAACCTCAAGATGGCGAATGGCACTCTGGCTAAACCCAAGGGCCTTATCCGGGATGTGAAAATCTACATCCACAGTATTCCCTATACGGTCACCTTGATTGTCCTCGACTGCTCAACTGTCAAATCCGATTACCGACTCTTATTGGGTCGACCCTGGCTCCGCCATGTCAAGGTGATCCACGACTGGGGCAACAACGAAGTCCAGATCATGGGCAATGGCACTATAAAAACGGTGAAAATTAATCGCCAATTGGGTATCGAAGCCGTTACGCCCCATGCGCTCATCTGCTACAACTTTATCGAGGGCATCACGGACGAGGAAGAAGAAGTCTTGCTCGCCTCCGACCCGACATTATACACCCTCGGGACGATCGACTGCCATGCGCTCACAATACTCCCCCTCGACCCGACTGCCCCGGTCGACCCACCGGCACCCAACGGCCACGACAGAGGACACAGAATCCGACATTACCCAGGGTCGATGCCCGTCGATGACGCTCCAATCCAGGACAAACTCCAAACCATGGACATAGCCCATTGGAGCCATAACGAAGCGGATCGCCTCGACCTCGTCAATGTCGGCACCTCGGCCGACCCTAAGCTCCTCAAGCTCAACACCAACATCCGACCCGAACTCAAGACCACAGCAACGGCCTTGTTTAAGGAATTCATCGACGTGTTTGCTTTCTCCTACAACGATCTCCGCGGCATCCCAGAAGAGGTCGCGACGCACCGTATCGAGCTCGACCCGACAATCTCCCCGACCACCAAGCCCGCTACCGCATGAATCCCAACTATGCCAAAGCGGTCAAGGACGACCTCGAACGCCTCCTCGCCGGATTCATCGCTCCCGCCGACAAGGCGTCCCGGCGCCCCCCCATTGTCGTAGTGCCCAAGAAAAACGGCAAACTCCGCATTTGCGTCGATTTTCGTCGACTCAATCTTTGCTACCAAGAAGGACCCTTACCCCTTACCTTTTTACGGACGAGGTCCTCGACGCGTAATCGGGTATGAGGCGTATTCTTTATCGATCGCTGGGCTATCATCAAGTCCGCATCCACCCGACAGACGCCCAAAAACAACATTTATCACTGAATGGGCGCCTATGTTTGGGTAGTGATGCCCTTCGGATTAAAAAACGCACCCCAACCTACCAACGGATCGTCAATCGGTGTTTCGTGAGTACCTCGGTGACTTTATGAAACTATTTCTCGATGATTTCAGTGTCTACAATGACATCGACTCTCACCTTCCAAAGCTCCGACTAGTGTTCGAGCGCTGTCGACAGTACGGGGTTAGTCTGAACCCAGAAAAGTGTCTTTTTTATGTCTCCTCCGGAGTCATACTTGGATACATTGTCGGCAAAGAAGGCAAGTTCCCAGACCCCAAGAAAATCCAAGCCTTGGTCGACATGCCGGCCCCAAAAGACGTCAAGGCTATCCAAACCTTCAATGGGTTAGCACAATTCAACCGGTGCTTTATTAAGAACTACGCCGCCATCATGGAGCCGATTAGTCGCCTCACCCGGAAAAACGAACCCTTCGCATGGACGACCGAGTGCGAAGAAGCTTTCAAAACTATTAAGGAGCGCTACAGTGCCGCTTCCGATTCTCATCGGTGTCAATCGTCGCTCGACTTCCATATACACACCGACGCCTCCGACATTGCGGTTGGCGCCTCTGCTCTCGAAACCCGACCGGCAAAATCGACCAGCCCATCGCCTCGCCTCCCGACTCCTCAAGAAAGCCGAGAAGAACTATACGACTACGGAAAAGGAGGCACTTGCCATGGTATATGCGGTAAATAAATTCGACATTACCTACTTGGCAATCGATTCGTGTTTTTGTTGACCATATTGCTCTTCAATATTTAATCAACAAACCACAAGTGTCGGGTCGACTTGCTCATTGGGTCGTTCTTTGTTTCTTGAGTTTGATTTTACAGTAGTCTACAAGCCATGCAAGACCCACGGCATTGCTGACGCACTGTCCCGAAACGAGGGAGCGGAGCCCGCTATCGGCATACCCGACCAAACGACGGACGCTCAGCTGTTCTCGATCGACCCCGACTGGTCCCAGCCGATCAGGGCCTATTTGCGGCACGGTACGTTTCCACCATCGATGACAAAGGAAGAACGCAAACGCTTGGCCCACAAAGCCATCCCTTACCAACTCATCAAGAACCGACTTCACCGACTCGGCAAGGACAACCGACTTCGCCTGGTGTTAAATGTCGAGCAGAGTCGGGACATACTCCAGGAGTTACACAAAGGCAATGCGGGCGGCCATTTTTCCCACGACATCACGGTTCGCAAGATCCTCGACGCCGGATACTGGTGGCCAACCCTGTTTCGCGACACCATCGACTACTGTCGCAGCTGCCATCAGTGCCAACTCTCGGGGGGCCTCCCAAAGACAGTCACTTCCAAACTCATTACTCAGCTCCCAGCCGAACCCTTCATGAAGTGGGGACTCGACTTCGTCGGACCTGTCAAAAAAACCCGACATACAGCCTGTCGGTACATCCTGGTGGCAAAGGACTACGCCACTAAATGGGTGGAAGCCAGAGCCCTCCGCGGCAATACAGCCAAGGAAACCGCTCAGTTTCTTTACGAAACTATTCTCACACGCTTTGGGTGCCCCCTACACCTCGTCAGCGACCAGGGCTCGCATTTCATCAATTCAACAATCCAGGCGCTGACTGAACATTTCCTACTTCGACACACCACGTCTACCACGTATTACCCTCAAGGCAACGGCCAAGCAGAATCGACCAACAAAGTCATTGTACGAATGCTCCAAAAGCTCGTCAATGACAACCGCAATGATTGGGATGTCCAACTCCACACCGTGCTATTCGCCTACCGAACCGCTTATAAGGTCGTCACAGGACATACACCCTTCCAGTTGGTGTACGGCCTCACCCCCCTCATGCCAACCGAATACATTGTGCCGACCAAGTGGTCGATCGACCACCGACTTCACAACAAGGCGAGTACTGGCAGCTCGAACCCTCGACCTCGAACGCCTAGACGAGACTCGCCTTCACGCGGCCGCGCAACATGGTACCCGACAATGGAACCACGCCCAATGGGCCAGCACCCACTACCCGTGTCAAACCTCATTTTTTCGTTTTTGCCCCAATTTGGTCGGATAGTGCTTAGTAGTAGTTAAATAGGATAAATAACGCCCGTAACCGCTATCCGGGTAGTAACCGGGTAGGGTTAGCTTGGCCGAGGGACTCGCTGTCCGGGAGCATCCTAAAGCTTAGTGGGCGGGATAGGATAGCGGAATTTCTAACCCGCCTTTTGCTTCGTAACCTTTGCTTTTAAAACTCGTGCACGGACTCACCGTGCCTAGCCCGAGCACCGAGCGCCCGGGTAGGGCTTAGCCGACCCGATCTCGGTGCGCCAAACCGGGAGGCATAACCCGGTGGAAGGAGAGGCTTCTCGGATAGCGAGAGGAGGATACCCGGTAAGGGATCCTTCCCCCATTTCCCGGTCCGGATCATGGACCCCGAGGACAGAGTCCTATTCTCGCCCAAGAGGCCACAATCCAACCAGACAGGAAGGTGAGGCCGATACCCGACCACCCGGATCGGTAACCGAGGAGCCACGGATGCCTCGCTGTCCGGGTTTAACCAATCCGTCGGAGCCCTCTGACGGCGAGGCCCTCCCCGAGAAGGCACTGCCCGCGGAGATCATCCCCCTCATCCACGAGGACTTGATCGAGGTCCCGGAGATCGGGGAGGCCCTCCCGGACACCTCAGCCCCGATGCCTTCTGGAGACACTGAGATCCTTGGGAGTGAGGATACTGCTCCAGCGCTCCAGAAGACGGGGAACGAGGAGGAGGAGGTCACTTCCCAACCCGGGTTGGGAGCACAGAAGGTCGCGACTACCGAGACTGCCGAGGCTTCCGAGGCTGCGAAGTAGGATGGGCGGGACAGGAAGAACCAAGGCCGAGTCGATTGAGGGCGGATGCACTGGCCGAGGATAGGGTTAGATTTTAGTGCCTTTATGGCGAGTAGGAGGATGACGGCGCTAGAGTGTCAGAGGCTAGATTTAGAAAGATTCCCTGGCACAGGATTTTGTCTTCTCTAGGATGTCAGGGAGGATCCGCTACTTAGCCGAGGGGAGGATACTCCCTCGGGGTCTTTTTGTGCCTTTGCAATACCCTAATTTCAGCGCAAGTACACCTCTTTCTCAATTCCCGTGTGTGTGTGATTGTGTCTCTTTCTCGTTTCTGTCTTGTTTCTTTGGCCTCGGGGTGTTTGCGAGTTCGAGAGGACCCTTCTTTGTCCGGGCAAGAGGTAACGGTTCCGTCTTTGAGCGGAGAGTAGTACGGGAGGTAGAGAAGCTGACAGGGGAGGAGTGCGGCTAGCGAACGGCACTTGCCACTTAGGGTTCGGACCGGTCTGTCCGTGTAGCGTCTCGGGATTACGGCGGCCGGGAAGGGATTCCGGCCGCTCAACCGACTCCGAGAACACCATCGGTTGAGTCCCCTAGATCGCCAAGTCCGGGTAGGCGGGTTTGTCTCGTAGGTGATAGCGGTGAACTCCGGGCCGCCGCACCATCCCGATCCGAAGAACCCGGGATCTCCTAACCCGGGTAGTAAGTTGTGATAACCGGACCATAGGAGAACCGGATACCAACCTTTGTGACATGCGTGTGGATTTAGAGTCCAGACGTAGAGGGAGGTATAAGGGAAGTTCCTAACAGGGTAAGGAGAGAGAGAGTCTCAATGACCTTTCCGGTCACGTTAATCAACGGGAGAAGTGGCCTAATCCCCCCACTTATCTAAGTCCGGGAAAACCCCTCTGAGGAGAATACAGAGGTTAAACTAAACCACAAAGACTAAACCCGCCCCTTTTCCTGTCCGGGCAGCTGTTTCCAGGACAGGATATAGGGTACAGGGGTGATAGGACAGTACCCGGATAGCACCAATCCGGGTTTGCTAACAGGTGGAAATTGTTGTCCTTGCACTTCACAGGATCTCCGTGGAACGAATACTCGGGTTCTTGTTTAGGAAACCTCTTTTACCGCGAAAAAGGGTTATCCGGGCACGAATCGGAAAGCACGTTACGACAACCCGTCGCACCAATATCACTTGGGCGATTACGTCGTGTGGCACCCTAAAGGTGCAAACGTTCATACGGGCAAACTCCGCAACAAATGGTTCGGCCCCTATCGAGTCCAATACGTACTCCCCAACAACACGGTTCTCCTGGTCAGCCTCCAACATTTCGACCCCGACCCCGTTGTTGTCAACATCAACAAACTCAAGCCGTACCGACTCCCCCACGACTCCCCAGCGTGTACCCTTCCAACTCCTGCCCTCAGTAAATCCGAAATCTAAGCATGGAGACCGACAAACGAAGACGACTCGACACTCACAGACTCGATCCTCGTCAGTCGACTCGACGAGTCAACCCGACCAGCTGGTCAACGATCGCCGCCAAATTTATGGCCAGCGCGCCTGAATGTCACATCAAGGCGCCAACCCGAATTCGAAATTCGGGTACTTACATCCATGGCGGCCCACACTCCTCCTCTCCTTCCACTGCGCACGCCTTTCGCATTCGATCCTGCCGCCGACACTATCGCCGCATCAATCCTTCACGAACTGCGTTTCGCGCAACCTCGAGAAGGGAGGGAGAATAGCCTCGAGAGTGAGAGCAGGGAAGCGCAAAAGTTTGCGCGAGCGTTTTGCCAGGGCCGCCCTTGCGGGAGTCAACCGCGTAGTCTCGGCCACAATCCGTTTTGTCTCGGCAGTAGTTCAGTAAAACTTCTACATAAAAGAGAGCGCGGACGCAGTCAGCCACGAGAGATTCCACGAGTGTACAGCCGACCATTAGGGTTTCGAGTGATCCGCAAGCGAATTCGTTCAGCTGTAGGTGGTCGAGTTTCTCGAAAAGTCGGTGTTGGGGTTTGCTGGGCGCAGGTTTCACATACGCGAATGACATTGACGAAGTAGACCGACCCCCTGAGGAGGCACATGGCGGCCTGGGCAAGCGCCGAACCAGTGCCGATAAGGATGCGGTCGGGCCGATACAAGACCCTGTCGAATCAGCCGATGAAGTCGATGGACGCCTGGTACAAATTCGCGCTAGCGAACCCGACGGAGCTGGCCTTTATGCGTAGCATTGGCGTAGAAGAGTTTGCCACACTCCAGTGGAATCACCCCGACCGTGCCCCCCGCATGACCCTCATCGAAGAATTCATCAACGCGGCAGTTTTCGTCGGCAACACTATTCAGACCCAGGTCCGTGATCAGTTCGTCGAGATCACGGCCGCGACAATCCACGAGCAACTGAAGTTGCCATTTGGGTCGATCCGGACTTACCTACCACAGGAGGAATGGAAGGAAGGCCTCTGGGATAACTTTTCAATGGCAGGACCGGGCAGTGAAGGCTACACGATCAGCAAGGTGGCCCGTAGGGACCTCCACCCGCGCCTATACGCCTTCATCAACGGCCTTAATTTCAAACGACGCCTCACTTACATCAGCAAGGAGACACTGGCGCTTATGTGCACAGTCGAAACCTTAGCCGCACGAGAAGAGCGCTGGGATTGGGCGACGTGGATGTTCTTAGCCGTGCGCACCGACGTCGAGTGGCTTCAGCAGACCAACTCGTCCAGCTGCCCATCTGCAGAGGTACTGGACTACCTCTTAGATCATTGGTTTCCGGCCACCACAGTCGGATACGAGCACCTCTCGGTCGCTTCACAGCAGACGGCCGACCGCCGTCGCGCCACGGAGAACAGCGCGAATGGTTTCAGCGGCCCCAACTACATCAAATACCACGGGGGATTAGCTTGCAGGAAAGGCGACATTGCAGCACCAACGCGGTCGTCAATGCTCGAGCTCGGCTATACACCAGGTCTCCCCTTCCGACACTTACCACTTGGGAGTTCAACACCTTCCGCGGGTTCTCCCGACCCTCAACAGGGCACGGCCTCCCCATCGACGCCTTCCCGGAAGCGGGCACCCCCTGAGTCGTCGACCCAGGCACGCACCCAGGGCAAACGCCTTTTGGGCGCAGGCAGTAACCCCGCACCCGAAATTACTGACATCACCGACCCGACACCCGCCACGGTCGACCCGACCCGCTCAACTCTCATCACTCCCCTTCGCCGGTCAGGCCGCCTCGAATAGATCGGACGTGCAGCAGCTGGTCCCAGCAACACCACCCGCCCGATCCTTCTCGACTCCCCGGACGCAGTTCACTCGACGGACACTGAGTCGATAGTGCCTCCCGCAGACCCTGTCGACTCGGCCGCGATCCTACCAGCTCCAGTGAACCGGCCGTTTTTCCGACAACCCCCGCCTATTCAGGTGCCGGCCCCTACGGGCTCTCCACTGCAACCTCCGCTCGCTTCTCCCCGCACTCCTCAGGTTCCCGACTCCCCCGAAGCCCGTGTGGTTGGCGCGTCGAACGCCATCGTAGTCGTGAAGGACTGGCTGACATACATCGAGGAGATTAACAAGACGAATGGCCAGGAAGTTCTAGACTACCACGAACGTCGAGCCACCTTCCAAACCCAACTCAACCAAGCCAATCAGGAGAAATCCCTCCTGACACAGGAGGGCAAAATGTTACCCGCCACGGCACACGGGTATCATCAACAAAGACCAAGCCAAGGGAAGACCGCGGAGTAACAACAGCCACGGGGCTCGAGACCGAGGAGGCAGTGACAGAACCACGGATCGAGACCACGGGCGCAGAGCAATTAAGGCAAAAGCCAGCGCGAGGAAATTAGGTTTTATTATAAGTAGAGAACGAGATTACACATTTTGCTAGTCCTGAATCTCCCATGTAGTGATAGCGATGAGCACTTGCGAGACACCGCTGTCGCCATTCGGCATTCACTTATCTAATATCACAGGGCTCGTTCTAATTCTCCTCTACCTGTCTGTCTATCTTCTAAAACCCTCCGACTCACCTCACTCTCCCACCTCTTGTGCAAATCCGTGACTCCCCGTGGCTCCGTGGGTCGAAGTACTAGTGTCTCAGGTTCGGCTCGTGATTGATCGTGTTGTGTAATCCTACACTTCCCAGGGCCACTCCGCGGAGAAAACACAGGAACCGTGGAACCCTCGTGGAGAGACAGCGCCGCGGGAAAACGCTCTGAACTGAGGACTGTCCGAGCTCAACCTCTTGCTCCGTTGGAGTTGACCACCTCGGGCAATCATTCCCCGAGCCCAGGGACCAGTCAACGACCCCCTCGGTCATACCCTGACCCGCCAAGGGCCTTCTCGGCTACCAGCTCCGAGTCCGGACACCTCACCCCTGTCCATACCTCCCCCTCGTGCCTCGGACATCTCCATACCCGCGACCCAGGCTAACATTTTGGCGACCATGCTGGGGATGGAATGCTGAGGTAAAAAAAAAAAAAAAATTAAAAAAAAAAAAAAAAAAAAAAAGAGAGAGAAAAGAGAAAGAAAGAGATCTTTTAGGCTACGAGTCTGCAGGGAAGGAAAATGCCCCCGAAAAGACACGCTGCGGAAAAAGCCGTGGAAAATATAGTTGCAGATATGGAAGAAATAGTGCAACAAGAAGATGAGACCAGAGAGTTACTACAATGGATGAAGCAACAAATGACGGATTTAGCGGCACAGAACGAGGCCACGAATGCTAAGTTGGAGTTGCTCAGCCTGAAATATCAAGGCATCCAGGATAATGTCGCCCCCGAGGTTATTGCTTCTACGCCAAGGAGCGTGGGAGAACCAGCCGAAGCGGTACGGTCGGCCACCATACCCCAGGGGAACAACGCCGCGGCCAGTTCAAGCACCTCGGGAATGCCATTACAGGCACCAGTAGCGGTACCCATGGGATTACCCACTGTGTCACACACCCCGGGGAGTCTTGACGCCCATGCCAAGTTACCAAAGATACCCTACCCCGTGTTTGATGAATCTGGGGATCCAGATTGGCATATCAGAAGGTTCAAAGTGATAGCACGCACGAACGGCATATTTAATGCCACGGACCTACAGAACATCTTCGGCACCACGCTCCAAGGAAATCACATTAATTGGTACATTGACTTCGAATCCAAAAACAGCAATGCCAGTTGGGAGGACATGGAGCGTAGTTTCCTACACAAATTTAGAAAACTAAAAACCAGCTCGGAAGTCCTCCGAGCATTGGGTTCGATTACCCAGTCCACGAATGAGCCTGTGGATAAATTTTACGACAGGTTTAAGCAGTTGGCAGATAAACTTAGCCAACGACCCGATGAGGAATACATGTGCGAATGGTTTAAAAAGGGGTTACTTCCATGGATACAGCAAGGCATTGTTATCCGTGGTGTGAAGACATTGCCAGACATCCTCGCCGCGGCAAACGACATCAGTCGAGAACTCACGGCCTTGAAACAAACCCAAACACCTCTGTTACCGCTACCCACGGCACGCCAGGATGCCAGGCTAACACCTCCGTTGTGCGAAACCTGTGGAAAAACACACCACGGGAGGTGCTGGTACTCCGCAAATACGCCCCCACCTCAGGACTCCAGACGCCCCAGGAACACCATGGCCGCGGTATATCCCGAGGAAGTCAATGTAGATGCCTTCCAACCAGGGCGCACCGATGCATGCTGGGAATGCGGGGGCTTGGATCATAGAAGGAGTCAGTGCCCTGTGCTAAAACAGAAATGGGCACAGAATCGGGCCAGTACACCCACGGGGCCTCCAAACGCAAATGCCACGGGCCACAGGCGAGGAGGTGTAACCCTTACCGAAGTCCATGGGCCAGAAGCTAGCATTTCCACAATCTCGGCTTCTGCGGTGACCACAAGATCCAAAACGGTTTCCCCGACTCACGTAGTCGAACATAGGAAACCATTTCCTGAAAACCACTGGGAAAGATTACATAATCTGCGAACGGATATGCAAAGAGATCTGGAAGCGGCACCCGCGGACCAACGACGAGCCACGGACCAGGCATTGCAGCAGATCCTCGACACTACAAATGTGACGATTACTCTGGCTAAACTAGTACAGATTAGCCCCGAGTTAAAACAGTATATGCAGCAAGCTGCACTAGCCACGGCCAAACCAGACCCCGAATTTGTGGAAGTTAACGCTGCCACATTAGACCCTGATGCCGCGGTAATACATGTCCAATTGGGAGGGCAGACACTCACCAACGTCCTCGTCGATGGGGGATCAGGCGTAAACGTAATGAGTGACCATGTCCGGCAAGCGTTGGGACTACCACAGCCCCGAAGCGCGCGTTTTATCCTGCGCATGGCAAATGACGCTCCTGTCACACCCCTGGGAATTCTCACCATGGTCGGGATTACAATACATGGAGTCTCCACCCCGGCGACATTCGTAGTCATCGATATGCCTCATAACAGTGGTTTTCCCGTGATATTGGGAAGGCCCTCGTTAAGAGATATGCAAGCAATACATGACTGGACCAAAAACCAGATACACATCCAACGCCAAGGAAGAACCGTGGTCATTCCCGTGGATAGCTGCCTCACCCGAGCCAAGATGAGTCAGATCAGGACATCGACCGGCACCGACTGGCCACGGGAATTCACCAATGAGCAGGAGGCTCTCGTGCTTCATGTTCACCCCAGCTGTCGCAACCCTTGCTAGCTCACCTTAGCTTACACCAACTTTTTCCCAACTCTAGCAAGTGTCACGAGCGCTAACTCTGCACATCCCCCACATGCACAAAGTTAGCTCTCCATACCAACCACCAAGCTCACCGCTTGGTTATCAATTCCTCCTACTCATGCAACCGGGACTCAACCCCTTCGTAGGTAGCCAATGGTTAGGTGCGGACTTCCACTTATGTCCAAGGCCCAACTTGGTGGCACTCCCATACCACGCGGCCTAACCGCACTTGGTGGTGTCTCCTCACCACCGCCCATGACCACCATGGTGACCCCAAGGCCACCAAGTAATCACAACGCCGGCGGTGAGACACCACCCCACATCGGTAGCACTCATGGTCCTCATTTTGCCTATATGAGTCCCCGTGGTGAAGCCCCAACACTAGCTCCCCCACCGGGACTCACCTTGTCCTTATGAGCCACCGTGGTGAAGCCCCAACACTAGCTCCACCCACCGTGCCTCATTTTGCACTTTGAGTCCCCATGGTGGAGCCCCAACACTAGCCACACCACTCGGGACTCCCACCTTGGTCACCACCAAGGCACCATGGGAGTGGGGAGGAGACCAGCCCTCCCCATAGTATACTCTGTGGGATTCGGCAGCCCCTGGTCCTAGGTGAAGGGCTGGACCCTCACACCTCTTAGTTTTGGAAGACCACCCAATCTCCCAATGCCTTAGCCGCTGGAAGGCCCCGGAGACTTCCCGAACCTTCCAGGGCTCGTATCTACCTCGTCCCGCATCCAAACGCGACGAGCGACCACTCTATCGACATCTACTCGTCAAGCAGATGCCGATAGACACCTTACTTGCCTCGTTCCGACAAGTATTGAGGGAGTTATACCCCTCTGAAGATTCGGGAGTCCCGGGCCAGCTTCCCAGTCCAGCACTGTCCCTGGACAGCACTCACTTTAGTCCCACAATCTTCCAACTCCCATAACTTTTAGCTCACACCTCCAACTGAGGTGCTCCTTAGCATCCGGAATCGTGGCAACATGAGCTTCCATAATCTCATGTCCATTCCGTCGTGGCTCCTAGTCTCCGTGGGTGAGAGGCGTCTCCAACGCCCGGGGTCCTCTCCCACACTAGGCCCACTTAGGTTCCCTTCACCTTGGCACCCCAAGGCCCGGGCGTCACTCCGGTGTCCCCCTTGGGCCCTTGGTGTTGCGGGCACTCCTCAAGGAGAGGTGCGCGACACTCACCCCCACCTAATGGAGTCGATGCCCTCATCGACTATACTTGTAGTCGGTCACACCAACTCTTGGGTTGCCATCCCCATTGGTGCGAAAGATTGTGTTTCACCAGGGCGCGACCCCCACAATGCACTCTCAAACTTTGGCAAAGTCTCAAAGGTGTTGTCACTAGGTGGTCCGTTTAGAACCCTGGACTTCTTCCAAGGCAACTAAACTACTCTAGACCCACCTACTTTGAGACCCTCTTGGATTGCCCTTACCTTGGCTCTCCAAGTTAGGCTCCACTAGCCTAACACTTCTTCCTTGACTACTAGGCTGGACCTCAATGCTTCCACCAAGTTGTCTTGGTTACAAACCCAAGATGGCTTTTACACCACGACTCGATCGCACGGGGTAATGCCAAGTTCCGCCCAACTCGGATCCCACTATCTCTTTCAAGGCATGGGTTCATGACTCCCATGCACTAGCTTGCACTAGTTTGTGGGAGTGGCGCTTTTATGAGCACGCGCCATTACCTTGTCCCCGCCCGACAAGCCCAAGGCCAAGGGACTTCATGGTTTTATCCACTCTTTCTCCTAGCCTTGGTCCCCATTACTCGGCCTTCCCAACTCGGTTTCACATCTCTATTCCCCCTCTTCCACCAACTTAGCACAAGTACAAGACTAGGACTCCATCTCATACTCTTCTTTTTGCACACACCAAAGCCAAACTTTATTGCCAAATCCAAAGAACAAGTACAAGTGTTGTGGATCTACGCCCAAGCTACAAGTCATCCTCCCCACTACGGAGGTTGATGTCCTCATCAATGCCTACGTTGCTTCTTGTTGGAGCTCCTATTCTTCTCAAAGTTCTCCACCACCTCCTTAGCATTCACCATGTCCTTTGCCGCCACCCACGTTGCTTCTTTCTCGTGGTATCCTCGCCACTTCACAAGGTATTCCTTGCTCTTGTTTTTGAGGTTCCTACTCTTGAGGATGGCCTCTACATCATATTCCAAATGTTGTCCAACCAACTCTGGTGGTGGCCGAATCACTTGCTTGCGATCCGCCCACAAGGTATCCTCCTTGAATGGCTTTAACAATGAAACATGGAATGTTGGATGCACTTTGATCTCGGGTGGTAGCTCCAACTTATACACATCTTTGAACACCCGTTCCACAATGGGAAACGGACCCGCAAACTTGGACATGAACTTTGGAGTGAGGCCTTCGGGCATGGTGAAGTTCTTCACATTCAACAACACCTTTTGTCCCACCTCATACTCCACTTCACGTCTTCCGCATTGACTTGCTTCTCATAGCGCCTTCTTGCCTTCTCCAACAACAACTTGGTTTTTTCCAACATATGTTCCCGCTTCTTGGCCAAGTCTTCACCATCTTGGTTGAACTCGGTGTTGAATGTGCCCCCTCGAGAGCTAAGTCAGCGGGGTTGGAGTGGCTCCACTCCATAGGCCACTTTGAAAGGTGACTCCTTAGTCGCCGAGTGTGTGGCCGCATTGTAATCGAACTCCGCCAACCCCACATAGTCTACCCAATCACGTTGGTCCGCACTCACAAAGTTCCTCAAGTATTGGTTCAAGACCTCATTCACCCTTTCGGTTTGCCCGTCGATTGGGGATGAAAGGCGATGCTAAATGTCAACTTGGTTCCCACCTTCCTAAAGAAGTGTCTCCAAAATGCACTTGTGAACTTTGGGTCTCGATCTGACACAATCACTCTTGGCAACCCGTGATGCTTCCACCATGCATCGAGAAAGATCTTGGCGGTCTCAAGCGCAGTTGCAGTTCCTCTAGTTGGCACCATATGAGCCAACTTGCTAAACCGATCCACCATCACTAAGATGGCATCATACCCTTGCGACTCGGGAAGGCTTGTGATGAAGTCCATAGACACACTATGCCAAGGACCCGGCGGAATTGGCAATGGTTGCAACAAGCCCGCTTGTTTTTGATATGAAGCCCGTTAAGTTGGCACTTCACACAAGTCTTCACAAAGTGGGTTATGTCATCTTTCATCCCCGGCCAATAGTACCTCCTTGACACCGTTGCAATGGTAGCCTTTTCTCCCCTATGGCCGGCTATGGGACTATCATGTTCCTCCTTCAAAACCAACAATCTAAGCTTGCCTTGAGGAACATACACCCTACTTTGCTTATACTTGAGCAATCCATTCACCAACTTGATCTCCTTGAGCTTCTTGCCCTTCCTAAGATCACCAAGCATTTGTTGTGCCTCGGGGTCCTTCATGTACCCCTCTCTTATCCGCCGTTCCCAATTGCCTTCACCCTTATACATGAGCCGCAAGACTTGGGTGGTGCTCATGGCATGAAACTCTTCCTTTCTACTTAGCGCATCCGGCACCACATTGTCACGGCCCGGTTTGTGGATCAAGTCCACATTCATGAGCGCCAAAGTATCATGCCACCTCAATTGTTTGGCACTCATTTGTGCTTGTGTCTCAAAATACTTCAAAGACACATTATCGGTGTAGACCTTAGTCTTGTGCAACCCCAAGTAATGTTGCCATGTCTTCAAACAATGCACCACCGCAAAGAGCTCCTTCTCGTGAGTTGGCCATCTCCTTTGACACCCATCCAACTTCTTGCTCTCATAGGCAATTGGCCTACCATCTTGCATCAAGACGCCTCCAATGGCAAAGTCACTTGCATCTGTGTGGACCTCAAAGGGCTTATCAAACTCGGGGAACTTCAACACCGGTGGAGATGACAACTTGTTCTTGAGTTCCTCAAAGGCTTGGTAGCAAAATTCATCCCATAATTGGTTCACCCCTTTTTCAACAAGTCGGACAAAGGCTTGGCAATCTTAGAGAAGTTGCGTATGAAGCGGCGATAGTAGTTTGCTAGGCCAAGGAATGACCTAAGTCCCTTTTGTGTAGAAGGCCGCTTCCACTCTTGAATTGCCTTCACCTTCTTCATGTCCGGCTTGATTCCATCTCCGGTAACCACATGGCCCAAGAACTCCATCTCAAGTTGTGCAAACTCACTCTTTTCCCCATTAGCATAAAGCTTGTTGTCTCTAAGCTTCATGAGTACTGCCTCAAGGTGCCTTGCATGTTCCTCGGCCGTCTTGGAAAACACCAAGATGTCATCGATGTAGACAATCACAAAGTCATCCATTTCCTCTCGAAAGATGGTGTTCATAAGGGTTGTGAATGTTGAGGGTGCATTGCACAACCCAAAGGGCATCACAAGGAACTCATAAGACCCATACCTTGTGCGGCACGCGGTCTTTTCCACATCCGCATCCGCAATGCGGATTTGGTAGTAACCCGACTTCAAGTCTATGCGACTAAAGTACTTAGCTCCCGCCAATCTATCAAAGAGATCATCAATTCGAGGCAAAGGGTAGTTGTTCTTGATGGTCACCTTATTCAAGGCCCTATAATCATTGCACATCCTAAGCTTGCCATCCTTCTTGTCCACAAAGAGGACCGGTGCACCATATGGTGACTTGCTTGGTCTCACATAACCCCTTTCCAACAAGTCGTTTAGTTGCTTCTTTAGCTCCATCAACTCTTTTTGGTTTAACCGATAAGGTGCCTTAGAAGGTGGCTCGGCTCCGTAGTAGCACCTCAATCTTGTGATCCACTTCTCTTCTTGGGGGTAGCTCTTTGGGTAACTCATTGGTAAGCACATCCTTGTACTTGGCCAACACCTCTTGAATTTCTTTGGGAAGTGGTTGTTGCACCCCTTCCCCTCATGCCCAAGTTGCTCTTCACGAGCCATCACCACAAATTGATGTTCCAACATTTGGTCTAAAGAGACCAAGTTTAATTTGCCCCCGCTATTGAAGGGCCACGAGTTAACTTCAACACTAACTCCTTGCCATCACGGCGCACCACTAACCGTCTTTGGCTTGCGCCCGACATCCACCGTGTGCGCCTCAAAGAAGGTATCCCCTAAGATGAGGTCTACCTCATCCATCTCACATAATGTCAAATTCTCAACAAACTCCAATGTCCCACACTTCAAGGTCACTTGCAACGCCACTTCCTCCGTCTTGTGCGGTTCGCCCTTTGCAAAACGCACATTGATGGGCTTGCTTGCCTTTTTGCGGTGGCAAGCCCAACTCCCTTGCTAGTTTGGGACTCATGAAGGAGTGCGTTGCCCCGTATCAACCAAACATGAGACATCTTTGTCCTTCACTTGGGCCTCAAGAAACAAGAGGCCCGGCCTTGGCTTGAGGCTACTTGCCTTGGCCACAAAACCTCCTTCTAGTATGCGGTCTTCAACACAAGCAAGACTTGCAATGGTACTCACCTTCTTGTCGGGGCACTCCGCAATGAAGTGGCCAATCTTGCCACAACCATGGCACCTCTTGGCCTTGGTGTCATCACCTTTGTCTCCCCCTTTAGATGGCTTTCCCCTTGGTGTTCCCTTTTGTTAGAGGCTCCACCATCCACTTGTCCCTTGTGTTTGTTGCCAAAGCCAAACTTCTTGCGCTCTTTGCCTCGAGCCGCATTCCTATTTGATCCGCTTTGTTGAGAGGGGCCACTTGACTTCCTCTCGGGTCCATCACCCTCAATCCTTTCAACAATCTTGATGATGCCCGCCACATCCTCGGGAAGTTTTGGGAACTTGAACAAGGCATCCACCACCCACTTTTGAAGCCCACCCAAAAAGATGCACTTCTTAGAGAACTCATCCATCTTGGGTGTGGCATTCATTTGGGCATTGAAGTCACGCACATAGGCCTTGAGAGACCCAAAGTGTGCCTCATTTGCACCAAGTTCATGCCTTCCTCAACTCCCGATACTACGGTGTGAAGCGTTCACTCAACAAGTCTTTGAAGCCACCCCAAGTCAAGTTTGCCACCAACTCCGGCTCTTGCTCCTTTTTGCTTGTCCACCATTGAAGAGCATGATCCTTGAGAAATGTCACCGCAATGGAAACCTTGTCCTCCTCATCCGGCTTTTGGACATCATAGTAGTTATCCATCTCAAGAAGGAATTTCTTCACCTTCCTTGCCTTACCAAGTCCTTTTGAAAGGTGTTTGGCATGTTTACCTTAGCCAACTTTTTGGTGGAAGATGAAGGTCGGGACCCTTGCATCATGAGGTGTTCAATCAACCTCTCTTGGCGATCCCTTTCTTCCTTCCCACGCTTGAGCTCTTGATTCACGGAGTCCATGAACTCAAGCATTCTCATTTGGAAAGCCAATTGAGGATCTTGTTTTTCCACCCTTGGGAAGACTCTAGGCGTCTCGACCTAGAGCGCTCCTCTTCACCCAAGGGCTCCTCTTGAAGTGACAATTCCATTTGCTCATTGCCCTCACTAGTGGCGGCTTGCTCATTGGAGTCATGAGAATGAGCCTCACTTGTACGATCGGGGTCTTTGTTCCCCCTCGTGCGTGGCCGCTTGGAAGCTCCAGGGCTCATCACCCTCAATGGTCTTCTTCTTGCCCATTGCTCCTCACAACTTTGCACTTGGGTACTAAAAAGCCCGCCCGCTCGATACAAGTGTCGCAACCCTTGCTAGCTCACCTTAGCTTACACCAAATTTTTCCCAACTCTAGCAAGTGTCACGAGCGCTAACTCGCACATCCCCCACATGCACAAAGTTAGCTCTCCATACCAACCACCAAGCTCACCGCTTGGTTATCAATTCCTCCTACTCATGCAACCGGGACTCAACCCCTTCGTAATTAGCCAATGGTTAGGTGCGGACTTCCACTTATGTCCAAGGCCCAACTTGGTGGCACTCCCATACCACGCGGCCTAACCGCACTTGGTGGTGTCTCTCTCACCACCGCCCACGACCACCATGGTGACCCCAAGGCCACCAAGTAATCACAACGCCGGCGGTGAGACACCACCCCACATCGGTAGCACTCATGGTCCTCATTTTGCCTATATGAGTCCCCGTGGTGAAGCCCCAACACTAGCTCCCCCACCGGGACTCACCTTGTCCTTATGAGCCACCGTGGTGAAGCCCCAACACTAGCTCCACCCACCGTGCCTCATTTTGCACTTTGAGTCCCCATGGTGGAGCCCCAACACTAGCTCCACCCATTGGGACTCACCTTGGCTTGGGAGTCCCCATGGTGAGGCCCCAACACTAGCCACGCCACTGGGACTCCCACCTTGGTCACCACCAAGGCACCATGGGAGTGGGGAGGGAGACCAGCCCTCCCCATAGTATACTCTGTGGGATTCGGCAGCCCCTTGGTCCTAGGTGAAGGGCTGGACCCTCACACCTCTTAGTTTTGGAAGACCACCCAATCTCCCAATGCCTTAGCCGCTGGAAGGCCCCGGAGACTTCCCGAACCTTCCAGGGCTCGTATCTACCTCGTCCCGCATCCAAACGCGACGAGCGACCACTCTATTGACATCTACTCGTCAAGTAGATGCCGATAGACACCTTACTTGCCTCGTTCCGACAAGTATTGAGGGAGTTATACCCCTCTGAAGATTCGGGAGTCCCGGGCCAGCTTCCCAGTCCAGCACTGTCCCTGGACAGCACTCCCTTTAGTCCCACAATCTTCCAACTCCCATAACTTTTAGCTCACACCTCCAACTGAGGTGCTCCTTAGCATCCCGGAATCGTGGCAACATGAGCTTCCATAATCTCATGTCCATTCCGTCGTGGCTCCTAGTCTCCGTGGGTGAGAGGCGTCTCCAACGCCCGGGGTCCTCTCCCACACTAGGCCCACTTAGGTTCCCTTCACCTTGGCACCCCAAGGCCCGGGCGTCACTCCGGTGTCCCCCTTGGGCCCTTGGTGTTGCGGGCACTCCTCAAGGAGAGGTGCGCGACACCAGCTTGGTACCCGTGGCAGAGATACACTTGGCTAGCCTGATACAGGAAGACGAAAAATTAGATATCCCCGTGCACTTTACTGAGGAGATCGACGAAGAGGTATTGGTAAACGCGGTCCCCGCAAAGGAGGCATTGCATAACGAGACCATCACAGGGTGGACTCACGGGGCCATGGAGAGGGTACAATTAGTTAACCTCGGGACCACGGACGACCCGAAATACATAAAAATTAACACTGACGCAACTCCGGCGATTAAAAAAGCCGCCATTGCCCTATTCCATGAATACAGGGATATATTCGCATGGAACCACGAGGATTTGAAGGGCATTCCAAATGCCATAGCCGAGCACACCATTGACCTCGTCCCTGGTGCCACCCCGGTACAACAGCGGCGGTATAGAATGAACCCGAATTACGCCGCTCGAGTCAAAACCGAACTGGATAAATTGCTCCACGCCAAGTTTATCTCACCCGTGGACGCGCACCACGCTCTCACCCATGGTAATCATCCCCAAGAAAAATGGTACGTTGCGCATCTGCGTAGACTTGAAAAACTCAACGCACCTACACGAAAAGGATCACTATCCTCTACCGTACATAGAGGAGATCATAGATGAAGTGGCCGGACACGAAATGTATTCGCTCCTCGGATCAAGCTTCTCGGGATACTATCAAGTGGCTATGGCGGAAGCGGGATAAAGGCAAGACAAATTTTCTCCACGGAATGGGGACCTTACCAATTCGAGAGAATGCCCTTCGGGGCCAAAATGCGCCCATGACATTTCAACGGGTTATGGAATTAATTTTCAGACCATACCTCAAGCAATTCTTCCGAATCTACCGGACGACGGCGCACCGTCTACGGCAACATGAAAGACCATGTCTCACACCTCGCACAAATTTTCAACGCCCAGAGAGCAAATGGGGTGAGCCTCAACGCAGACACAAGTGCATGTTCCTCGTATTTCGCGGGAGTCATCCTGGGCTACATAGTGTGTAAACATGGTAAACTCCCGACCCCGAGAAAATCGGGGACATCCTGGACATGACACCACCGACCAATCGTAAAGGTGTAGAACGACTCACTGGGCTCGCATACCAATCGGATTTACATCGAGAAATTGGCTCACATTACCGCTCCGACATAAAGATTAAACCACGCCAAGTACGTTTACCCACGAGATCGACACCGAGGCACAAAGCGGCGTTGGAGAAGATTAAACAAGCATACTCCAACGCACCCATTCTTATTGCCCCGAATCGGTCCAAACCCTTCCACGTTCACACGGACGCATCCAACATTGCCGTGGGAGTAATGTTAGCCCAGAACATCAATGGTAAACACGATCAACCCGTGGCTTACGCCAGCCGACTACTCAACCAGGCTGAACGTAATTACTCAACCACGGAACGCGAGGCTCTGGCAATGATCTATGTGGTCAAAAAGTTTAGGCATTACCTCCTCGGGAAAAAATTTCGATTCATGGTCGACCATCACAGCTTGTCATACCTTGGTCACAGGGAGAGTGGCGCGTTGGATCATGATACTGCTCGAGTATGATTTCGAGGTCGTATATGTTCCGGGGAAGCGTCACATTGTGGCGGATTATCTGTCCCGGGACACTAACACCACCGCGGAAGGGGTAGACGACTCCTTTAACGAGGCCTACGTACAAGCCACGCACGTGGAAAACGACCCCGGGGAACCCGCGGAGGACTGGAGGACCAACATCATGCGGTACCTCACCACAGGCATCACCCCCGCGGATTTGACAGGGACGCGCAAAATAAGTTTTGTACAAACCACACTACCCTACACCATGGTCCAAGGAAAATTGTATAGACGGGGACCGGACCAAGAGTTCCGGCTATGTGTCCCAGCCGAACAGCAGCAGCAGATAATCACACACCTCCACTATGGACCCGCAGGGGGACACCAAGGCCCCGACACCACGGTGAAGAAGATACTCTCTGCCAAGTATTGGTGGCCAACAATGCACAAAGACGTGATCACTTACGTCAAAAATTGCCATGCCTGTCAAATATCCACGACAAATTTTCAGTACCAAGGCAAATCACCACTAAAGTCGGTACCCCCTCTGGGGCCGTTTCAACGCTGGGGTTTAGATTTCGTGGGGCCGATAAAGCCAGTGACACGCCAAGGATACAAGTACATACTAGTGGCCACGGCTTACACCACGAAGTGGGTTGAGGCTAAACCACTACGAACCAACACTGCGGTCGTCACCGCCACATTTATTTACGAAAACATTATCACCCGGTTCGGATGCCCGCTGGAGATAATCTCGGACCAAGGCACTCACTTCGTGAATGCCGTAATTCAAGACCTCCTCGACAACCATGTCGTCAAGCATCGCACTAGCACCGTGTACTATCCACAGGGAAATGGGCAGGCAGAGTCCACAAACAAAACACTGATCAACATGCTAAAACGATTTGTGCATGCCAATCAGGCAGACTGGGATGACTGCTTACCAGCTGCACTCTGGGCATACCGCATAGCCAGCAAAACCGCCACAAACGCAAGCCCGTTTGAGATGGTTTTTGGTACACAACCCCTGTTGCCCACGGAGTACATTGTGCCAACATTTCGCACCCTCCAACCGAGAGACTATACGCCGCACAGGGTACTAGCAGCTCGCATCAGGGATCTACACCATCTGGAGGAAATTCGGGCCTCGGCATCCACACACATACTCCACAAGCAACGCCTGGCCGCAAGCCACTTCCAAGGTACGCAGCCCCCACGGGTGTTTCAAAAAGGGGACCAGGTACTTTGGTGCCCCCGAGACCCGAAACTCAAACGTTCCAAATTCGAATCCATCCGGCATGGCCCCTACACAGTTCAACTGGCTTTACCCAATAATACGGTACTCCTCGTCAATAGCACACACTACGACCCTCACGCTACGATTGTCAATTCTGCAAAACTTAAGCAGTACCACGCCACGGTGCCACGGCTAACGACAGCCCTAAGTTTACAGGACATTCATACTACGTTAGCAGCCGAGGCACAAGACGTGGATACAACGGACATACAATCATCAGAAACCGCGGACACCCCACGCGAAACACGGGATCACCAAGGCATCCAGCAGAGCCAGGCCAAAAGCCATGGAAAAAAGCATGAGCAAGGGCGACCGAAACCCGAGGCAGACTCACAGAACACCGGGGGACAGACTCGGGGCCACGAACGGGTCTCGTCAGAAGACTTCACTGTCAGCCCCTGGAACCTAGCCGCACAAGGATACTCCCCTGCCTCGGCCTCCCCCATGCACATCCCATGTGCATACATCAGCCACATACATGCCATCCATGACAAAAACCCAGGGAGTCACAGTCACCGTCATACTACCGAGGAATGGCCCATCAATGCCATAATTACCCCCCTGGATCCGACCGAGGCATCATCAACTCCCGAGGCACCATCAACTCCCGAGGCATCATCACGATATCCTTTAAAAAAGGCCGCCGCCACGGACAGGGCCATTATCATTCCAACCTCCCACTCTCCACGGCGGGTGAGAGCTCAAATACCGTAGAGTACACAGGGGAGCGATCTCATTCTCGCACCACCACCTTCTCAGCCTTGTGATCGCTGCTTTTCGCCTTTTGCGCACACCTCTCTTCCTTGCACTTCCCTGTTTTCTTGTAGGAATCCCTCGGTGCAGATTTGCGAAACTATGGCGCGTGGAGCTCCCCGGGAACGAAAGCCGCTGTACATCCCGCGGCAGATAGCTGAATGGAAGAAGTATCCGGACGCGGAGTGGCTCGCAGAGGCAGGGTTGCTCCGATATGCGAACCACCTCCGTGAGAACATAGACCTTGGACGCTGCAAGGCATTCATCGCGTCCATGAGGGAGAGACAGCGCGAGGATCCTCGCAACATGGAGGTGGCCGGGGTCGTGGAAGGTGTCCTTGTTCGGTACTCTCCAAGGTACCTATACCAATTCTTCGGTTGGGACGGCACTAGCGTCACGAGTTGGTCGCCACAGACCAGCACCCTCCCACAGCCCGACACCACGATATACACTGATGGATACCCCGTGAAGGGGGGTAACAAATTCGATGTATACGACATCACCAGGAGCAACCCGAACATGCCCGACCCGTGGTTTGGGCAAATCCGCGGCATACTCAGCCAGGTGTTTTTTCGGAATGACTGCAATGCAGTCCATCCGGACCAGATTGCGCTGTGCGTCATGGCAAGCCGCGGCGAGAAAATCAACTGGGGCAAGCTGGTGGACCGAAACGCGGTCAATCAGATCCAGGGACATGTCCAGAGTGACGAATACGAGAGCCCCATTGCCCCGTTTCTGACCCAGTTTATAGGTCATTTCCTCGATTACCATTGAGTGAACCACCACCCCTGGGCCATGGGCACATTCCTCGACATCCAGCGCGAAATAGCCGAATCCACGCAGCCTGTCGCCACACCAACACCCCGGGGAAAGCGGCCACGCACCAAGGAGGAGAATGCACCAGCAGTAGCCCCCATGGAGGTCTCCAGTACTTCCACGGCGACGCAATTCGGCCCCCGCGCCACGGAATTCGACACACACAAGCGCACCGTGGAGACATGTATGGAGGAAATGCTGAATTTCCTCCACACTGCAGAGCAACAGCAGCAGGCAACTACGGCCAAGCACAAGGAATGGGAGATCCGTCACAAGCGTCATACGGCACAACTTGTGCAGACGACCCAGGCCGCGGCTCGCAAAGCCATGGAGGAGTATAAGCGGGAGGTTCAGCTCCACTCAGATCACATTCAAGGGCAGGTGACCTCTCTACAGAATCAGCTCGATGCACGGGACTTGGAATTGCAGGCAGCCACGGAGCGTCCAAGACCTTCGAAGAGCAGAGCACCCGGGACCGCGAGAGGATTGCCCGACTAGACCAACAGACAGTCGAGCTCGTAGCGAAATGCAAGGCCTTGACCGAGGAACTGGCCAGTAGATCCACGGCCCCGTCGTCCAACAATGGGGACATGGCAGCGCTACAACGTCAGCGCCAGGAGCTGGACAATGCCCGAGAGAATTTCGAGGTCAACAAGCTGGCGTGGACAAACAATGCGGCCCGAGTGATAGCAACCACAGCATACCAAATGCTGTGGTCAGCACCACCCACGTCCTTGGATCCCCCCGCTGCATTTCTCGACCAATGTACAGGAGATGCACTGGTGGCGTTGGAGCTCGAGGGCTCCGACCACAACTGGGGCAGCCAAGGCGAAGCCTTCTTGGGCGAGGACGAGGAGGAAGCACAACTCGAGACCATGGGCGAGCCAGAGTTAACACAGCCTCGGAACCACGCCCACGAGGAGGACTATGAACATACACACGAGCAACACGATCACGGCCAACACACCCACGAACACACCGGGGACATGGAGGGAGACACGAACTCCGGGGAGGATTTATACCAACTTTCGACACAGATAGGAGAAGAGAGAGTCGACATACCAGAAGGGTTCACCGATCAGGAGCAGACACCCCATCAATCCCCACGGCAGCATGCCCCGGCAGGTTCGCCTCAGTATCATCTCCCAGTTCTGTCACAGCCAGTACAGTATGAGTCTCTGGTAAGGCAGAACGCTGATGGCACTTACCCATGGCCACGACGGGCGGAATCACCCATGACACCCTCGAACCCCCTACCCACGTTTTCCCCGTTGCGAACGCGACCATCTCCCCTGTCCCTGGCACGACACAGGCAGATCATCCTTCAACAGGAGGAGCATGAGGGGTGGAATATCGAGGATGCGGACGAGGACGGGGACGAGGCCTCGGAGTCAATGCTTTTCGTGCTAAAATATTTCCACGAGCACCCCGATCTCGCAGCACACTATACGGACCCCGAGGCACATGGTCGGCAATGCCCAGCATGTAACAAGACGTTGGGAGGCACGGTTTTTGATGTATACACCCACGCACTCAACTTCCGTGGCAATCACATCCTGATACATCGAGCAGTGGCCGAGGCACTACGGCGCATTTACGACGGCGAAGAGCCCCCGCGCAGTGGTCGACAACTTCCCCGGGAGCAAGCCAGGCCGAACAGGAGGCCCGCCCCCACACGCCGTTGACACAGCAATTCGGGACGAATTGCACTCTGCGAAGGAGGGCAAAATGTTACCCGCCACGGCACACGGGTATCATCAACGAAGACCAAGCCAAGGGAAGACCGCGGAGTAACAACAGCCACGGGGCTCGAGACCGAGGAGGCAGTGACAGAACCACGGATCGAGACCACGGGCGCAGAGCAATTAAGGCAAAAGCCAGCACGAGGAAATTAGGTTTTATTATAAGTAGAGAACGAGATTACACATTTTGCTAGTCCTGAATCTCCCATGTAGTGATAGCGATGAGCACTTGCGAGACACACATTTGCCGCCATTCGGCATTCACTTATCTAATATCACAGGGGCTCGTTCTAATTCTCCTCTCTACCGTCTGTCTATCTTCTAAAACCCTCCGACTCACCTCACTCTCCCACCTCTTGTGCAAATCCGTGACTCCCCGTGGCTCCGTGGGTCGAAGTACTAGTGTCTCGAGGTTCGGCTCGTGATTGATCGTGTTGTGTAATCCTACACTTCCTGGGCCACTCCGCGGAGAAAACACAGAACCGTGGAACCCTCGTGGAGACAGCGCGCCGAAAAAACGCTCAATCGAGGACTGTCCGAGCTCAACCTCTTGCTCCGTTGGAGTTGACCACCTCGGGCAATCATTCCCGAGCCCGGGGACCGATCAACGACCCCCTCGGTCATACCGACCCGCCAAGGGCCTTCTCGGCTACCGACTCCGAGTCCGGACACCTCACCCCCGTCCATACCTCCCCCTCGTGCCTCGGACATCTCCATACCCGCGACCCAGACTAACAGTCACCCAGTACAAGAAGGCGGTCCAGACACACCTGGACACCATCCAAAGCCTTCAGACGTCGCTCGCCAACTCGAGCACCCACCTCGAATCCCTGAAGAAGCTGCAAGATGAGCTTGTTCGCAAAGTCAACCAACGCAACGTCGACCTCACGACTCTCCGAGCACAGATCCAGCAGCAAGATGACCAACTCGAGGACTACAGGCTCAGAGTCGACACGCAGGAACAGACGATTCGCGACTTACAAGCGGCGGCCGACCAGGCCCGACAAACCATTGTCGACCGGAGGTCGCGGTCCAAAGACGCGACGCGTCCGCGTTGCCTGTACGCTTGACGAAGGAGCACTCGGAACTGTCGGCCGTCGCCGCGACACGGGCCACCCAGCTTAATACACTCCGCCGACGGAAGTTTAAAATCCGCATGGCCGCTCGCCAGCGTATCAAAGATTTTAAGGCCCGGCCGGCGAGGACCGAAGCCGATCTCTTTGCGTTATCAGAAGCAACTCGACCTCTTACAGGCCGAACACAACATGGCGATTCCCGAGCCGGAGGAAGACGAAGATGAGCTCGAGGTCGACCCCAACGATGCCGACCCCACGACTTGGGAAAATCAACGCACCAGCGACGATGAATACGAGGATGAGTCTTACAGTAGCAAGGAGGCCAACCCCACGTTTCACAGGTCCACACCAAAAAAGCCCGGACCCTGCGACGAGGATACCGAGGACGAGGAGGACGACCCCGCCACTGGAGGACCAGCCACGTCGCGACGCTCTGACGGTCCAAGAGGTCCGGAAGGCCCTGGCGGCCCCGGCGGATCCGCAGGCGGTGGTAGTACTGGAGGAACATGTAGTGCGGGTGGCCACACCGGCACAGGTGGCCAGGACGCAGCTCACGATACAGCCGCCTCCAGCAGCGCAGGGGGGACGGGCAATTCGGTCGGTGCCACGACCTCGGCGACAACAGTAGCCGCCCGCCAAAGAAAACCAATCGCACGCCCTTCATCCCACACGAGGTCAGCACCCCTTACGGCAACCAGTGGACCCATTTTCGTACCCTCATCGACAGCGACATCCACATACTCCGGACCCCTGTCACCACTTCCAACACGGCCATTCTTTCCCCTGTCCCCCGAACATTCTCTCCTCTCTCACAGACCGACAGAATGACTACCCGACAATGGAGGATTTGATGGAGCTCCAGGACGACTTCCCGTCCTTCAAGATTACGACCCTTCGACAGGAGACACCGCGGACGCATTCGACAGATATAATCGAGTTGGCTCCACACTCCCACGATCGAGTCCACCCACCCGGCGGCGAGACGATCTATACCCTGTCACCCCCAAAACGACAACGTATTACACCTCGACCGGAGGACGAGGACCCCCGCCCCCGGACGACTTCCCGAGTGCTTCACCCGACCATGGTCGACTTCCCCCTTCAGGAGACGACAAACCGTCGCGCCATCCGCCCATCCACCCCTTCCACGGGGAAGCTGAAAGCACCTCCGTCGTCCCCTTCGGCCGATCCCCAGACCACCAGTTCCGACTCGCCCCCTCCGACCCGCAATTTCGCCGACTTCCCGAATCGCCCGATCACATGGCTGCCATCTGCTCGGTCCCATCGTGAAGGTTCTTAGTTTCGTCCACAGGGGTGTACTCGGCTTAGAGGGAGGGCAATGTTAACCGAATATTCTTCGAATATTCCCTTTGGTTAACTTTGGCTAGGTCGATACCCGGACGATAGATTGATACTAGGCTAGTATCCAGGATAGAATCACCATACTTACAAGAGATACCCGGCCTAGGCGGCCGACCGATCACCGACCACCGCGCAGTCGATTGACGGGTCGACCCGACTAGATCGGGTTGATCAGGTCTGACAACTATGTCAGATCTAGGGCTATATGTACTCCTTCCCCGAGGGGAAGAGTGTGGCTTTTTGGGATTATAACATACTTTGTGATTCTCTCCCAAGTCTCCGTCTCTAATTTTTCCTTGTGTTTTCTTTGTGATTAACTCGACCTGTCTACACTGTCTGGTCTGGTTGATTGTTGTTATGATCTGGGGTTAGGAGAGTAGTGTGAGTAGATCAGAGTAGAGTCGATCTAGTGATCCTTGTTGATCTCCTTTTGCTTCTCTCGTACTTTTGAGGGTCACTATGTTTCAATCCAGGGAGTAATCCGGTCAACCTACTGTCGACCTCCTGGAGGGCTCCCTGTCGAGTCAAGTTCCAAGTGAAAACGGTTAGGTACTGTCCCTAGAAACAGTCCTTAACAAATCTGCTATCTGTAGCACAAATTACTAATATAGGGAAAGACTATAGTAATTCTCATTGAAGATAAATGTATCATAAAATCAAAATCACCAACTACAAATCACAAAATATCTTTCCAAATTAATAAGGATGGCAATCTTTTCCTGATTGGAATTAGCTCAAACATAACGCTAATTGAATTTGCTCAAAGTATGCTATTAACACCCAACTTGAGCAATTCCTCTTGGGCTGAAGCAATTCATACGTCCTATAATCTTCAAAGTCGTTCATCTACATGTGGAATAAGTTATGCA
Organism: Bryum argenteum; assembly: GCA_037043015.1. Taxonomy (NCBI): domain Eukaryota; kingdom Viridiplantae; phylum Streptophyta; class Bryopsida; order Bryales; family Bryaceae; genus Bryum; species Bryum argenteum. The sequence goes on along the minus strand of CM073327.1, from coordinate 823,403 downwards.
ACTCACTTTGAGAATACAAATATGACGGAACACTTGCTCGTTATAAGGCAGGTTTTGTTGCCAGAGGCTTACTCAACATAGAGGATTGACTATAATGACACATTCTCACCGGTGATTAAAACTACATCACTCAGAATTTCATTTGCACTTGCGGCTCTTCATGACAATCACATCCACCGGATGGATGTGGTAACAACATTTCTAAATGTAACATTAAAAGAAACCATATACATCTGTCAACGTGAAGTATATATACAAAATGGGCACAAAAATAAAGTATGTCTCCTACTAAAATCACTAAAATCACTTTACGGACTAAAACAATCAGCTTGTGATTTGTATGATGAAATTGATCTATTTTTAATGAGTCAAGGATTTATACGCTGCATCCGATATGAATATTTATCTGAAACAATCCAACTAGTTATTAATATTCTTGGGTTTATATATTGATGATTTGATCCTCATCTCAAATATTTTTCAGTATTCTACGCCCACAAAGCTTTTCCAAAAAAATTCCATAACTGAATATGAAGAACTAGACTACATTTTGGGTGTGCAAATATACCGTGACCATGGAGCAGAAACATTAACTTTATCACAAGATAAGTATTGTCGTAACGTGCTTTCCCGATTCGTGCCCGGATAACCCTTTTTCACGGTAAAAGAGGTTTCCTAAACAAGAACCCGAGTATTCGTTCCACGGAGATCCTGTGAAGTGCAAACGCAACAGTTTCCACCAGTTAGCTAACCCGGATTTGTGCTATCCGGGTTCTATCCTATCACCCCTGTACCCTATATCCTGTCCTGGAAACAGCTGCCCGGACAGGAAAAGGGGCGGGTTTAGTCTTTGTGGTTTAGTTTAACCTCTGTATTCTCCTCAGAGGGGTTTTCCCGGACTTAGATAAGTGGGGGGATTAGGCCACTTCTCCCGTTGATTAACGTGACCGGAAAGGTCACCGAGACTCTCTCTCTCCTTACCCTGTTAGGAACTTCCCTTATACCTCCCTCTACGTCCGGACTCTAAATCCACACGCATGTCACAAAGGTTGGTATCCGGTTCTCCTATGGTCCGGTTATCACAACTTACTACCCGGGTTAGTAGATCCCGGGTTACTGGACTGGGGGATGGTGCGACTGGCCCGGAGTTCACCGCTATCACCTACAGACAAACCTGCCTACCCGGACTTCAGCGATCTAGGGGGACTCAACCGATGGTGTTCTCGGGAGTCGGTTGAGCGGCCGGAATCCCTTCCTGGCCGCTGTAATCCCAGACGCTACACGGACAGACCGGACCGAACCCTAAGTGGCAAGTGCCGTTCGCTAGCCGCACTCCTCTCCTGTCAGCTTCTCTACCTCCCGTACTACTCTCCGTTCAAGGACGGAACCGCTCTCTCTCTTGCCCGGATAGCAAGGGTCCTCTGGACTCTGCAAACACCCCGACCCAGCAGACAAGACAGGAAACGAGAAAGAGACACAATCACACACACACGGGAATTGAGAAAGAGGTGTACTTGCGCTGAAATTAGGGTATTGCAAAGGCACAAAAAGACCCCGAGGGAGTATCCTCCCCTCGGCTAAGTAGCGGATCCTCCCTGACATCCTAGAGAAGACAAAATCCTGTGCCAGGGAATCTTTCTAAATCTAGCCTCTGACACTCTAGCGCCGTCATCCTCCTACTCGCCATAAAGGCACTAAAATCTAACCCTATCCTCGGCCAGGTGCATCCGCCCTCAATCGACTCGGCCTTGGTTCTTCCTGTCCCGCCCATCCTACTTCGCAGCCTCGGAAGCCTCGGCAGTCTCGGTAGTCGCGACCTTCTGTGCTCCCAACCCGGGTTGGGAAGTGACCTCCTCCTCCTCGTTCCCCGTCTTCTGGAGCGCTGGAGCAGTATCCTCACTCCCAAGGATCTCAGTGTCTCCAGAAGGCATCGGGGCTGAGGTGTCCGGGAGGGCCTCCCCGATCTCCGGGACCTCGATCAAGTCCTCGTGGATGAGGGGGATGATCTCCGCGGGCAGTGCCTTCTCGGGGAGGGCCTCGCCGTCAGAGGGCTCCGACGGATTGGTTAAACCCGGACAGCGAGGCATCTGTGGCTCCTCGGTTACCAGTCCGGGTGGCCGGGTATCAGCCTCCCCCTCCTGTCCTGGTTGGATCGTGGCCTCTAGGGCAGGAATAGGACTCCTATCCGCGGGGTCCACAGTCCGGTCCGGTGGAATGGGGGAGGGATTCCTTACCCGGGTATCCTCCTCTGCTATCCGAGAAGCCCCTCCTTCCACCGAGGTTATGCCTCCCCGGTTTGAGGCATACCCGAGACTGGTCGGCTAAGCCCTACCCGGGCGCTCAGTGCTCGGGCTAGGCACGGTGAGTCCGTGCACGAGTTTTAAAAGCAAAGGTTACGAAGCAAAAGGCGGGTTAGAAATTCCGCTATCCTATCCTGCCCACTAAGCTTTAGGATGCTCCCGGACAGGCAGGTCCCTGGCCAAGCTAACCCTACCCGGTTACTACCCGGATAGCCGGTTACCAGGGCGTTATTTATCCTATTTAACTACTACTAAGCACTATCCGGACCAAATTGGGGCAAAAACTAAAAAATGAGGTTTGACAAGTATGTTTCTGACATTTTGACAAAGCTCAATATGATGCAATGCAAGAATGTAAGTACACCTTTAGAAACTGGAATATGATACTCCAAAGAACAAAGTGAAAACCTAATTAAAGATGAACGGTTATTAATGGAAAAAGTTCCATATAAAAACGCCATTGGCAGCTTACAATATTAATCATTTAAACAAGGTGGGATCTGACATTTGATGTAAACCACTTGGCACAATACATTGCAAATCCCGTCCTATCCACTGGACTGCAGTCAAACGACTGTTTCGATATCTTCATGGAACCATGAATCGCGGACCTACTTACAACGGCAATAAATTCACTCCATCTTCATCTCACATATTACAAGGGTGGAGCGATGCCGACTGGCTAATCAGCTTAGTAACTATAGATTTAGTACATACACTTAGCTGTATAGTGATATGACACACCGTTGCGTTGATGTAAGGGTTGCCATATATATACAATAACAGTGTTGTCATTGTCATGTTTTTGATATAATACTCGTTCACCGCTTCATGTGTGTACTATCTCACTCAAACCTTAACAAAAACTGAAGACGGTGCTTTTGATCTCATGACATTTGCTTGTAAAGAATGGATGGAAAGGCGACACATGAAATCTCTGTGCTTGTGACTTTACTTCAATTTCAATACTACGATGAAAGCAACTTGTATACATTGGAACCGAATGTCGACAATACCGTAATTCACTTCCACATGGTCCTCATTGAAGAATTTGAATCATTAAGAGTCACTCAATATGCAGCTTATGGTAGAGGCGAACAAACCCATGGTTGAGAAACCGTATGCTTCAATTTTGCTAATTAGGACATGCAGTTGCTTCTCACGGAGTTGTAATTTGCACAATTGTCTAAGAAATGCAAAGTGAATGTGTCCATACAAATGATGATTACAAAGACTTCAAACAAGGTCGGATAAATGTTCACATATGAACATTCGTAGGTTTTCAAAGTGCACACCAAGATGAATGTCTTTACTCTTGATCCGTTAGCTTTTTTAGCATCAATATTTAATATTTTTCAAGACCAAGACGCCTTTTTCACCTCTTGGCAAGTGGTTGGAACCCAAGCGAGCTCCCTGACTGGACGATATCAATTTCAAGATGACTTCTTTTTGCTTTTAGCCCACCGTGCATGACGGACACCACTTTATTATATAAGAGGGAGATATCATTTATGTCATTCATTTATACATATTACAATCATATGGTTCAAGTTTCAAGTCATGAGGTCTCATAGAATGGAATATTATAATGTACTAGTACTCACAACACATTTTACAAAATAAATCACCAACTTCACGCATGAGCAAAAATGCAACTATCAACCTATTTTTTACTAAAACACTTCCAAGTGAAAGTCATCAACATTCATTTCAAAAAATAAAATTAATACCCCCTCTATATAAGATTTAATTTCTTCTAATGGTTAAAACTACGCCATATCCAATAACAACACAAGATAGCTGCTATGTTCTTGAACCATCTTGGATTAAGCAAAGGTTCTCGCCCAACCCAACAAATGACATCGGAATATGAGTGTATATGGAGGAGATACACCTCCTCAAGTACCATATTTTTTTGCGATTTTTTGTATAAAACCATCATTGCGGGTTCAATACCAAAATTGTCACATCCATTTCCAAAGGATGCCCGAACACCGTGGTGAGCCGAGAGGACCCCGGGAGTGACGCCCCGGGCTTGGCAAGAGACAAGGTGAAGCGACCAAGGGGAGTCCCGAGCAAACAGCACGCAATGGCGTCGTGCTCGGGACGAACTTGGTGGCGTGTCTTACATGGTTGGAAACCTTGTTTGAGCACGCACCCATGGGTCCAAAGAACGAGCGATTTGGAGTTGTGAGTCATGAGATATGACTCTCCAAAGTTGGAGCGCGTTCCGGGACACTCCGGGACTCGGGAGTGTTGCCTTTCGGGACTCAAAATGTCATCCCTCATGGATGGCGGCATGTTGCATGTCTTTGGAAAGCTCTGGACAAGAGCTTTCCAAAATGCTAAGGCTCGTGACGAGCAAAGCAATGCTTTGGGAGATATGGCTCTCCAAAGCATCGGGACTTCGGGACTCCGGGACTGCTGCCTCCCGGGACTCCCGAATGTTCAGAGGAGCATAGCTCCCACATGGAAGCTCCGATTGGGACACGTGAGGAGTCTATCGACATCTACTCAAAGAGTAGATGTCGAAAATGGGCCCGCACGTCCCATTTGGATAACTGAGCTACAAGTTAGCCCGAGAAGAAGATACGGCCCGTTTTTGAGACTAAGGCAAAAACGGGTGGTCTTCCAAAACAAAAGTGTGTCATGGAAGGCCCCTCAACACAAGAGGGGGGGGCCTACCGAAGACTCCAGAGAGTACTATGAGGAGGGGTGGTCTCCCTCCTCACTTGCACATGGTGCCTTGAGGAGCCGGGGTGGCTCCAAGGCGTGAGGCTTGGGATGGGGCCTCACTCCCGCACCTTGTGGAAAGTAGAGAGTGCTTTGGAGCATCTCTAAACATGGGGTTGGGAAGTGTCCCTCTCCAAGTTAGTCCCCGTGATAAGTAGTGCCGGTTCCCGGGAGTGACCGGGAATGGCTCAAGAAGATGAGGCATGGAAAGGAAGCCTCACTCCTACATCTTGGGCATTGTGGGATGCTCTTGAGCATCCCGCAACATTGGGTTGGAAAGAGTCCCGCTCCAAACTAGTCCCCGAGAAAACTAGTGCCGGATTCCGGGAGGATTTCCGGCAAAGTCCCGAATGGGGTGAGAAACAAGAGTCGAAGGGGACTAGTGGGGAGTTGGACAATATGCAAGGGCGGTTAGCTCCGGGGGTGATTAGTAGCACCCTTGGGAGCTTGGACATGTGCGGAAGGCCGCCCCGTGCCACCAAGTGGCACGCCCATGTGTTGGTGGGAGTTCCGGGTTGGCATACCCATGTGTTGGTGGGAGCTCCGGGTAATGAGTACCGGATCATGAGTTATGGAGTCAAGGTGGGTTGGACACCTTGACTTAGAATGGTGCTAACATTGTGTGTGTGGGACACATGCAAGTGTTAGCAAAGTCGTGGCCGGTTGCTATCAACTAAGTAAGCCGTGATTCCGCTACCAAGTAAGGCTCACTAAGAAAAAGAAGAGTTGGAGTAATTAGGGTCGCGACAAAAATTACTGTGATAAAAAATCTTATGAGTGAAAATCTTCTAAACATTGTACCAAAATAATATTTGTTTAGAAAATCACTTGACAGAAATTAGTTCTTAAGACAAAAAAGAAGGCCTTGCAATGGTGAACATGCTCATGTTTTTACAAAAAAAAAACCTTTGTTTCTACCACAAGAGTCCATGCTATAAAGACATACCAACTTAAAATTTAACTCTAAATTTAGACTTGATTTTGCACTCTATATAACAAGCTTTGTACAACAAACGTCAAATGACAAAGGTATTGCTCTTCAAAATTTGGACCTTTCAAAAAATGTGGTAATTTTCAACACCAAACTCAATTAAATTGGAGAAACTTCAAAAGTTCAACGAAAATTGAGATTTTATTTTTTCTAGTTGTGTTTGTTGTTCATGTAAATAAAATTTTAAGGCATGACCTCACCGTTCAAATTTTTGATTCAATAATTACTCATATGTCTTTTTATTGTCAAAACTAACCTTTGAATTTGAATTTCAGCATACCTTCATGTGGAAATTCAAGTATTTCTTTAGGTTTTAGAGGTCACATGAGAATAAAATTTATGTGAACATGAACTTGACTCACTTAAGAACTAGGATCTAAAGAGCCTCATGTTGAATTACTTGTGAAATTGGGTTTTTTGGCTCACAAAACACTTCAATCCCTCTTCGCAACAAGTGTTTATTTATTTTTATTTATTTTGTTTTGTTTTACTTTTTCTTCCTCAACTTCAAACATCACGATCTCACAAATGGTGAGGAATTTTAATTGGAGAGTTGGTTTATATATACATGCACAAGCTAGGTACTATATCCTAAGATTACATACCTCGAACTACATCAACAATTTAAATTCTGCACCTTAACGAGTTGATCCAAGTTCTGAGGTTTGTTAAGTTTAGGGGTTAATGCCACTTAGTTCTTTGAGGTATGCAACAAGTGACACGAACGATAAGCACGTTACTGGATAAAACCGCCCATGGCCTTCAAAAACTGCACTTGGTCCCTCCCTCATGAATATTCTTGAAAGAGGTTTAGACCCTAACCACGTATACATTCTTCAATGTTTGAAGATGTTGTTCATGAGGTGATTGTTGTATCAAGATCCGACCACGCAATTCAACAACTTAGAAGAGGGAATCCATGTTTGTTCACATGTTTCAATAATCTTGGAGACCAATTGGTGTAGACCAAGTACCATATTACATTCATAAAGCTTGATTTTGTAAAACTTGAATAGTTTCGAAAGGAATAAATGTAAAGTTACTAAAAGCTCTCAAACCCATCACGTAAAATTATTTTAAACATTGAGGCCTACCTATCCCTTATTAATAAAATTGATTATTTGGTCTAAGCCATGTTAATCAAGCTGTAATTGACGTAATTTTGTTCTTCGATATATGGAGCAGGTAAAGCTTAAAAGATGACTTTGACTTTCCATCTATCTATCCATACATCTTTCGTTTAATTTTAGATTATACATTCAAGATTCCTAATTTTCAGTCAAAGTTGAACCATAAATTCTGGTTTACTTCTTAATTCATTCTGGCTAACCTTCGGTTTAATAACTTCCAAACTAGTTGCACATCTATTTCAAAGCTAAGATATAAAAAGTTAGACAATTAATTTCACTTTACAAAGTTTTGCCAATTTGTTTTCAATCTAAAGTACCTTCATACCTATTATGATCATAGGATGAGCTCCTCCCCTGTATGTTTTAGTTAGTCTAAAATAGAATTGATGAATTCATAATTATATGATTTTTTTTTGGAAAAGTGTAAATATGAGCATAAATTTTAAAAATTTGCAATCTCTAATGAGCATTCGTGTAAGCATACTTAGAAAATCTTTTCTTCAATGATAAAAGCATTTAACAATAAGGTTATCTTGAGAAAGCGGGCAATTTTAGTCACTTCCTTAAATGTTCTCAAACATTGATGTGGCCCTTTTGAACCAATTTTCTATTACCTTAACTCCAAAGTGATATTTGTGGTTGCCTTAGAAACCACCATGTTGTAATGTTGTGACACTCTTGGTTTGCAGATTCATCAACAATGCATTCATGAAGATTAAAATATGGAAAAGGCTATTAGTTTGGACCTCACATTGTCAAGTGTGAATCATAAGTAGAGATCATATTTTCTTACATAGAGGAATTCATTTTGGCCTCAAAGTTTGACAAGTTTGGAAACCTTCTAAGCAATTTCAAAAACTAGATAGTCAAATTTCATGATCTTAAATGCATTCACTTTTTCAAATTTGAAGAATCCAAGTATATGATTAAGTGAATTGAATTCAAGGTTTTATGGATGTTACTTTGAAATCTTAAATCTTTGTATCAAATCTTTTAATTTTGTACAAGGTTTTAGAATATTTCTGAGTAACTAAAAGAACTTGGGCTCTGTTGGCTTAACATTGCTTTTGGAATCATATTGTTTGTATCTCCTTTACTTTATAATAGGAGAATTTATGGGAAAACAAACAAAATGTCTCTTTGGAGATGTTTGATAATAAAGAAAATAAAGTGATGCCTAATTCTCTTGTCTTTTGAAACTCTAGAATTCTATTTTGATATTTGAAGAGATATTCCCCTCTATCACATAATGTTAAACCTTGAAAAATGAATGGATCTAGAGACTCAGTACCTCAAGGTTATGCAAAATACAAGTTCAAGAATGTTTCCTTTCTCAACATGACCGCTCAATTTTGTTTCTTGTTCCAACATCAAAGATTAGAATTGTGTGCAACAATAGCCCTTTACAATACATTGTACCTGAGGACTTCCTCTAATGAGTTTGGAATCCTTTTTCTTACCTCAAGACTCACTAGACAAAGTTCAATCTTAGAATAGATTGCAATTTAGGTTGCGGTATTTATATGTAAACTGCTTTTCTCCAATAGTTATATGAAATTTTACAAAAGTTTATTACACATAATGCAACAATAAATAAACCACTTCCTAGCTTAGAAAAATCACTTCCAATGATGAACCATAGGACCAATTATTTGGATTTGCGGGTGTTGTCTAGTATGGAAACCAACAAATGGCGAAGTGACCGGGGTCAGAGAAGCTGCAGCTATCCTTTTCAAAACCCTAATTCAGAAGTGGGTGTTTATCCGTGAGCCCACCCACAATCTCATTTCGGGGTGGCTCGGTAAGCTCATTCTACAATGTCTTCTAGGTTTCGGATCTTCACAAGCGGTAAGCGGAAATTCCATTTATTTCAGGTTCAGTGAATTTCGTTCATTTGCACAAGGTGATAGATTGGACCAACTATGAGATTTTTTATCGTACGTGGGAGCTGACAAGACGGTTCTGATGGCACTTACTCAGCTCACAGTGCTTTTAATTACAAGCCTTCGATGGTGACTACGCTTGCTTCGGAAACATTATGATATGTGCAGAAGTATTTAAGCTTGATATCCTTCAAAGTTCAAACTGCACTGAGCCACCTGGTTTGGCCCAGACAATCGACGACTAATCACCCACTTCTTTGCGTCCACTGACAACTGACAACTGCTTTTCCTTTACAATAGCTTGCACCTGAAATCACCTCCTTAGCAACGTGCCGCAGTCGACCTAGATTTTGGCCGAAGTTGCCCTCTTCGGCTTGGCACCGGATGCGTACTTCTTCATGCGCTCCATCCCCGACTTCAAGTTCTTCCTGCCCTCCTCGGTCTTGCAGAGCTCGTTGAACTTGGACTTGTAACAATTCATGTAACCGCTGCTTCACATTTCTGGGCGACGTCTTGATATAACCATCAAGCCCACGATATGAATGGAAGGGTCTCCACAACAGTGATGATCTTGCATATCTCATTCATGTCTTTTTCGTGCAGCTTGTAGCCGGGCTCTCCACCTGCAGCACAATGCGGGTGATGCCGACTTCTCCACCTGGACCACGAAGCGAGTGATGCCAGCCGCAACCGCAAAGGGAGCACTGGACAACCGAGGGTCACACAATGAAGACTGATACGACCGTGGGTCACAAACTAGCCCAGAAAGTATGCATCCAACCATCCTCTGATTTTGAAGAATTACGTCGGTTTCCAAACGAAGTACGTGTGAAGTGCAAAAGAAATTCCAAGTTGAAAGATTCGAGCCCTTTTTTTATTTATTCTTAATCTCTATATATAAAAGAATACGATTAGGGTTTTGTCCTTGGCGATGCATGGTCATGGTCATAGTCATGAGGTCATGTATACATGGTATGAAGAGTTTTCAAGATTTTGAAAAGTTTCCATAAGTGGTATTTGATTGTTATTAAGAGTTTATTAAATATTAAGAATATAACGAGGAGGCAAAGGGACAAGGAATGTGGAAAATGAAGATGGGAGCAAAGAAGTAGACAATGAAACGGGGATCTAGGGAACATCGAAGGGGATTAGGAATCGGGAACGAAGGATAGGCACTAGGAATAGAGGATGGGAACTAGTAACAAATAACAAGAAGTAGGAACGAATGATGGAAACTATGAATGAATGATGGGAACCAGGAATGAATGATGGTAGTTGGGGAATTGTAAATAAAAGATGGAAACCATGAACGAAAGTTTGGAAGTTGAGAACGGGTAAGAAAAAAATAGAGAATGGGGAACCATAATAGAAGACGGGCAATTGGGAACAATGGAATGAGGGAACATATGACATGCTATAAATCTTGAAAAGCACCGAAAACGAAAAAGACAGGAACGGAGGACATGCTATAATTCTTAAATAGAATGCACAACTAAGAAACATGAAACTTGCATATTGATTGCACATCCAGCAATTTCAACATCACCAAAAACCTCTAACTTTGTAAAAAAAATAATTTACACCTAGGTATAGATTTTTTACATGTTTTAAATTTTTATATGACATTTTTTGATGTCCGTGTCCTCCGGACACGGGTAAGGACTTGTCTCTATATATCAAAGAACACGATTAGAGTTTTGTCTATTTGTCCTTTGGCAATGCATGGGTATGGTCATGATCATCATCATTTGGTCATGTATAAACACTATAAGAAAACCCTGTTTTTTGTGATGTCTTGTGTAATGTCTAATGTATTTTGTGATGTCTTACTGTCTTAAAAGATGTCTTCGAAGACGGGAGGATGTCTGTACGTCTAACGGGCACATTTTGGATTGGAGGGGAATGAAGACATCACCAAACAAAAAGATGTTTTTGGAGACATGGATGTCTATGCAGATGTTTTTGGAGACATGGATGTCTATGCAGATGTCTTTAAGACATCCCGATAGACATCAAAATGCCACGTTGGCAAGGGATTCCGTTTTCACTAAGGATAAAAGTATGAAAGTTACTAAGATGCGGGGTAGAATGCAGCCCGGAGGTAAGAAAAGAACTTAATGGGCAGCAGTTTGCAATATCAAAAGAAAAAAAGCTTCATCCTTTTAAATATGTTTTATTTGTATTCCACTGTAATCTAATTGTCTAAAACAAAAAATTTTGAAATATTTATTTTTAAAGATTTATTTTTTATTCTAAGCTTTTTTCATTGGTCGAATTTTTAAAATTTAATTAAAATATATTAATCTTAATTTAATTTAATTCGCAAATATATTTATATGATTAAATAAATATTTTATATAAAAAATATAATTTAAAATTTTAAAATTTTAATTTTAATTAACTAAAAAATCTGATTTAGTAATATAATATTATTTAAATAATATTACGTAAATAAAATAGCAGTATTGTAGAAAATAGCATTTTTGTAACAGAAATGCGATTTTATTATATTTTAATTTGAAAATACAGGTGGACATATAAGTAATTTAAGAATTTACAGCTATTTATGTACATGCAAAATAAAACTACACGTCAGACTATCCGACACGTCATACTGTCATACCATGTCTAGTTTAATGTCTCTGTAGACATCCGAATGAATGTCTACATAAAAACGCAGAGATGTCTTGAAAGACATCCAAAGAGATGTCCGCAAAAACGTCTTGCAAAATCATCTTTCTGTACGTCTGCTACTGCAAAGGGCCAATACATTACAATACTGACTGTAATACAAAGTACATCGGTCACTACTCCTCTTCCATTTGACCATCATTGATCGTGTGTCATTGCGGCCGTAACATAGACCCCACCCGTCGCCTCTGCTCTCCGAATTGGCTCTGTCTCCAATATCTCCGGTTGTAAGCCTCGAAAGTCCTCGTCATTACCGATTGCAATCCCATTCGGCACAGGGTGCCGATGTTGTAATGCTGTACGCCTACCTCTGACGTCTGTTCGGCAAATGATCTTCCATCCGCGTCTCGTGGTGTCATCTGCAAAAAACACCTGTTGACAGTGCAAAGGGAATGCAAATGAATCTGGATGCACCCTATTGTCCATGTAGTTGAAATTTGCCACGCTGAATCCGTACTTGTCACGCTCAATGCTGGGCACTCGCACATCCCGTGAGGCTCTTACCCAATCGCATAGCAAAACCGTGGTGCAGTGATTACGGTAATCCAACTCTAGTATCTCTTGGATATATCCCACATGCTCAGCGGTATGGTCGATGGGCCTCCCATTTCGAATCCCCCAACGCAGTTGTTGTGTATACGTGGCCACTACACATGAGTCTCGTGTAACAAGACCCCCTCGAGACGTCCGAACACGCAAATGCATCCCAAACGCATTCATTTGCCGATGTGAGTTCGCAAATCGCTCGGGAGGACGAGTCTTGTGCCCACGTCGTCCTCATGCAAATGATCACCAAAGATGTTCTCGCTTGCGAAACTCGTGCCTTCACCAATCTGCAAAGCATGGCAAATCCCTCAACTCGAGTGGGTACGTCACATGTGCGACGCTCGATGACGTCTTGTCATGCATCGAAATGCCTCTCTCTCTTGCCATCGACGTCCTTTTGCAATGATGTATTCTCTCAGACAACAGTCCCACCTTTTGTCGTTAGACAAATCAAAAGCATAATAATAATGTAGTCTTTGACTCGTTACTTGTTGACTTACGCTGGTAGACATCTATGAAGACATTATACTCGTCCATCCGGACAATGTGTAAGACATCTGCAATTACGTCACGAAGACATCTACGGAAATATTTGAATGTTGAAAGAGATGTCTTTAAGGACATCTAATATAATTTCTTTGTTTTTCGCCAAGTTTTAATGAATAATTGATATTTACATCATGGCAATGCCCGCTATTACCGTGATAATCAAAATGGCAGCCTCACAATCCAAAATAATGTATAGAAACTCACTCTCGGCATGGTTCCAAGCATGGTGTGTTGTCGAGGACAAATGCATGTGCGTAGCCTCGTAGCTCATCGGACATCTTGCGCTTACTCAAGTCATTGTGCCCCAAGATCTCGTCATTCATGGTCCCATCTTCGTTCGCATCCCATACACGGTATGTTGTTGACCTATGTCGTTTCATGTACTCAGTACAGAACCCAAGCATTTCAACCAAGCGATACCCTTCCGCTATGCTCCCTTCAGGATGTGCGTACGTAATCTTTCAACGTCTTCATGTACCTTTCGATCGGATACATCCATCTGCAGTGGACTGGTCCACATATGAACAGTTGCTCCACAAGATGCACCGGGAGGTGCGTCATCACGTTCAAGAACGTTGGTGGAAACTCCTTCTCCAGCACACATGTTGCCATCACCACGTCCCGCATAAGACATTCACGGGTGTCTTCTCGTACGTCCTTAGCACATATACGCTGGAAAACTCTGCACATTTTAATGATCGCAGCCCGCACTTCTTCGTCGAGCACGTTCCGGATGGCGACCGGGAGTATCTAGAGCAGAAAATACAATCATGAATTTCACTTTTAAAATTTAGAAAATTATGACATTGGAAACAGGAGAACTAGAAAATAGGATGAGCATTTTAAGTTCTGTCTTTAGGTGTCTACAAAGACATCTATCATGTCTGAGTTCACATGAAGATGTCTTTGTAGACATCGAAGTTCTTGCATGCAAGACATTCAGTTTGAATTATCAAAAACAAGTCTTGAAAGGACTTCTTCTAAATCATAGTGCATCGCTGCATGTAATGCGTACTCTTGCATGAGGACATGGTAGTCGTGTCTTCATGTATTGCAATTTCCGTCTTGCGGCCGTTTGTGAATTGCCCCCACATACTTTGTTGGAGTGCGTATCTTTGAAATTATGCGAACAAACTCTTGTTTCTCCTCGAGGCTTCAAAATGTATGGAGCGTGCGGCGCATGTAGTATTCGTCACCTCGGCGCCGTGCGGCCGCAACCGCAGCTCTGCCCGTATGTTCAAGTCCTCGCACATCTTGACGACTTCCCAGGGTCATCGTTCATTCCAAACAAAGTCTTTAGAATGTTTTCGCATAGATTTTTCTCGCAGATGCATGACGTCCAAGACGTGTCGAACCTTCGATGTCTTTGTTACAACATACCACTCAAAAATATTAGACTTCTTTGTATGAAATAATGATTGGTCAATATGGCAAAAAAATTCATTTTGTAATAGTAATTTTTATATGTTTGCATTAATGTCTACAGGAACGTCTACAAAGACATTTTCCATGCCTAAAAAGACATCCAAAGTTTGAATTGTAATTATCTCCATGTCTTCGAAGACGTCTTCATAGTGCATAAGACAACCGTGAAAACATCATATAAATCACATTTCTACCGCCAATCACGGTAGTTCAAGAAAACACTCAAACGCTTCACCCCGTCTTTGTGGGCGGGGTCACCCGCAGCCCCTTCACGGCCACCAAGGTCTAGGTACGATTGCCGCCACGCAGCGTAACGGATAACGTCTAGTCCAGAGACAGTTGTAGGCGCCCGTCACGAGTCTCACGCTTGCCATTAAACCGAGTATATCTCCGATATGGATGTTGACGACCGAGATATCGACGTACTCCACCATACACAATCTTGAACCCCTCGTCAAATGCGGTCCGCACGCAAATCCCGATCTTTGCCATACGTGCATCCGTCTCAGACCACAACATGGACAACCTTTATATCCCTTACATGAGAGGCCAGAGATTAGGCCATATGCTGGATAATCTGAAATAGTCCACATGAGTATTCCGCGTAGTAAGAATCCTCGAGACCCCACTGGTTGGCTAAAATCTTGTGCTGGTACACCTCGCCAAAGTTGATGTAGCTTGTTCACGAGTGGACGCAGATATACATCAATGTTTGTTGCAGTGGGCGACTTCTTCCCTGATATCAAAATGGACAATGAAATAAAAAACTTCTTTGTGACAAACCACGGCTCCAAATTGTATATCAATACCAGCACTGGCCATGTCGACCAATTCGTGTTGCTCAACTTGAAGGGATTCACTCCGTCCAGTGCTAAAGCCAACCGCATGTTTCGGTCCTCACGTCCGAAGATGTCAAACGCAGCGTCTGTGTTGATGTGCTTCCATGCTGGACTATCAACCACTGATCGCATGATGCCGTCCTCACTGATATGATTAGTGTGACCCGTCAACATGCTGGCAATTTCAGGCGATCTCCACATCCGTTTTAGGCGCGGAATTAGAGGAAAGTGACGTATCACCTTTGCTGGAATGGAATTCGTGCCGTCCAACCATCGGGACTTCGAACACTTCGGGCAACTCTGCAACTCCACATGATCATCGTTGTACAATATACATTCATCAAGACATGCATGTATGTTGTCGTACTCCAACCCCAATTGTCGGATGCTCTTCGCAGCTGCATAATGACTTCTTGGCAACTTGTTGCCCTCCGGTAGTAAGTCTTCAGCCAAGTAACGCAACAGTTCACTTCTAAAATTGTTGCTCACTCCAAAGACAATGCACATGTTCATTAGAACGATTGTAGCTGATACAACGCTAGTTTTTGATCCCGGATACAACGGTGTTGTGGCTTCCGCATACAAGCGCCGCATGGCATCCATTGTATCGTTGTCCACCTCATCGTTCTCAAGCACAATCGGTTGCCCTCCTGCATCCATGTGGAGTGCATCAGCACGATCAAAAGCTTCCATGACCTGGCGTTGGACGTCGTGAAACTCATCTAGTGGAGCTGCGTCTTCACTGACATCTTCATGACTTGGGATGTCTTCACGGACGTCTTCGTGGACATCACCAGCGGGAAGCTCATGAGCATCATCTACTACGTCGCTGTCGTATACAATATCCTCCACCCAAATACCGTCCGGTGCATATCCGTCAGGTGGATCGCCTCCTATGATTGATTTCGTAAGATAAGGGTCCCTGCCAACAGACGCGTGATGCTCTCGAATTACTGCAATTCGTTGTCGTCGACCTCCATGACAATTGCGGCATGGACAGTAGTATGATGTAATGTTCTTCGTTGTAGCCACACGTAGCTCTGTCTGGAGGATAAGGTCACCAAGTGGTATGTGACGCATAGTTCGTCCATCAGCATCGATTCGGAGTCTTGCGCCATTGCGAATCCGATGAGTACTCATTCAAACAAGTTCGCTGACAGAAATTGCCAAACGGAAATCAACACGTGAGCAATTCTCATCTTAAAGAAATACCACAGAGATTATGTTCACATGATTGAAAAATGTCAAATTTCTTAATGCCTTTCTGAAATGTCGATGACTATATCCATGCGGTTTAGGAAACGTTTCTACAGACATCGTTCATGACATCTCTACAGACATATATCCTCATGTGCATGTGTAGGTCACTTACCACTATGAATTCTCTTGTTCTGTACAGCCGTCTATAGCAATGCAGTTGGATGAATACAGTTTCTCCGTAATCAGCAAATTTTTCTCCTTAAAATCTATGAAACATTCTGCACAAATAATGATCAGAACCCCAGCGCTAAATGTAGTTGTCTCTGCTAATAATACGTAAACAATATTTAACTTATGCATTCGGTAACACTACAAGACACCCCATACATTCATTAAGCGTGTACATGTAAATGCTGACAATCAAATATCAAGAAAACCTCTCTACTAATAAGGAAAACTCAAGTATCAACAATTTCTAACATACACACATATACATGTTCAATTGGCCAATGGACATAATCATCCTTCATACATGTTGTTCGTACATAGAAATCTATAAGCACAAGCTCTCAGTAATTTTATTTATTGTATTGAATAACACATAGTACTCTTGTAAGCTGAAACTTAATACTATTCCTCTGTCATCGCAATACATACTGTCTCATATAGGAACTGCTCATAGTTGTCCTCCCAATTCTCAAACGGATAACATCCGTCATAGAACCATGAGATGTACATGTTCCTGTAGTAAAAATCATCTTCAGGATCTGGAAATAAAGCTTCGGTGTTCAACAGACCACGTTCAAATAAATACATATTTTCAAGATGTTTGAACACGAGGCACTCCAAGTAATTTGCATGTTGTACCTCATACTCTTGAATGGATACGGCTCATATGGATGATCACACTCTCCCACGGATTCGAATCGACCATGCTTCCCGTGTAACGCCATGTACATGTAAGAGTCACGACTAAGAGGCCATGTACACACAACACATAAGTAAAGATCTAAAAACAAAAGTAAATCAAGATGGGATTATTTCTTACAAGATTTTCATTGTGAATACTAAACTCAATTGTCAACATGGCCTTGCTCATCAATCAAATTCTAAGCCATTAAAACATAATATAGTAATTTCTACACTTCAAAATTTTAATCGGATTGAACACCATAATATTTTATTTTTCGAAGGTGATCCTTAAAATCAAAGAATCTAATGGTCAATATTTTGATACTTGAACTTATCGGAAATTCTCGAGGTACTCGACTATAGGGGTTTACCCGCTTTTATCAATATTCGTACATTTCAAGAATAACATCTTGTTGTTACAATTCGTCACCTCTCTCTCAGAATCGGGATGTCTAAACAAATGTCTTCAAGATGTCTAAAAATGTATAAGATAATGTCTTAGTAGATGTCTCGCATGAATGTCTATGAACTATATGTTCTTTGTTAAATTCTGAAAACTCGTAGTCGACGTGGCTCAAAATTTTTAGGTCACACTCTACCACCGTAGATACATATTTTCTCCGTACGTTAGGCCCCCACTTTCATCTTAGGGTAGTATGAAACCCTAAACTAGTGCACTTCATTACATTCAAACATGGGAGGCACTACACAATTCTTTGATCATGATAGAGGTATAGTTTGTAGAGATTGTGTACTGAGATAGTGCGAGGAGCCGAGGTTACGCACGCAGCTCTCCACGTTTTCACAAACTTTGTTGATCAAATATCAAGAGTCACTCCTCCTCCACCAACAATGAAGAAGAAAAGTGCAAGTTCCACTACCCAATTGCGACGCAGACTCTAGGTTTTTGCAACACGTGGAGGCACTTCACGAAACTCAAGTACCTTCCCTCACTTCATTATCGACAACTCCTGCTACTACAAGAAATGCTCACAAGGTATGCATCTGGAACACTACATTTCGTGTCGAAACTTCAAATTTTTTGGACTCCGCAGCGATCCTGGAGCGGGCGGTAATGGGGTCCGCCGCACGGGAATGGAGCAGCGGCGCGGGCGGGAATGGGGCGGGCGCGCGGGCGGGAATGGGGCGGGCGCGCGGGCGGGAATGGGGCGGGCGCGCGGGCGGGAATGGGGCGGGCGCGCGGCGGAATGGGGCGGGCGCGCGGGCGGGAATGGGGCGGGCGGCCGAATGGGACGGCAGCACCGAGTTTTGGAAGCACGGGCGGTCATCGGTCAAGCACGGGCGGTCACCGTGTCCTCCGCGGTCAACGCGACGACTCGTCGGTGCAATTACTTGGCCGTCGGTCACGATTACTTGACCCGGCCTTGCCCATTGTCGACTTCCAGCGATCAAACCTTAAAACCGTCGGCCTTCGGCTCCGTCATCTGCGAGTGGAAGTCTTTGTCGGCCTTAACCGGCTCCGTCACTGCGATAAATGTGAGCCTTCCGGCCTTGCCCATTGTCGACTTCCCATGTGATCAAACCTTCCCGGCTCAAATCGGCCTTAAACTCCGTCGGTGCGATGGAAGTCTTGTCGGCCTTCCGGCTCCGTCACTGCAATTAATGTGAGCCTTCCGGCCTTGGGGCGCTGTGAGCCTTCCGGCCTTGGGGCGCTGTCAGCCGTCGGCTCTTCCAGAGGCGTCGGAGCTCGGACGGCCTTGGGGCGCTGCCAGAGGGGGCGGCCTTTGAGCCACGGGAGGTTCGTTTTGGGGTCTGCCTCCCCCATTGCAGCTCCTGCTGCTGCTGCGGCTCGTCCGGCATTTGTCGGCCACCGACACCGGGGCGGCAATGGGGCGTGCGGGCGGCCTTCGGGCCAGGCGGGGTTGGTAATGGGGTCCGCCTCCCCATTGCAGCTCCTGTTGCTGCCATTAGTGCTGCCGCCTTTGCAATTCGTGCTGTCCAGCGCTAGTGCGGTCTTCCTCCCCCTCCTGAAGCTGCGGTCCTCCCCCTCGTGAACTCATTGTCGGGCGTCTTTCTCTCCTTGGTCGCTCGTGCTGCCGTCCTTCCTCTTGCTGAATTTCTAGTGCCTCACCCTTCTGCTGCCGCCCTCCCTCCTGCTGCGGTGCTGCCGCCTCACCCTTTTGCTGCTGTAATCTTTCCGCTCTTGCTGCCCTGTGTGTTGCAATTTTTAATTTGTAATTTGAAATTTGTAATAGTGTGTTGCAATTTGTGTTGGAATTTGTAATAGTGTGCTGCAATTTGTAGTACTGTCTTGCAATTTGTAATAGTGTGATGCATTTTGAATTTGCTTCAAGTTTGTAATTTTTTTTTAGTTATTTGCTTGATTGCTATCAGAATTTTTGCTATCAGAATTGTTGCTCATTACTTAGATGTTTGATTCAACTACTTTGTTTACTTTCTAGATGTTTGAAAGGATGTCCACTAGTTGGTCGAAAATGACTTAAATGCGGTTCAAAAGGATGTCTAAGATGTCATCAGAGATGTCTAAAAAACTGTCTAATTTTCATTCATTAGATACAGTACGGCTTCTCCGATGTTTAATGATGTCGATTTTGATTAAATGACTTCAATGTAATTCAGAGGTAGGTGATGCTTTTCACTGTGTTGCAATTTGTGATAATGTGTTGCAATTTGTAATTTTCTTCAAGTTATTTGCTTGATTGCTATCTATATTTGTAACTCAATATTTAGATGTTTGATACGAGTACTTTATTTACTTTCTAATTGTTTGAAAGAATGTCTAGAAGTTGGTCTAAATTGACTTAAATGATGTCTAAAAGGATGTCTAAGATGTCATCAGAGATGTCTAGAAGGATGTCTAAGATGTCATCAGAGATGTCTAGAAGGATGTCTAATTTTCATTTTTTAGAGAAAATACGGCTGCTAAGTTGCTTAACCCCTAACTTTGCTGAAAACCCGAAACGGGTTTTGGAGGTTCCCCCCGGATAAATAATAAGCCAACTTTGACCATTATAATCTCAGAAATGAGGAAAAATGAACGGTTCATATTTTGTATGTGGGAAGAATGTCAAGTGAAGTTTGAGATCTTACGGTTCAATCTTTAAATAATGCTTACATTGATATTTTAACCCCTAAAGGCCCATGATGTTTTGGGAGCTTGAAATCCCAACACTGACCACTATGTACTAATGCGGGTACGTCCAATATTTTTGGAAATTTTTGATAACTTCAACCGTAGGATCTTGAAGTAGACTACCATAGGTAGTAGTGTGAAAATTTTCAACCGTTGGATCATCACTGGATGTGAGATCATAACATTTGAAGTTGACTGTAAATTGTTTTTGGCCTTGACCGTAAAAGCCGAATCGGCGGCCGTGGGCCTTTAGGGGTTAAGAGCTTAATCTATAGGAAGGTCAAATTTTGTGACTTAGACCGTTTTGTAACAAGGAAATTTAAGGGTTATTGATGTAGGTTTTGCTTAACTGAGTCCAATGTACAACTTAGGTAGGTTATGCTTTTCAGTGTTTTGCAATTTGTAGAAGTGTGTTGCAATTTGTAATTTTAATTCTTTACATATAGTACGGCTTCTCCGTTTTTGAATGATGTAAGTTTTGATTACATGACTCCAATGTAATACAGAGGTAGGTCATGCTTTTAAGTGTGTTGAAATTTGTAATAGTGTATTGCAATTTTTAATTTTCTTCAAGTTTGTAATTTTGTTCAAGTTATTTCCTTGATTGCTAGCTATATTTGTAACTCATTATTTAGATGTTTGATACAAGTACTTTATTTACTTTCTAATTGTTTGAAAGAATGTTTAGAATGTCTAGAAGTCTAGAAGTCTACTTTATAATTGTTTGAAATAATGTCTAAAATGACTTAAATGATGTCGAAAAGGGATGTCTACGATGTCATCAGAGATGTCTAAAAGGATGTCTAATTTTAAGTTGTTAGATAAAGTACGGCTGCTGAGCTGGTTAACCCCAAAATTTCCTTAAAATTCAAAACGGGTTTTGGAGGGTCCACTATAAGAAAAACTCAGCCAACTTTGAACATTATAATATCACTAATGAGGAAAAATGAACGTTTCAAATTTGGTATGTGAGAATAATGTCAAGTGAAGTTTGAGATCTTACGTTTGAATCCTTAAATAATGCTTAGTTGAGAATTTTTGAGCTTGGAAGGTCAAAATTTGTGACTTAGACCGTTTTGCAACAACAAAAATTTAAGGGTTACTGATGTAGGTCTTGTTTAATTGAGTCCAATGTACGAATGAGGTACGTTATGCTTTTCATTGTCTTGCAATTTGTAAAAGTGTATTGCACTTTTTAGTTTTCTTCAAGTTTGTAATTTTGTTCAAGTTATTTGCTTAAATGCTATCTATATTTGTTGCTCGTTATATAGATGTGTGGTTCAAGTACGTTGTTCACTTTCTATATGTTTGAAAGGATGTGTTCAATCATGTCAAAATGACTTAAATGATTTGAAAAGGATCTTTAAGATGTCAGCAGAGATGTCTAAAAATTGTCTAGTGTTCATTTTTAGATAAAGTACAGCTTCTAAGGTGTTTACTGATGTTGGTTTTTTTTAAATGAGTTGAATGTAATTTTGAGGTATGTGATGATTTTCAGTGTCTTGCAATTTGTAATATTGTTAAAGTTATTTGCTTGATTGCTATCTAGATTTGTAGCTCATTAATTAGATGTTTGATACAAGTACTTTGTTTACTTTCTGGATGTTTGAAAGCATGTCTACAAGTTTGTCTAGAATGTGTTTTATGATGTCTAATCACGAATATCTAAAAGGCTGTCTAAGATGTCATCTGAGATGTCTAAAAGAATGTCTAAGATGTCATAACAGATGTCTAAAAACCTTGTCTAAGATGTCATCAAAGATGTCTAAAAGAATGTCTAAGATGTCATCACAGATGTCTAAAAAAATTGTTTAAGATTTCGTCAGAGATGTCTAAAAGAATGTCTTAGATGTCATCACAGATGTCTAAAAACATTGTCTAAGATGTCATCAGAGATGTTTAAAAGAATGTCTTATATGTCATCACAGATGTCTAAATACCTTGTGTAAGATGTCATCAAAGATGTCTAAAAGAATGTCTAAGATGTCATCACAGATGTCTAAAAAAATTGTCTAAGACGTCGTCAGAGATGTCTAAAAGAATGTCTTACACGTCATCACAGACGTATAAAAACATTGTCTAAGATGTCATCAGAGATGTCTAAAAGTATGTCTTAGATGTCTAACAGAATGTCTTAAATGTCATCACAGATGTCTAAAAACCTTCTCTAAGATGTCATCAAAGATGTCTAAAAGAATGTCTAAGATGTCATCACAGATGTCTAAAAAAATTGTCTAAGATGTCATCAGAGATGTCTAAAAGAATGTCTTAAATGTAATCACAGATGTCTAAAAACCTTGTCTAAGATGTCATCAGAGATATCTAATATGATGTCTAAGATGTCATTAGATATGTATAAGTTTATGTCTTACTGAATGTGTGTGGTTTCAGGGTAAGAACTTGGAAGCTTTTGTGGTGTGGCCAGCACGGCGTCTTAGGATGACAAAGAAGAGTGCACCTAAGCGCAAACGGTCGCCCAGTAGCAGAGCGAAGAGCAGCAAACACGGAGATGATGCATCTCGTTGGCAAATTCAAGAGCGTAGGTCCAAGGATCGCCAAGACTTGAAGGCATCGACATACGCTAAAGGTAAAGCAAAGCTACAAGCTGTGCAACCTACCTCCAGTAAGCGCATGAAGGAGGTGCAAGACTCTCGGTAAGTAAAACATTTAGTCCTCTATAACATTTACTAAGACAATGATTTTTCTTTCTAACGATTACTGAGACAATGATTTTTTTGTTCAGCCGCAGAAATGAAACATCGGAAGATGAAGAGGACGATGAGAACAATGACGATGAACGCACAAATGACAGCTCTGACGACGTTAGAGAGATTCAGGTTCCGGTGCAACGTACCAAATCAATGGAACGGAAAACTGACCGTGCAAAAGTTCCTGTTACTGCGGCTGTGAAGAAGCCTCTCACTGTAGATGAGAAGGGCCGCCCGTACGGAGCACTTGTAATGGCGTTTGAGCAAGATCTTCGATTGATGACCAGGGCCTTGGATCCCTGCTACAACATGCGTGACCAACCTTACGAACTGAGGGAACAGTTCTTTACGCGCTTGTTGGAAGGTACAGTCCTTTGTTTCTCAATAAAACTATGAATTCTTCGTACATGATGAAAATGCATAAAATTTTGTTCTACTAAATGTGTTCGTGACTCAAATATGATGAAATTTGTTTGTAGGGTGGGATGTGAGGGGGGCCGGCTCTATGCAGACTGTGGATCGCGGTTGGATTACACCAAGGGCAAACAAGACTCTGACAAACCGGCGATATCTGTATGGCCAATTGATTGACAAAGGTGAACATAAACATGTTGAATTAACAGATGAAGAGTGGAACAGACTTGCGAAGAATAGGAGAATTGGACATTCGAAGGGTATGTCTGAGAGAATGCGGTTCGTGTCGAGGGGGAAGAAACTGAAGGCATCAACAAAACAATCAATCAGGGACGCAGCGTTAATGAAACTAGTAAGTTTTTCTGTTTTTGCCAATGTCTTTGTAGATGTTATTTATGCGAATTCAGATGTCTTAACAAACGTCTACGAAGTTGACTATGAAGACGTCTTCAGAAATGTCTTTTTGTATGTCTTTGCAGACATCTATGGAGATGTCTGAACAGATGTCATGGCTAATGTCTCTACAGGTGTCTTACAAAAAGTATAATTCGATGTCTTTCGAAATGTTTGTACAAATGTTTTTGAAAAAGTATGTATCTTCTTAAGTGATGTTGGATTGTAATGTTGTAGTGTATGAAACTTCATCGTGAACCTTTCGAGACTGAGATCAACGAGGAGATACATGAGCAGTACAAGCGACTAGAAGCGGAGAATGACAGTGATGGCGATGATCTCGGGGATTTAGACACAAGGATGGGCGACCTGGAGGCGAAGATGGAGACATCGAATGAGCGTTTGGAGGAGAAGATCGAAGCATCCAACACACGTCTGGAGTCCAAGATTGATGACTCAAACCAGCGGTTGGAGGTGATGTTTCGACAGCTGATAGCTGTGAAGGCCTCACAGACTGACTCGACTGTGCAGCAGGTGATGGATATGTCAGTTCCTACAATACTCGTGTTATTGCAGGTCAATCCAACACCGACCGGTACCACGGAGAACACTAGGCCACCATCTCCAAACCATGGAGCATCTAGCGTGTCCAATCATAGCGATAGAGACAATGTCAACATATGCGCTGTGAAGCCTAAGGAAGGAGGCATGCCGGTGCAGCAGACAAAAAGAGGGGGCTCTGGAGAGGGAGATGGAGTGGCACTCATCTCAACAGCCGCTGAAGTAGTGCAAGAGTTTCAAGATGCCATAACTCCACTGTCTGCAGCGGGGTCGCCTCATCCCGTGCTCTCTGAGCAGGTAATACTAGAGTAGATATATTGTGAGTATCTATGATAGGTGAACGCGATGTTAAGTATTTAACAATACAAGTATATTTTGTTAGTATAAGATATCTTGTGAGCAGATAATTGACCTTGTTTTATGGTGGAATCATGTTATATATACTGAATGTTTTATATTGTGATGTTGCTTCATTATCAAATTATTTTATGATCATGACGCTTTTCAAACACCCGCTCGACCTCTGGAATATGTCAGGCGCCAGTTTAAGTCCGGAAACAAATCGACAACACCGTCCACACTGCCAAAGTCTGCAGGATTGTCCAAACCGGCAAAGGCCGACACATCGAAGGGAACAGGAGCATCTAAACTAAAGAAAGGCGCCGGAACAAGATCGGAGTCAGCAAAGAAGAAATGAAGATATTGTCCACAAAGAAAGGTTTGGAGGTCACTACTATGGTGTTTTGCATAGAAGATGTTATTGAATTGCATATTTTTGGTTTTTTTAGGTCACAAACAATTACACTTATGCTATGTAAATTGTGATGTGATCATATGTAATGTTTTTAATATTCCACTACAGATTTTGGACGTGCAGTTATGAGTGTATATGACATTTGGATTTGTGTGTGATCTGACATACGTCTGTGTTTGTGATACCTCTGAAATGGAAGAGGCTATGTGTAAAGTTATAAACACCACGTATGGAAGTTTTCATGGTTTAAAACATCTATCGAAACAAAATGTGAGGACTTGCATGTCTGAAAGGATGTTCCGGCAGACGATTATGAACATCTTTAAACATCACCTCAGACATTTTGGAATACTAATTTTATGTCATTAAAGACAACTTCCAAGATATCTTGGAAGACATAAAAGATGTGTTCTAAGAAATCTTAAGAAACATCTGGGATGTCGTCTACAACATCTTATAATACATCTAAAATGTCTTGCGCGACATCTTCAAAGACATACAAGATGTCTTCAAAACAATCTTAGAAGACGTCTACAATGTCCTCTTGAACATCCTAGAAGACATCTATGATGCGTTCCAAAAAAATCTCAAATGTCTTCCAAGACATCTTCTTAGCCATAAAGGATGTCTTCTGAGACATGTAGAAAGTCATATACAATGTCTACTCAAACATCATTTAAGACATATAAGATGTATTGTATGACATCAAAGATGTATTCCGTGATGTCCGAAATCGACTTGACTAAAGCATAAAACCCTCAACAAATGCTGACGTGGCATGCCACGTAATTTCTCCCGGGTACACGTTGGATTTTCCCGGGTTCCACGTCGGATTCTACGGCCGTCCGTAACATTTTGAAAGACCACTTCGAAGACATCTCAAACACCTTGTACGACATCTTTTAAGACATAAAACATGTATTCTAAGATATCTTGTAAGACATTGCATACGTCTTGCAAGCCAGCTTGTACGACATCTAAGTTGTCTTCGAAGACATTTAAGTCGTCTTAAGTCATGTCTAATGCTATCTTGAGAGGAGCATGAAACCCCCCGAATTATGCTGACGTGGCATGCCACGTCATTTTCCCGGGTCCACGTCAACTTTTCCCGCGTGCCACGTCGGATTTTCCCGCGTGCCACGTCGGATTTTCCCGGGTCCACGTAGGATTCTGGCTCCGCCATGTCATCTTTTGTGGGACCATGTAAAATTCCACATCATGATGAATTTCATCCCCACGTGGCACTGCCCGTTGAATTCAAGCTGATGTGTCATCTACGTGGCACCTACGTGGCACACTTTTTACTATTCCAAAATTACCTTAAGACATCTTCGATCTTAAGACATTTTCCTGTCTTTTTAGACGTCTGCTTAGACATTTTAGTTGTCTAGGATGTCTTATCGTCTATAAGACATCCAAGTAATGTCTACGATGTCTTTTTAGACATCATTTACAGCATCATTAAAAACGCAAGTTTCTTATAGTGAAATGGTATGAAGAGTTCTTATTTTGAAGAGTTTTCAGAAGCAGTATTTGATTGTTATTAAGAGTTTATTAGATTTTAAGAATATTACAAGGAGGCAAAGAGTCAAGGAGTATAAAACTTGAGAATGGAAGCAAAGAAGAAGTGAAGGGAGGATGAAGGGAAAATAGGAGGGTATTTAAGAACGGGGAACGAAGGATAGGAATGGAGAATAGAAGATGGAAACTAGGAACAAACAATGAAAATTAGGAATGACTGATGGGAACTAGAAATGAATCATGGGAACCGGGAACGAATGATGGAAACTAATAAGGGAAGTTGTGGCATGAGGAACAGGGAACAAAATATGAGAACCATGAACGAGTGTTTGGAGGTAGGGAAACAATAAGAAAAAAAATGTAGAATGGGGAACCATAATAGAGGACGGGAACAATGGAACGAGAGAAGGGAGGACTTGCTATAAATCTTAAACAACATGGAGAACCGAGAGCAGGAAACTTGCATATTCATTGCATATCCCATAATTTCAACATCACCAAAATCCTCCAACTTTAGTTCTTATTTTTTATACCTAGGTTTGAAATTTTTACACATTTTATAAATTTCAATCTATACTTTTTGTTGTCCGTGTCTAGAGGACATGGATAAGGACTTGTGTACATATGATATAGAAATAGTTAAATATAATGGATGTATGTATATATGTATGTTTAGCAATAGTCATACTTGCCAAGCCTTAGCAGAAGATTATTCAGAAAATTAGTAAAAGTACTTCACATCTAGCTTAGAGGAGGATGTAAGAAAAAGGTTAGAGAGGTTTATTGCATAAATTTTCTAGTTAGTTTTATAGAAGTTAGTATAAAAAATATATCTTTCATGTAGAATTGATAGGTTCATATTACTCTGTGCTAGTGACAAGAAAACATGTGTTACATTTTGCTTCAAAATGATTATTTCTATGTCAAAAATGGCAACACCATATGGTGAGAAGGATTGTGCTAGTTGTATGTATGTACCAAGTTTGATTGTCATTTTTACATACTTATGTTATTACTATGATTAAGTATAATCAACTAACCCCTAACTTTCCTTGAAGCCCGAAGCGGGTTTTTGCACTTTCGGGCAACCTAGTTGAAGTAGTTAAGAGTAATATTTTTGCCTAAGATTCGTATTGGGTGCTCCTTATACTGCAAAGTGTATGTGGTAAAATTTGCAAAGTCAAATTCCAATTTTAAAACCTTCATGCAAAAAAGTTTAGGTTTCAAGTCGAAAAAGGTTAAAAAGTAAATTTTCTGATTTTTTTTTTTTTTTTTTTTGAAATATGTTTATTACTAAATCACTACTCAAATTCCAAAGTGATCCAAGTCAAAAAGCTTACCAATTTTAGAAGGGCAGCCTCCAAAAATTCCAATACCAATCTTTGCAATGCCCAAAATAACTTGGGAGACAAACTTTGGATGTTATGATCTCTCAAACGGTAAACATCCAACGGTCAATTTTGGAACAACAACTAAAAATAGTCTTAGGTACAAGATCTTACGGTTGGAAGTTTGAAAAAAGGAAAAACAATTTGTTCACACCCCGGAAGTGCATAGAAGTAGATAATTGCAGTTTTGAGGTTTCAAGCTCCTAAAAAACACCAAGGAAAGTTAGGGGTTAAAGTCATTATCAAATTGAAAGTACAATAACAAGGTATGAAATCTTTCAAAATTCAAAATCTTAAGAAACCTAATTACTCCTCAACATCATTTCCAGATTTAGAAATATTCCCTACATTCTTAACACATTTCAAATGGATTGAGAGGCAAAAACCGCACATGTTCATCGAGCAGTTTTACCGAGTACCTTGTTGATAAGGTACTCGGTAACCTCAATAACCACTGCACACAATTAGAATGGGATGGCTCAGAAATTCTTGACTCAAAATATTTTTACTAGAAACGGACATAAATTACATGATAGAGGGCTCGAAAGCATTGACTCACACCCATTATCAGATGCAATACATCATACATCACAAGAAATAGACCACAGGTGCTGGATGCAAATGCGCTCAGACGGGAGATGGTCCATCCGATGACTGTTCCAGCCATATCACTGAAACGTATGGTGAACCTGAAGTGGGTGTCATGGTATTTGTCCATCTCTTGATGCACGTTACCAGATAGTCAACATGTTTTCAAGTTCAAACTCACGCATCCACTTCAAGAGGATCAGAATATTGCAGCTGCGGTTGTCGACGAAATTAGACCCTAAACCCTAAACCCTAAACCCATAATAGCATGATAGAACAGAGATGAAAATTGCGCTGCGAAATGTTCCGCGTATACGATAGCAGAAGAAACAATCGGTTCGCTTGGCAGCCAAACTGCTGGAGGCTTCGACAAACCTCGATTTGTAGCACCTAAGCCGCGCAAATCCTGCAGGGCATGTGCTAGGGGTGTCCAGCACGGATAAGCCCTGACAATGACAATGTGAGATTTCGAAAGAGTACACGGAGCCCAAAACTGAAATTCACAGAAAACATGATCGAAGTGCCATTACTAGCAAAAACCCGCACTCAAAAACTACCAGCACTCAAAACAATGAGCAATGTTCACAAGCGATAAGCATACAGTCCTGGAGGGAGCCTTTCAACCGACTATCCGAATACCTAGAACGCCACCGGTGTACACATAAGGGAATAAGTGAATGACCATGCAGCAGATTTATTTGTAAGGTCAGAATGATACAACTTTACAAGTAAAGAAGAGCTTAAGGTAACCCAATGCCGACATTTCTGAGGATCGTGCTGAGGGATACGCAGGAGGTATGAAAAAGCTTAGCTCCTTCAGGGGGGAGTACAAGGCAGGCAGGCAGGCAGGCAGGCAGGCGAGTATGCACACCAGGAGAAGCGCCCCGCTCAAGGCAAGAGTAGCGTCACAAATTTACTTACTGGACTTGCGACACAGAGGCCAATCGGCTGCTACCAGGGCGTTGGTGCGCTCTGGAATTGGGAGAGGGGGACAATGGGAGCCCTCGCTGTGAGTGCTTACGTTTCTCCTCTCGTCTTAGTTGCAGCTCCTGCTGAAGTTCCTCTTTCCATAACCTCTGGCGCTCACTAGCACTCAGCCCAGGACTCTGCGAAGACGGCTGCTGCTGCTGTGGGGTTTGAGAAAGTCCTTTCAGTTCATTCAACCTCGGTGAAGGTATCTCCGCCAGGGGCTGCACATTCACACTCTTGGAAGGAGCTGCTGCACTTGCAGCCGGGCTGTCGGAGCTCACGCTCGTTTCACTCTCTTCACTGCTGCGAATGCCAACAGACCTTCCACTTGCAGGACTGGCTTTGCTAGGCGACTTGCTAGAGCTGGGTGTGGATTGCTTCGCCATGGCAGGACTCAAAGGCGCCACAAAACTCTCAGCTGGCCCCGCGACGCTTCTGTTCTCTTGAAACACAGAGGCTCTCAACGAGTCATTCAACTCCTCATATAGGGGTGTTTGCAGCTTCTTTAGCTCCAGAGCCTTCTCGTCTAAGAATGCACGAATCTTACTCTCCGTGACTTCCTCTTCGTCCTCAGGCCGTACAGACCAGCCCCTGTCAGCCATGCTTTGTCTTCCCATGCTCTGTCTTCCCACGCTTTGCCATCCCATGCTTTGTCTTCCAGTAGCAGGGTTCGTCGAATCATGTGGAGCAACTCCACTTGAAGGCCTCACAGAGAACCCACCATTTGTTGTCAGATTCGACCGCCACTTGCTGCCGCGCCCATATGAAGGCTCCGACGTAGGGTTGAAACTCTCGCTCCATGTGTCCTGTCGCACTGAGTCCAGCCTCACAGAATCCCTCATAGAATCAAGCCTCACAGAATCCCTCATAGAATCAAGCCTCACAGAATCCCTCATGGAATCCAGTCTCACGGAATCCCTCAGAGAGTCCATTCTCACGGAGTCCAAATTCACTGAACAATTCAGATCATCCCCATCAGCGTCCCCAGCTCTGCTCATGCTCAAATACTTCTTGAAGGACGCTCTGGGATCCTTAAAAGCGAAGGAGAGGTCTTTCACAGACAAACCACCCGGCCTCCAAGACCCCATTCCATTCTGCCTCAACGAACCCCTCCACGAATTGCGCAAAG
Source organism: Bryum argenteum (assembly GCA_037043015.1). Lineage (NCBI taxonomy): Eukaryota > Viridiplantae > Streptophyta > Bryopsida > Bryales > Bryaceae > Bryum > Bryum argenteum. The sequence continues at coordinate 792,664 of CM073327.1, read as the reverse complement.
ACATTGACGTCCTGACACTGCAAGGGTCGTTCGAGGGCTGCAGATGCTCTTCCAATACTTGCCGGCCTTCGCCACCTTCATGCCCATCATATATTTCGTAATTCTGTACAAACGGGTGCTTCAACATCTCTGCAGCGCTAGGCCGTAAGCGAGGCTCTCTCTGTAACAATTTCAACAGAAAATCTTTGCCATCCGCGGACAGATGCTCAGGAATAGGAGGGTGCGACTTGGTGGTGCCAATGTGGAAGAGGGCCGCCACTTCTTGAAACTGCTGACTCCACGGGGGTTTTCCAGTAGCCATCTCTATGACGGTGCACCCCACACTCCACATGTCAGCTTGCCAGTTATGCCCCGTCTGCCGAATGACCTCCGGAGCCATCCAGTAGGGCGTCCCCTTCATGGACTTCGCCTCGGAGATGGTCGCAAGCTCGACGACCTTCTTCGATGCGCCGAAGTCAGCCAGCTTGATGCATCCTTTGTTGTCGACCAGAATGTTAGCCCCCTTGATATCCCGGTGCATGATGTGGTTGCTGTGGAGGTATTCCAGTCCCAATAGCAGCTGCCGGGTGTACATCCGAATCACCGTCTCCGTGAAGGACCCGAACTTACCAAGCAGCGACGCGATAGATCCCCCGGGAACAAATTCCAGGAAGATGTTCAGCGCTTCCTCCTCTCGGGCGGTGCCCAGGTAACGAACAATGTTGGGATGCGAGAGGTTCTGAAGGAGCTTCACCTCTTCCTCCAGCTCTCGAATGTGCGACTGGGCCCTGTCTTTGGTGCTGTTGTTCTGCGCGATGCAGACCTGCTTGACCGCAATCAACTCACCCGAATCCAGATTCAGGCCCATGTACACACGGCCATAAGCACCTGTACAGTCACGATACCCAACGATATAAATAAACAAATGCGCTTTCAAAATTAGTCCCCACGTCCCAAGTACGCCGGCGGCACGTCAACCATCCCTTCGAATCAATCTGATTACAACTACTGTCATGCCGACCGCCTAATGCACTGAATACACGACTTGCGTAAGTAGCTCAATCCTGCAGGGCTGCTGATGAGCAAGTACATCGAACACAGCTAACACATGATGGGGCGGCCACCTTACACAATGTCCCAGTAGCATTAAGCGCTAAGATTGACGCAAGGAATTACTGCCATTGGCGTGAAGTCCATGACAGGTCAAATCCCTTCCGAGCGACTCCGTGCAATCCTGTACTTGAAAGTAAAATGACATTTTCCAGAAATTCACTCCGAATGTGGACCACGGCGAAGCTTACCTGCCCCAATCAACTCTCCTTTCCGCCATCGAATTGCGCGTGGACTACCAAGGCGGCCTCCAACATGCATGATGCCTGCGTGTCCACAGCTATGACCGAATTCGCCGCTCCCTACGAGATGGAAGCCCTCATGATCAACCTCCACTTCCGCGACGGCCAAGATTCAAACCGCTTCCACACGCCGCCCAGTCCTCTGACCCGCGGACGAACTACCATACAGCATAGTCAGGGCATCTCCAACAAATTTCACCCAAACTGCTCTGAAATCCTTCTCCACCAAAATTTACTTGAGCTGTCCGATCTGCAGCTCAAAATCCCTTGCAAGGCGGCTATGAAGGCGACTACGAGTTCGAAGGAGATGGCGAGAGCAGCAGCAGCAGAAAAATGCACAATGAAATGCTCACGATCATTCACCCAAAAAGCGACGCTTAGCACCCAGTCACGCATCGGCAGTACGCAAGCACTGAGGCGATCAGCAGTCACATGCGAGTGCAGCGGCGGCAATGCAGAGGGGGGGGGGCAACCCTAACCTAGTCACCGTCCGACATCGTAGTGGGAAGTGGCAGCCAATACAGAAACGGGAGCACAACGGCAAGCCAAGAAAATTCGCCAAGCAGCTCACAGGAAACGCAAGATATCCGCGAACCAGGTGAAGCACAGCACCGCCCGGCTGGGGTGGACACGCCGAGAGGAAGACAACAGTCGAGGGATCCAAGAAGCACAAGCCTGTGAGGGAGAACGCAAGCGGGGGAGGGACGGCGGAGGAGGGGAAGAGCCAGCGCCGAAGAGACAACGAGGGTGGAAATTCAAACTGCAACGAACCCCCGAAGAAACGGCTACCAGGAATGTGGGCCACGCCACGACTGGCCTCGTCACTACTGTACAGTAGTGTACCGTGGGTGAGCTCTCGAGACGGACTTGTAGATGACAAGGCCCATAATCTGGTTTTTCATTTAATCCCCTCATGGCCGGATTATGATATTTGGAGTTTTGAGCAGCCTCTCACGGATGCGTCCCTCTATATCGTAATTAACCGGCCTCAAAATTCTGCTGACGTGGCAAAATTTTATTCGTTCTGGGCTTACACATTATAGCCCATAATTAATGAGTTAATGGATGAAAGTTAATTGTAATGCACGGATTTGTGGATGAAAACAGTGTACATATTTCTAATCCCATCCAACGATCCAGATCGCTCCAACAAAAGCATGGAAGAACGACCATAAGTCCAAAATTTTCATCCAAAATTTTCATCCAAAACATTTTCATCCAAAACATTTTCATCCGTTTTTCGGCCGGTAAATTACGCCCGGTAATGGGCACCTGTCGCAGCGCCGGGGCCCACTGTCGCAGCGCTAACGCGCTGCTCCATTACGCCCCGTAGCGCTGCTCCAGGCCCCCATTACCTAGTTCGTAACTACTCCCTGTAAATTAACCTTTGATGTCTGGGAGGCTCTCCCTTCGTGGAATGACCTTGAGCATTGTAGCTTCATATAGGCTCACAGGGAATTCCCTGGGAGAAAATCTCACAGGGAATTCCCTGGGAGAAAATCTCACAGGGAATTCCCTGTGAGCATATAGAAAACTTTGCACGTTTCATTTAATAATAATATAATTAAAATTTTTTTGGAAGCGTACGTCAGCCGGAGTGCCGATTTTGCCCGCCCTGCCTAAGGTTTCATTTATAGGGAGTAGTTACGCCGGGGGAGGTCCCCATCGTTGGAACTCCCGGCCAGTTCATGACCCTCCCTTGTCGGGCTCCCGCCCTCCTCGGGTCGGGTCCCTCACAGGCCGGGAGTCCCTCCGATGGGGGCCTCCCCCTTTATATCTCTCGACTACCTTCCAATGAGGAATTTCGTTATAGCCCTTTCCAATGAGCCCTTGTACTCCCAGAAAAGAGGTTATGGCTGTGATTTATGGTGTTTCTAAATTTTTCACCAACTTTTTTCAAGTTTCGTGTCTCCACATGTAAATAAGGTTCCAAGGCATGATCTCACCGTTCAAATTTCCAGTTCAATATTTTTCACATGTCATTTTATTGTCAACAATCAACCTTTGTGGTTAAACTTTTAACATACCTCACTATGGTTCCTTTCGGTTCTATACATGTTCCTAACTCATCTAAGAACAAGGATGTAAAGTGCCACAAGTCGAAATCTCTACCGATAATGGTTTTGTTGGCTCTCGAAAAACTGGTTACCCTTTCAACAATAAGTGAAATGAATCTCTTCTTCAACTTTGAACATTATGATCTCACAATTGGCAATGAGTTTCGATATGAAATTGTTATATGTACACACCTTGCTTCAAAAGAGGGTAGTTTGCCAAAATTATGAAAGTTCTTGAAATTCACCCACCCAAATATACCTTGATTTCAAGAACATTATCACCCAAATTATGACACTTTTTGAAATCAAGGTAAACAACTTATTAGTTGGTGATTTCATTGTTGCAATGAGTATATTGGTGGCATTTTCACTTCAAAGTGAAAATAATGAAATTTTATGTTTTTTTCTTCCATAAGTTACAACGCCTCAATCTATGAGGCCTCATGACTTATGATTTGATCAAATTCGAATAATAGCTCAAATTAACAACTCTACGTTTTAGTAGATGGGTTGCTAAATACAATGATCGCAAAGAAGCTTGTTCATTAACTACCAATGGATTTTGCATTTTAACCAATTGATTTATGAAACCTCCGGCTAAAAATCGATGAAAACTCCAAAATAATTTCTATTTTTGATACAAAATGGGCCAATCGCTAGACTGGTTCAAAGAAAAACTGTCTCGACATGGGAACTGGCAGATATTAGCCGGAAAGGGTAATATATGTTCATGAATGTTGGCCAAAAAGTTAGCGTACCAATTTTTATGCCATGTAGAAATAAAGAGAGGGAAAGTTATCTCGTAAAAGCCTAGACATCCCAATCTATTTATAAGCTCAAATGATTATTTTCAAGAAAGCGTCGTAAACTAGAATGCAATTATTCATTTTAACCCTTAAAGGTCTGAACAACCATATTTTGGTTGCTAGAATACAGCGTATTTTGTTTGTATTGGAATGAGTGCACACCTTTAATAGATTTGAGTTCAAAGAACAAGTTGACATAGAAATCCATGCGGTTCTACTAAGCTTTTAAGATCACAATATAGAGTTTCTTGTTGGTAGCAAATCTCAATTATACGCCACCGTACATACTATCCCCAAGGGACCTTTAAGGGTTAACCCCATTTGTCCAATTTTGTAACAGATTTATCTAATGTAAGTTATGTAGATCAAAATATGAATCATGAAGTCTTATATATTGCAATATTGTAATGTATTAACTCTAAAACGCCCATGATGTCAAAAAAACGACATTTTGGATAAAAGGTAGAGATATTGAAGAGTCATATTCTATTCATTTAGAGTCCATTTTGGACAAAACTGCTTGGGTTAGGTCTCAACTTGAACGTTGACTTTGTGTCATAGAGTTGCAGATCCATACAATAAAAGTATGACTCAATGAAATGTACTTAGTGAAGCCATTTTTAGTTTTTGGAACTCAAGCATGGGGCATATTTTACCATTGCAAACTAACTATGCGGAATCCAATTTAGTTTTTGATAGTTTTTCTTTTTTCTTTTTTTTTTTCTTTTTTACTCATTCATGATCTTAAGATGAAATACAACAACTTGTAGTTGGAAGAGTTCGTCCCCTTGTCCGGTGGCCATCGGGATATTAGCATTACGAACGGACACTTCATTCACGCCGGCCCCTTAGAAAGGGACCGGAGTTTCTATATATCTTTCTATCTATTCGGAAGAGTTCTCACTTAAATACTTTTAGTATTGGATTTGCATTGATGTCTGTACAATGAAAAAAGAGCTAAAATGGACAATTTTTTAGGAGCTACATCTCCTTTATCCACTCTTGGATTTCAACTTTTGGTTTTAGAAATGGATTCCAATTCAAGTCTACTTCAAGAGGTAGAAACCTTGAGCTAGACAAACTTGTTTTATAAATAAGGCGAGAACTCGGATGCAAGGGGTGTAGATTTGGCATTTTTCTTCTTCGTAAGTATTTTGACAGTTTTCACCATTACAAGGCTATAATGTTAACCAAGAAATTTGTTTAATGAATCTTTTCGTATAAGGTGTTATTGAGACGAAGGAGAACTTCCTAGTTGGTGAAATTTTCCATTGCAATAGATTTGTTAACAACATTTTCACTTCAAAGTGAAAATCATAAAATTATGTGATCTGTTTTGAGTACTAATATGTTACGATCTCACAATCTATGAGGTCTTACGACTCCAAATGTGATCCACATGACCTAGAACATCTTGTCTACAAGATTGTACGGTTGAGATATATCTTATCTTTGAAAAAAATTGTGGCTCTAAGCTCTAGATCCCCCTTGGGCGTTTAAGGGCTAAAAATCAAACTAAAAGTTAAACTGACCAAATTCACTTTAAAGTGAAAATGCCACTAACAAACCTATTGCATCCAAAACCTCCCCAATAAGAAAATTGTTTATCTTCATCTCAATAATACTTTTTTTACAAAATAAAGTCATCCAAGAATTTTTTGACTCAAATAATCGTCTTGCAATGGTGAAAACCACCCCAAGATATTCAAAGGAGAAAGAGTCCCACACTAAATTTTTTGGCACTAAATGCATGCCATATACCTCACAAATTGGAGCACCATAAAATTTCTACCACAAAACTCAACTCAATTTGAAGTTCAACCAAGCAAATAAAACTGAGATCCAACTGTACATGAAGGAGATTTAGCTCCTCAAGATTGATTTCTTTCAGTTTGTTGAGTGCAAATTTATCATTACAATTCTAATGCCAAAGTTTTTTGAATCAAACATCTTCCAAGGTAAGAGTTGTTTGTATTCATCTCAATAGCACACTTATGAAAAAAAATTGTGATCTTTTCCCCCCCGATTTCACAGGATTGGCTCCTGATGGTAAAGCACGCCCCATGCTTAAAAACTCCCCAAAAAAATCCTTTTTCATTAAAATACGTTGCATAAATTCATAATAGCTTGGATGAATATTTGGTTTCTACCACATGGGATAGACTAAATTGTTATCCAACCTAAGTGGTTTCGTCAATAACAAGCTTTGGATTAAGAAGTTATGGCTATTCAAACTTTTAGCCCTTCATCCTAGATGTTGTTTTATTTATGAAAATCATATAGGGGTTTACAACCAAAAGGGCTTCTAGATATTTTGGTCAAGGCCTTTTGACATTTTGGTCACTTAAGAAGGAGTATCAAATTTCATTTCCTTTGTTTCACATTTTAGAGAATATGAAGTAGATTTGTGGAAGACCATTTCTAAGATAAAATGAATGTAATGGTTAAACGCCTAAAGCTCCTTGATGCATAATTGCCTAAAGTACAAAAATCACCTTTTGTTTACTATACGCCAATCTAGGTATACAACTAGAAGATCCAGACATTGGATCTTAAATTTAACTCGTCTCACTATTTGTATGTAAAATCTAAATTGTTGATTTTTTTTCATTTGTGAGATTATAATGGTCAAAGTTGGCCAATCTTTTCCTTGTGGGGACCTGACAATGCTTTTTCCGCTTTCTTGGGTCTTCAGGGTCTGATAACTGTGTAATGTTAAAGTTTTATGATCCACTAACTTAGGTAGATAAAAACCTTATGTTTTTGATATCTTTACTTTTCTATCCCATAATATGTTTCAAACCAACTCCTACTCAATTTTCCAAGTGAATAGTGTTAAAACTTTCTACAAGTTTTACAAGGATAAGCTTCATAATTTAGTAGAGCAAGCCTCAATGTATTTAGTAATTTTAGATAATATTCTTCCAAAATTTGTAAGAATTTGGGATAAGGAAATTATTCATAAAAGCTTTTGTCAAACTCATAAGAACATCAAATCAACATTCAGATTTTTTCTAAACAAGATATATTTTACAGTAAATTTCCAGATTATTGTTGCTATATTCTAAAAATTAATTAAAATGCGTAATGAGTCACTACAAATTTTCTTGGAAATACTCACTTTAGTATTCCTTCAGAATTAAAATATGAGCTAAATGTTTAAGTTACCAATAATTGAGTCCCATCTGCGCGATAAAAAGGATGTTATTTACGTAGTTCCCAACAAATTTTGAATGTCATGATCTCACAATTGGTACACAATCAAAGGATATACTTTAGTCTCTTGTGCTAACGTAGCAAAAGACTATTATAATCACCACGATGTGACATTCTTTCTAGATGCTTGATTAGATGCCTAGTTGTGATCAACCAAGCTTTCAAGGGTTGCGATAGATTGACCTTGTAAGGGTTGTGATTGATCGAAGCTTTTGCCACAATAAATGGTAAACATTTGTTTTATTTGTATGTACGCTGCACTTGTTTATTTGTTTTTGCAGGTAGAGTTAGGTACAAGATCCTACAACTCAAATTCCCTTAAGTTAAAAACATTCATTCATACTTGCATTTCAAAATTGAGGTAGAAACCGCAATTTTGGTATTTTCAGCTTCAATAATGACAAGGACTTGTCCAAATACAAGAGTTTGCCAAAGATGAAGCAATATTGAAAATGCAAATATTTTAACCCACACAACAATGTTTGTGAAACCTTGTGATTGCAATCCCAGGGGTATGATATGTGAGGGTTGGTTGAGAGATGCCTGAAGGGAAATACATGAAGCGTTGCAAGAGCACGTAACATAAGTTAACGCAAAGTCCGGGAGTGAGCGAGGGAGGTGCCAGCCAGTATGTTGCATTGCGTCCCGTTGCATCGCCTTTGACTGCGTTTGCTTGCCCTGCTTGCGTCACCTGCATCCACTCTCCACTCTTCACTTCGTGCGTCCGTCCCTCCCTCCCCCGTGGCGGGTCTGTGGCTGTCGCCTCGTGTGCCCTTTCTTCCTCCCTCTTCCCTCCTCGTCGTCGGTGATTCCATCGTTGGGCTTGGCTTCAGGGTTTACCTCGCTGCCTGCCATTGTCAGCCTGAGCTTGGCATCGGAGGTCCTTCCATGGCGGGCCCTGCAGGACCCGGTGGTGCGCACAACATCACGCATGGTGGCCTCACCCTTCATCCCACCCGCGGCTGGCATTCGCGCGTCGGCCAGGGCATGTGCGCCGTCATGTGGTTCGTTGCCGTCCTTCCTTCCTTCCTTCCTTCCTTCCTTCTCTCCTTACTTCGCCGCTCTCATTTTATCTGCCACGGCATCATCTCCTTTGGTCGCTTTTAGGGTTTCAGGAATCATCTGGCTCCTCCTTCGGACCCCGCTCAGCTTTTTACGCTTGTGCTATCTCATTCACGTCTCTTTTTATTGTCTTTACTCATCCACTCTTTTCATTAGCGAGGTCGTTCTTCCCGTGGGATTGTCCGTTTGTCATTTTATGCGACGAATTCTCAATGATTTGACGATTTCGTAGTGGTGCCCAGTCTTGGCTATCGATCAGTCATCGTGCTGCTTGTGCGGGACATAAAGTTTTCGTGATGTATCATGTGTATTTTGGTATGAGTGTGGTGGAGCGGCACTCCCTGCTTGATCATTAATTCTGTCGTTCATTTTATTTTGTTTTCGTCGAGATCCATTGGTGAGGTACTAATGGGAGTAGTTATGTTGGTGGACAGGTTCTGGGTCTTGTACCGAGCAAAGCAGGACGGTGCAGTGCTAATGGTTTGTGATCGAGTCCTCCTTCTTCATTAAGTTGTTACCTCTCTTCTCTTCACACGAGCCTTTGACTTTCACGAAATCTGTCCCGGAGTGTTCTCTGAGACGTGTTTTAGCTAGTCACAGCACTACCCTAGGTTGAATCGAAGCTTTCTTTCTTTCACTGATCAGGGCTGGCGTCATCCTTGGGAGGGTCATGGACACGGTGGACATGACGATCATGGAGACGGACATGAAGAGGTAAGCCTCTTATTCTGCATACATATAGAGTGATTTAGTTAATCCAATGCGAATTGGTCTGGGTACCCTTTGATATAGGTGAGAGCAATATCGGTGATACTGAATCGATATTCCTGTTGAGGTTTCCTGAATATACTGCATCGTTCGTAACGTCAGACGGCAATGTTGGTTTGCTTGAGGTGCAGGCCAAGCATCACTGACAGAAGTTGGAGTCGGGATTAGTTATGGGACGTTACAATATGTTCATTATTTCGTTTTCTTCGAATTTGTGGCGTTCAACTTCGTCGTACTACTGCTGCTTTCAATGAATAGGAGTACTCCTGAGAGTATCGAATCATAGATCGGGTTGCCAAACTTGACATTATTTGTCGGATGAGCTTCTTCATTCTAGCACATCCATTCAATAGAGGTTTGGGGATCAAGGGCTTTTGCATCAAGTCCTGGAGTACACTTTTTTCATTTTAGTTTGTTCTACTTAATAAGTCATTTTCTGATGATGAGTTTATTCTGTTGATATTCACGGAAGAGATGAGACGTGAAAGTACCCAAGATTTTATATACATAAGTCAGCGTACCGTGTGAATGTTTGACTTGTATCTTGAACTTGAGTGTGTTAAGGAGAAGAAGTACGACTCATAATTTTCATTTTTCCTCGAGGATTGGTCTCGCTCATCAGCCATCTTCGATGCGACATGACACGGATTCATATAACCCAATAAGGCTTTCTTGGTCCGTTCGATGAACTACGCATGTCAACCTGATTTTTGGCTCAATAGTGGAGTATTCAGATTTTCATTTCTTCTTGGACAGTAATGTCAACCTGGATACAGGCTTTTCAAGCCTGAGCATTGCATCTCTACTAAGGCATTGTTATTGCAATTTATGGGCAAAGACTAGTGGTGCTCAGCAGATCAGAGAATGCCGACCGATAAGGAAACTTCCTACAGATGAAACTTTGCCGAGCTGCAGGGCAGTGAAGCATCGTCATGACGAGAGCCCCCAGGAAATTGGCAACGAATCACATCAGTATTCACCTTCCTAACTCTACATGCCCGCACTATATTCTTTATTGCAATGAATAATAGCAACGAACGTTGAAGTTAGCGTTAATCTTGTACATACCCATTTATCTTGCAGCTGACTTATAGTTTTAACAAGAAGATATGAACGGATGGATTCCGTATACTTACTCTGCAATGCTGGGGCAGTGGGAGAGTGGTTGCATCCACAGGTTGACAACCATGAACTCGGAGAAAACAAATTTTGTGAGTAGTACTTCGCACAGTGCAGATGCCATAGAAGACAACACTATGTATAGGGGAGTATTCATTCTAAATACTTGAATCCGGTTTCAACTACCGAACAGAATTTTGATGTTGACATTATTCTCCTCATCATGAAGAACTAATAGCAGGAACTTTCACAGGAATTCAACTGATCATACTTGGAAGGTTCTTGCAGTTAACATGTAATGAGAAGTTGTACCTTAATCTTAAAATGCTTATATCCTCATTTGTAGGACAATGTTTTATTTCAACCATTGCCTCCCTATTTAACACCGTTCGTGATACATACATTTTGAATTTTAGATGCGTGATACATACATTTTGAATTTTAGATGCGTTGCTTTTGAAAAATTATAATTACCAGTTGGCTTGTTGAAAGCCAGAAAGGTTGGTATTTTCAAAAAGGTTTGCATTCTTGAACACTTTCTCAAATATTATGAATTCTCAACATGGCCCTTGTTTGTCCATAGCCCTTGTTAGGCCAAGCTTTTAGGTCAAGCTTTTACGTCAAGCTTTTATTAATTTTCAAATTATGTTGTGCTCCAAATTTTAGATTGTGGTTGCTCAATTGTCCATGGGGCATTGTAATTCTCTCACTCTTGGTTTGTAAACTTATCAACAATTGAGTGGTGACAGATGCGATAATCCTTCTATCCCATAATGTGATATCATGGGATAGAGGGAGCATAAGAGCTGTAAGGGATGTTTGCCTCACACCAACCTATATCGTTCAATAGCTTAGCTCAAACTCTAGGACACTCAATTTTGACCTCTAGACTTCAAACCAGATGATGGAAGCTTATGGTCTTGGGGGTGCTAATTCATTTTTCAAAATCGACGACAGATAATTCATTCACAAAATTAGGTGAACATTTGAACTAGTTTGGGATTTTAAGTTCTCTTTCCAGCTTGATTCCTTTTATACGACAAGGTTTCTTAAGGCTTCTAATTGAGGTCCTAGAAGCTTTCTTTGAGAATTGAATGGGTTTGGGCATTTACAGGTTGAAAATTCTTCGTGACACCTCAATTTTTACTGAATTGCTCCTCCAATAGAGTAAGGCATAAATCCATGAAGAGAAAGGTGTAAGAAACTAGAGAACAGCAATAATAGGAATACAATGCTGCCCAGAAATGAACCCCAGGTTTAACCCCTAACTCTCCTTGTTGCAAAACGGTCTAAGTCACAAAATGTGACCTTCCTTTGGATTAAGCTCAAACAATCTCAATCCAAGCATTATTTAAAAGATTCAACCGTAAGATCTCAAAGTTCACTTGACGTTCTTCTCACATACCAAATTTGAACAGTTCATTCTTCCTCATTTGTAAGAATATAATGGTCAAAGTTGGCTGAGTTTTTCTCTTGCGGGAACCTCCAAACCTGATTCGGGTTTTAAGGAGAGTTAGGGGTTAATCTTAACCCTTAAATGTCAGACTCAGCCTGAGGGGTTGAGTTTTTTTTTGAGAGAATCTTGCTCATAACTTACACTCCATTATACCAAATGGAATTTTTAGAATTCCAAACTGAGCACCTTAAAGAGATCTATACTTTCTTAGAATAGAGCTCAAGCAAATTAAAAATAGAATAATGCTAAAAATGGAGTTTAAAAGAGATTCTGGGTGTGGTATCAAGAAAGCATATGACGTTTAAGGGTTAAAGGTATGTGCATGCAGCTGCAGCCAGTACATCTTGAAGTCTACTGGAAAGAAGTTTCTTTAAAACAAATAGCTTTTGTATCAATATAATGTTTGTTCCATTCTATGACATACCTTGTGATTTCCAAGGATAGTTCCATTCTATGACATACCTTGTGATTTCCAAGGATATAAGTGTCATATTAGATACAATGTATGGAAGTACGTATGTAAAATTTTTTGCTCCACACTTCTTTTGGAGGCATGCACATCATGTAAACACACTTCTCATCACCATTGGGTTTGAGTCGTGGGGTCACTCGCATCTTTAAAAAGATATCAAGAGCTTGCAACTTATGTAAGCACTGTCTTCTGGTTTCATACAATCTCACCAACACCCTCCAAAAGATTCTGAAGACATAGTGCACATCAATTGCCACATAGTGCACATCAATTGTCACATAACATGTCTTTAATTATCTTGCTAAATCTGAAGAGCATACATATACCTGGGTCTATGGTCACTGATCTACACCTCCTACTGGAGGTTCAAGGGTTAAATAGCCACAAGTGCAAGTACCAGATGAAATAGACGGAGCCATGGAGGTGCTCCAACATCTCCAGGGATCCCGGCAACCCAGGACACATTGAGCTGCAATTGTACTCGTACAGTTCAGGAGTACTAGAGACTGTCGTAAAGCCAGACAGTTGCCGACGGTCCAAAATTTAAAACTGTAGAAGTAACAGCTGCGATCACAAGTTCATCTGGATTCCTATTCTCGTCTTGTACGGCACTCACATTTCTGAAGTCAGTCTCAATCTCGTGATAGTAGTAGACAATCCTATAAATAGAGAAACAAGCAAATTGTTCCAAGCTACAAGTTCAAGACCTCGTGGCTTGAGTTTTGCTCATCCTATCTTCAACTATGCTGCACAGCACAGTAATTCTTTGTACAGTACAGGGCAGTTGAGCAGATGCCAAGAGAGTTGTGATCTAGGTCATGTTACGTCATGTCAAGATGATACATACTCCCGTTCTGTCATTCCTTTTCCTAGTTCCATTACCTCCAGCATTTGGGTGCTTCGACTCCACTTTAACACCAGTAACTAGGCTCCTTCTTTCTGTTCACTTCATTCTGATCCTCAGTAGCAATTCAGAGCTCCTCATGTGCCCCCACTGAGAGTTGTTCCAATTTTTTCTGCAGCTCCTGTAAAACATTTGCTTCAGAATGAGCACGTCAATCACGTTGCAGGTGTGCACAGAAACACATCAAGCTTCCAACTGTTGTTTCAAGCCCAGATGCTGTTCTAGGTTTCAACTCATTACTCCAAATCAAGCTGATACACTAATAGTTTGAGTGTCCGAACTCTGAGTAACTAGGTCCACTGATGACACTGATGATAAAAGAAAATCTCAGTAGTTTCAACTGTACGCTTAGTAATATTATTCGAAATACTTCAGTTGTAGATGTTTATGTATACCAAGGCAGCAACAGATTTTTTACGCCTCAACTTCTTGAGACTCCTTTGCAAAACTAGTCGCCCTTGGTTCCTTACAGATTCCTTGCTCATGTTCACTAGAGCCTGAGAAAATATGCCTCTTATGTGAAACCTAACTCATAAAAGATCAGAGACTTTTAAGTAGTGCATTATGTTTCGATAAGATAAACATTACGACCTCAGCTGAAACCTCTCACTTTCCGAAAGATTTACTTCACGAATACTTCAATCTGAAAGTTAGAAAACAAGACTCCTAAGATAATCATTTAATATCTTACTTGCCCACAGTCGAGTACTTTAGCAGCCAACTTGCTCAAGGTGCTTTTTGGTCTTAATAACTCTTCTGCCTCTATAACGTATATTTTATACAGTACGTTTAGCACCTGTCCATCTACTTTCAATCATCAGACTAAAATCCAGATGGAGCATTTAGTAGGAAGACTGACACTAACAACTACTCAACTACTCTATCTTTACATAAAGAAGGCTTCTCACATCAAACGTGAGAAGTACTCGCACAAAGATGCACAAACGCTAAGAACAGGCCATAATACAAACAAGTGAACGGAAGTGCAAATAATAATCACAGATCCTTACATGCAAATCTCAGACAAGCCTTCTAGTAAACTATGTATAGAATTAAGCCACTGATAAGACGCATCGTCCAGCCTATAGTTTCTACATGAAAGATTAATCATAATTTTGAATTCAAGTCGATTCCAATCCATCGCACGATTATTTAGTTTCATGAGCAACATCCAACAGGACAAAGAAAGCAAAGAATAAAAACATCGAAGCAGAAAGAAGAAGAATATTTGTTTTTCCGAAGTGAGTTGTGGTGTATTATGGAAATTTGAAGCACATATTAAACAGAAGAGATTGATCAATAACTGACAGATCATATGATCCTTTGAAATAAGAGAGGATAAAGAAGAATCCACACAGAATTGAGATGTAAAGAACGAATGTGTTACCTGCAACTTGGACTCCAAGCAGAATGTAGGGGTCACCAACTCAGCTACATAACTGCATTGTACAAGAGAATGACACCAGTTAGAAAATGTTCATCATTGATTTACTGCACAGAAACATTATGCATCTAAATATATAACCAGTTTCAAGGCATTCGCAAAAACTAGATTAAACCACGCGAGGTCATCTAGAAACTCAATTTTGATTGTTCAGTGGGCGGCAACGAGAGTTGTCAAAGTATGTCCCATTGTATTGGGCAACGAAGTGCCTGATATTACTGTAAGCAATAGAATTGCATATCTCGGATCGAAGAGATTTCGATACGAAAGTGCTGTTCCTAAGTGAGTGCAGAACGGGGTAGATGAAATATACTCAGAAGGAAAGAAGTGATGACAAAGCCTGATTAGGTTTACAAGGGAAGAGTGGGTTCTTTTAGTCATTAATATGAAAAGGTACGAACGCCTTCTAAGCTGAGGATGACTTTTGGGATTCCAGAAGTGAGCAACCACACCCTCAACGGATATCAATGAGCAGAAGAACTAGAGAATATCGAGAGAAAAATGATAGGTCTCAAACGTACTCGCATCGACTTGGCTCGTCTACGTTCCTCAACTCGGTCCTTAATCCACAGCGCATCTTCACCTGCACAATCAAATAAGACAATCAGAGTCCAGCAAATCGTTTTGACCATGACAGAGATCTGCCTTCATTTTGTACAAGAAATCCACATGTCAATCGCAATGCTGACTACTTACTATGATCAAGGAATGAGACCACCAGAACGGAAGCAGTTCAAAACAACTAACAAGTCACCACTTTTTTTATAGAGATGGCAGCTTACCCGCAAGCTACGATCTGGTCCATTCCAACACCGGTCACCACCAGAAAACATAAGCGCAGAATAATTATCCTTAAACCCTTCCCAGTTGCTGCAAAGAAGACAATGATTAGGTAAGATTCTACTTGAACCGCAGTCAAAACTGGAGGGGCCAATACTGATTACTAAGGTAATGACGCATCCTTGCTCTTGCATAATATTGGTGGAATATCTAATGAAAAACAATCGAGATCTTCTGACAATGCTGAAGTCAAAAACTAGAATTGTGTATCACTCTTGACTCAACAAAAAGGGCACTAAGATCGAGCCTGGAGCGCAGAGAAAGTGTCTTCTATAAACTAAAGAGATCGGCAATCACAAACCCAAGACGTGTTGTCATGTGACCCTCCTCTTGAGTAGCTTGCTTGTAAGGACAAACCTTGTAATTGTATCTGCGGCGTACCACAACAGTTGAAATATTATAATGTCAGGTAAAAGAATGTAACATGACGTAGCGCCTTCACAGAAGATTCCCCCCACTTGCCAAAACTTGCCAAGAGTACTGGACGCAACACAGCAGCTATACAAAGAACTAATATGGTATAAATCGGTCTTGTCTACTGCTTCCAGCTAAAATAGTTAATGACCTAGGTTCTTAAAAGTACACCGGCAAGTGGGCCAACTTAAGCTTGCGAGAGCAAGATGCTTTCATGACGTACTTTTGTACTTTCAATTCGAAACATTTATCATGAAACGAATAAAATTCTCCCTCAGGTCCTGCAAAAGAGATCAAACATAAAAGATCCTACTGAGAAACTTTCATGAAAAACATTAAAAACATCAAATTTTTCAGAGCTCCCCACCACAATAAACAGCTGTTAGTACCCATTAATGTCAGTTCTCACAATTAAAACCATCTAGCCAGAGCCATAGTGAGGACTGATGGACAATGAATACGTGAACATACCAAAATCTCCTTTCAGTTTTGATTCCAAATCTGAAATCTCATGCTCCACAGCGGCCAACTTGGAGGTTGCTTCAGAGTACTGGTTCCGGATCTGCTCTGCCTCTGCAAACGCACGCAAGAAGACCAGAAAGGAAGCCCTTGCAATATGAGTACACGAAAGTTGAGGATGACATAGTACACAAATTCACAACAACGTGCTCATTTGGAATCACCTGATTTGTTCACAGGTTTCATGATGTACAAGCGTTTCAAATTCCCGGGGATCAAACGCTGCCACCAAGAAAGCTTCTTTGGTTCAGGTGCTGCACACATGTAACCACCATTTTACATTCCAGATACTAGTACAGCACACGCTCAAAAAGCAAAGCAATGGAAAACCTTGGAAATGATATCAGCAACATGTAATCTGCAGAATCGTAACAGGAAGTCTGTAAGTTAGCTGACTCTACGTGTTTCTGGCACTTGTTCCTCCTCCTTGTCTAGAGTATATTCATCATCCTCGTTATAGTCATGCTCAGGCTCCATGTCGGAATCATTATCAGCCTCATTATCCTGGTTATTATGAAGTTCATCTGCAGGAAATTGATCTTGGTGTTCTTCAGGTACATGAACGGTTGTATCTTCTCCAGTCCATCGAGCAGCTATGACACGACCCAATTCTTCATTCGATAAGTCCTCTAATTTGGGTTCTTCTTGCAGCTCAGTCAGATGCGCCTCAGGCGCATCCTCTTTTATTTCTTCAGTAGTTGAAGTACTCTCCACTTCAATTTCCTGGTGAGATTTATCTACGTTCTGAGCTTCGCCGCCAGTTGTAACCTGTGGACAGCACAAGTAAGTTCAGCTGTTGAACGAGATCACATTCAAAAACACATCTACAACGAGAGAAGTCCGGGAGATCCAGTTCCACACCTCTTCGTCAAATTTAGGTTCAAGTAGTAATGCATTTTCCTCTTCACTTCGAGAACCAGCTGCTGAGTTTTCCTTCAGTTTCCTTTCTGATTCTGCTTGAGCCTCTTTCTCCCTCATAGCCCGTTCCCGCTCTTCTCTTTCTTCTATAGTGTCCTTCTCCACTGAAGCATGTACAACAGGTGTAACATGTAATCAAGATCTTTGGCCAAGATATGAAGGAGGTACTTATTAAAGAATAAACTTCAGTGGATTTCACTCCGAGCCTCAGATGATGAAAACGACAAGCTCAACCTAAGAGGCAAGCAACCGGGTAGCACATCAAGGAACAGACTTCACCTCACGTTGGAGTAGAAGCTACCTCTTTCAACAAAATCAAACTTATGTACTCAAACCCAAACTTCAAAAAGGTTCACCAAATTTATTAGTACTTGCTCCCAACAAAATCAAGGGGGATCTCTGCACTGAATAGCATGGTCCGTATTCGATGTTTATGACAATCTAGAGCAGAAGTTGGGCATGGCTTGACTCATCCAATGAGAAAAGTGCAATGGAACAAGAACTTGGAAGACCAAACATTGCAAAAGGAAACCCCTGCGTGGAGGAAAAGATACATGAAGTAATAAGCACCAAGGGTATGCATGAGGACATCTGAAGATGTAGGCCGTAAGACAGTGGGTAGCGCGACCGTCTCTAAATCCAATGAACTCGGCCGATTATTGACATGAGACCGGAAATAGCATGAGATACCAACCTTTTAGCTTCTTGACCTGCGCACTCAAGAGCTTTTCCTCTTTGCGCAAAGTAATGAGCTTCTTTTCATTTTTCTGGCGCGATTTCTTGCCACTCTCAAGTTCACTGAGCCTTAATTTCACGCCCTCCTTGTAAATGTTCACCTTCTTCACTAATTTCTCCCTCGCAGCTTTGCCTGCCTCCCAACAGCTATTTGTGCACTTCAACGGTCCTTCATACTCATCGCTTCCATCGCAACAATCTGCTCAATAAGAGAAATTCAGATACTCTAAAAGAACTAATAATACTGTGGAAACAATCAAAACACGAGCTTTAGGATGGTAAACGCAACAAAATGGTAAAAGCAACTGAACGCAACTAAACAACAGGAAATACTTGGAAACCCCCAGTGATCACAATGCGATTAACATTGCCTTCAGGACATATTGCTCACCGCATATGCCG
This sequence comes from Bryum argenteum, assembly GCA_037043015.1. NCBI lineage: Eukaryota > Viridiplantae > Streptophyta > Bryopsida > Bryales > Bryaceae > Bryum > Bryum argenteum. The sequence continues at coordinate 774,201 of CM073327.1, read as the reverse complement.
TCGTTAACACGCGATGAATATATACTTTGAGGTACATGTCCCACGTTCTTGCAGTAGAATCTACTTCGGGGGCAGGCTGAAGTCCCTGCTCACAATGAAAGTGACAAGGTATTTACATACTATCAAACATCACAGTAATGTATGCTGATGCTCTCGAGAGCTGTTTTCACATGGAGAATTATCAGATCAACTCCTATCACCGATACCTGCGAATCTCAGTGCGGAGAGTGGACGCCAACTAAATTCTCCTAGTTTCTGCGGGAAATACCATGTGTGCGCTATGATCTCACAACGAGACACGACAAAGGAGGTGTACGGTCAATAAGAAGCCAGAGGAAAATGGCAGCACTTATTGACAATGCCTTAATGATACAGTCCCCAAAAGATGTCAAAGGGGTCCTAACCAAGACGAGGCAATGGGCACAGAGAGGCGGGTGATTATCATAGCCGAATTTGAGAGAAAACGGGCACAAAGATTGGAAAATGTTAGCCGGGTCATTAACTGCGTGCAGTTGGACAGTAGCTGCCCAATATACCGTCTTGTTCTCGCCACAAAAGGTGCCCTATAATTAAGATCAGAAAGTGCAAAAGGAACACTTACCAGGTTCATCCGTTCCATCCTCGCAATCACAGAAGTTGTCATTAAGTCGATCCTTCGAGATTCGTTTACTGCCATCCTTACACCAAAAAGTTGAACCTTCGAAGTACTTCAAATCTGGCCGCAAACAAAAGCATTTTGTCTCTGGACTCAGTTCCCATTTGAAGCGAGTAGGAAGTACCATGGAGATAGAGGCAGATCCATCAGAAAGTAGGAAAGAGCTGATATTAGCAACTAAATTCTATCCTGCCATGGTGGCTTGCGCACCCAAATGTTCGTGCTGTCAGAAATGTAAATGTCACAACAAAAATGTCTTGAGGATAAAATTGTCTTGAGAGCAGATCCCTAACTAGAGATTGATAATCCTCCGTTCTGCTAAGTAACGTCGGGAAGGGAAAACATCAACACGCAACTATTTGACTACAGAATCCGCACAAGCGCGAACTGTTGCTCAGTTGCAGTTTCAAGAGCATGGCAGAGTACAGCAGTGGCACTGTCTTAGAAAAAGTGAAGCATTGCGCGCCACACCCAGAAGACGCACCATTTGCATATTCCGGAGCGGCAACGCGCAGGCTAAAAATCCCAGGAATTTTCCAAGAGCCCAGAGTCAACTACCGAGCAAGTCAGAAAGCAACAGCAGCAACAGAGCAATCCAAAATGATCGGCCAGACGTGATCAGCAATGCCAATCGGATAAAGCAGAACGAAATTAACAGGAATGGAAACGAGCAGAATGCAGGCAGGCAGGGGTGGCAGCTGGAATACAGGCAACGAGGGAAGATAGAGAGGGATGGTAGGACGATGAAGACAGTAGAAGACGATACCTGGCGGGGCAATTCCTAGAGAAAGAGAGGAGGAGGAGGAGGCGCGGGGAAGAGGAAGGCAGAGGAGCAGGGGCAGCAACAGCATCACACAAGGGCGCGCCTCCATGATCGGTTGCGATTACGACGGAGGGAACGATCGGAGGCAGGCAGGCTGGAACGCTGAAGGATCAAGGCAAAGGCAAAGGCAAAGGCAATCGCGAAGGCAGAGGCGAGGGGAGTTGAGTTGAGGACGGGCGGAGGGAACGAGTGCACATGCGACAACTATGCACCAACTGAACAACTCTTGCCTCGCTGCTGCTGCTACTATTCCACTGTGCAACCCTAAACTTCCTTTCATCCAATCATCGTTCCCTTCACTACACAAAATAGGTAGATTGTTGTTGTATCCAGTAATTCATATAAATATATATTATAAGTTTTTCCTGTTGGTTAATATTTTTACAAGTTGATCCAAGTTGGGGATCCTTCCATAGTATTGGAATTTATGTACTTGGTGAATATTTTTATCAAAAGTAAAAACTTATAGTGTTCTCAAATCTTATAAATATCTAACACAATTTTACTTATTTATTGTACTCTAAAGGACTCTTCACACATGTCAAAGTTGAGGGCAACAATTCAAGCCAATTCATTCACATTTTGAGCTTAATTGACTCAATGAGCCGCTTGGAGAATACATAAAATAAACAATAAAGTAAGGTCAATTCCATCATATTTAAAGCCCTTGGAGTGTCGCGGCCCTAATTACTCCCGACTCTTTTTGACCTTCAAAAGCCTTACTACCTAACAGAATCACGGCTCACTTCGGTGGTAGCAACCGGCACAACTTAGCTAACACTGCACATGCCACACACACACTCACACACACACAATGTAGTTTGAAGCCGGACACCTTTCCAACCCAATATTTTGGTCTGCACACAAAGCATCCCCTAATGTCAAGTTATGGGAGTGGTGCTCATTCTGAAGCCTCATTACTTGGAGCCACGTCCACTCTCCATAGCACCATGTAGAAGTGAGAAGAGATACCACCACTCCTTATAGTACTTTTTTGTGGTAATCAATAGCCCCCACCCTTCTTGACACACTTTCTTTTAGTAGACCACCTGTTTTTGCCCTAGTCTCAAAAACAGCCTGTAACTTCCCCTTGGGCTAACTCCTAGCTCACGTATTCAAATGGGACATGCGGACACATTTTGACATCTATTTTTTTAGTAGCTATTGATAGACCACCTACTTATCACAAGCTGAGCTATCCTAAGAGAGATATGCCCCTCTAAAAATTTGGTATCCTGGAAGATAAAATTTTCGGGTGCCGAAGTCCCGACGACTTTGAGGAGCCATATCTCCTAAACCATTGCTTCCTCACCATCAGCCTTCGCATTCTAGAAAGTTCGTATTCGTAGCTTTTTAACAATATGCAACATGTTGCATTCTATGAAGGGAGTCATTTGGAGTCCCGAGAGGCAACAATGCCGAGTCGCGAAGTGTCCCGAGGGACAATAATCTTGAGTCTTGAAGTGTTCGGAGAACGGGCTCCAAATTTGAGGAGCCAAATCTCATGACGCACAACTCCAAATCGCACGTTCTTCAAACCCCAATGTATGCTCAAAGAAGGTTTCCAACCGCGTAAGGCACACCACCAAGTTTGTTTTGAGCAAAACAACATTACGTGTTGTTTGCTCGAGACTCCCCTTGGTCACTTCACCTTGTCTCTTGCCAAGCCCGGGACTCACTCTAGGGGCCCTCTTGGCTTACCACGGTGTTTGGACATGCTTTTGAAAAGGATGTGATATGGAGCCACTTGTAGAAGGAATAACAAGGTCATGGGGCCAATCCCTTAAGACCATGAGGTCAATTTGTAATTTTTATTACATTCCTTGCTTTTGATTTGTTCACAATCTAATATTTTCGTGAAATATAAACAACCAATATTTCAGTCATGACAGCCAATTCCTGATCAAGCAAATGTGGTATTTCACTCATAAAGATGGACTTTGAAAAAGCCGAATATGATATTAACGAAGATGATAGCAACTTACAAACCTTCAATTGGGTCAAGAATTTTTTATATACATTCATTGAAAGGCAGTCCATCTGTGCCTTAATAGTCACTCTAAACACAACATGGTCACTCTTTTTCATGGTTTGTGTCGTAACGTGCTTTCCCGATTCGTGCCGGATAACCCTTTTTCACGGTAAAAGAGGTTTCCTAAACAAGAACCCGAGTATTCGTTCCACGGAGATCCCGTGAAGTGCAAACGCAACAGCTTTTCACTGATTAGCTAACCCGGATTTGTGCTATCCGGTTCTATCCTATCCCCTCTCATGCCCTATATCCTTGTCTCCGGAAGAGCCGCCTTGACGGGAGAGGAGAGGGTGTTTAGTCTTTGTGGTTTAATTTAGCCTCTGTATTCACCTCGGAGGGATTTTCCCGGACTTAGATAAGTGGGGGATTAGGCCACTTCTCCCGTTGATTAACGTGACCGGAAAGGTCACCGAGACTCTCTCTCCTTACCCCGTTAGGAACTTCCCTTATACCTCCTCTACGCCCGGACTCTAAATCCACACGCATGTCACAAAGGTTGGTATCCGGTTCTCCTATGGTCCGGTTATCACAACTTACTACCCGGTTAGTAGATCCCGGGTTACCGGATCGTGGGGATGGTGCGATCGCCCGAGTTCACCGCTATCACCTACGAGACAAACCCGCCTACCCGGACTTGGCGATCTAGGGGACTCAACCGATGGTGTTCTCGGAGTCGGTTGAGCGGCCGGAATCCCTTCCGGCCGCCGTAATCCCACGCTACACTACACGGACAGACCGGACCGAACCCTAAGTGGCAAGTGCCGTTCGCTAGCCGCACTCCTCCCCGTCGCCTTCTCTACCTCCCGTACTACTCTCCGTTCAAGGACGGAACCGCTCTCTCTCTTGCCCGGATAGCAAGGGTCCTCTGGACTCTGCAAACACCCCGACCCAGCAGACAAGACAGGAAAAGGAGAAGGACACACAATCAGACACACACGCACACACACGAGGGAGATGAGAAAGAGGCGGGCTTGCACTGGATTAGGGTATTGCAGAATCACAAAAAGACCCCGAGGGAGTATCCTTCCCTCGGCTAAGTAGCGGATCCTCCCTGGCATCCCAGAAGAGGACAAAATCCTGCGCCAGGGAATCTTTCTAAATCCGGCCTTTGTCAATCTAACGCCGTCATCCTCCTACTCGCCATAAAGGCACTAAAATCTAACCCTATCCTCGGCCAGATGCATCCGCCAGTAACCCATTCGGCCCTAGTCCTTCTTGTCACGCTCGCCCTACTCGCAGCCTCCGCGCCTCTCGCGATCTCGATCTCCTGCGCTCCCAACCCGGGTTGGGAGGTGACCTCCTCTTCTCGTTCTCTCTCTCTCCTGGAGTATTGGGCGGTCCCTCCGCTCCCGAGGATCTCGGTATCCCCTGAAGGCATCGGGGCTGAGGTGTCCGGGAGTGCCTCCCCGATTTCCGGGACATCGATCAAGTCCTCATGGATGAGGGGGGTGACCTCCGCGGTTAGCACCTTCTCGGGGAGGGCCCCGAGGTCCAAGGGCTCCGATGGAACGGCTAAACCCGGACAGCTAGGTGTCCGCGGCTCCTCTGTTCCCAATCCGGTTGGCCGGGTATCGGCCTCCTCCTCCTGTCCTGGTTGGATTGTGGCCTCTTGGGCAGGAATAGGACTCCTGTCCTCGGGGTCCACAGTCCGGACCGGTGAAATGGGGGAGGGGTTCCTTACCCGGGTATCCTCCTCCACTGCCCGGGAAACATCCTCTTCGACTATCCGGGTAACCTCCTCTTCGACTGGGGGTGTGCCCTTCAGGCTCGCCTCAGCGCTCTCCGGAATGTCTTTGCTGAGGGAGTGCAAAGGCCCTGTCTCTCTCGAGGTCTTCTCCGGGCTCAGGTTCGTGGGCAGGACCGGCTCCTCCATTGCCGCGGGGTCGGTGGGCTCTTCCTCCTCGGCCCTGGCATCCTCGGTCGCTTCGGGGTTGCCCTGGGTGCGGGTATCTCTACAACCGCAAGGAGGTGCCTCTCCGGGAAAAGTCCGGGCCATCTCCCCGATGAGGCCTCTCATCTCCTGGAGAGCTCCTTCCATCCTTTCTGCAGCCTTCTTCATGTACGCCGCGCCAGGGTTGTCCCCGCCCGACCCGTTCGTAGCTACCGATCCGCCGCCTTCCTTCCCGGTTCGACAACGGGCCGGGCCTCAACCGGTCGAGCCATACCCAATCGGCCGTACCGGTTGAGGTATACCCGGTTGAGGTATACCCGGTTGAGGCGGCCCTTTTCCCTAGGAGTCAACCCGCAAGAGCCGCTACGCTGTTATCCGGGTCCGCAGCCGGCCGACCTGACATACGACTAGGCGATCCTGGCTCGAGAACAGAGATACAAAGCAAAAGAAAATTCAAAAAGGTAGTGCTACCCTACCCGTCCACTAAGCCTAAGGATGCTCCTGGGTGGGCGGGTTCCTGGCCGAGCTAACCTTACCCGGACATTGCCCGGTAGGCCAGGATATGGGCATTTATTTCTCCTAATTAGCTACTATTAACCGCTATCCGGACTTACTTGGGCGAAAATGGAAAAATGAGGTTTGACATTACCCCTTTTTCATCTCGTGAGCGTCCCCGCAACACTCCGCCCGTTGAAACTCCGGTTACTCGGACCCGGATCGTGGGGGTTCGTCCTCCTCCGAGGGAACCTCCTCATCCGTTAACTCCTCGGGGGTACTTCTTCACCTCGATCCATTCACCCGGTACCCATGATGTTACCACTCAGTAAATCTTCCAATCGAGGGACCCGTTGGGAACACTTGGGTTACTCGGTAAGGACCCATCCATTGGGTGTGCGACTTACCCGGAAATCTTGATGGCGGCCGTCGTGCAGAGCACTAGCCCGCCCTCTCGACTCCGTGGTCCCCTGGAAGCCTCGGGTCATACTTTTGCTTTCGGTCTTCCCCGCACCGCCCGGTTTCTCTCCATGCCTTCTGCTCGCCCTCCTCCAAGGCGTCGATGGCTTGTAACCTCTCCGGTTTGCCGTCTCCTTCCTCTCCGAGCCTTGTAGCCATAACTCGGTGAGTTTCTACCGCAAGCTCCACTCCGTGAATGGCCTCCCGACCAAGACCATAAAATATGGGGTCTTCCCGGTGGTTGTCTTCTCCGCCCGTGTTGTACGCGTGAACCGCGGAGGCAAGCTTCCCCGTCCCAATCGGTCTTATGGGCGGACACCATTTTGTTTAACATTTTGCCGATGGTGCTTTGTTTGAGCGCTCCGTCTCGATCGTTGGCTTTGGGATTGTACGGAGTAGTCTTGCGGTGCCGGATCGCATACTTGGTGGTGATGTCCTCGATGACCTCATTGATGAAGTGCGCTCCTCGATCACCGACCAGTTCCGGGGGATGGCCAAACCGCATCATGATCTCCTCGAACAGAACGATGCCGCTGCTGTCTGGCGTCATTTCCCGGGTTGCTCGGGCTTCTACCACTTCGTGGCGTAGTCGGTCGCGAGTATGATGTAGCGCTTCGGTTTTTGGTAATAGGGCGATCGGACCGACAAAGTCGATTCCCATTTGACAAAAGGGGCCAGGGAAAAATCGGAGTCGAGGGCGGTGGTTCCTGAACCCGGTTGTCTGTCCGTTGGCATTGGTCGCAGCTACCGGACGTATTGCGGACATCCCGGATTACGAAGGGCCACCATACCCGCACACTCTTAATACGATTAACCGTACTCATGGCGGCTAGGTGCCCTCCGGAATCTCCCGCGTGTAACGCCTCCATCACCGCCTCCGCTCTCCGGGTTCCAAACACCGCGCGCGACTGTTATCGGCTCCCATCCGGAACAGGACTCCGTTGATTAAAGTATATGGAGCCACACGGTGTTGGAAGACGCTCTTTTCTTCCCGGTTCATGCCTCGCGGGGTAACGCTGGTCAAGGTAATCCCGGATCTCCGGAATTCGAAAGTGCCTCGCTTTCCACTTGCAAAGACAAAGAACTTCCGGCCTATCCTGGCTATCCGGGAATTCGTCGGGAACAGGAGGAAAATGTCTTCCAGGGCCGCTCGCCTCGCATCCTCGGACAAGTAGTCGGCATTGGCATTTGCCCTACCCGGTTTGACGATCACCTCGTAGGTAAACTCCTCGTAATAGAGAATCCACCGGCTATCCGTCCGGAAAGGTCCTACTTATTCACCGTATTTGAGCGAGTCATGATCCGTATGAAAGATCACCCGGTAGCCGAGGAGGTAATGCCGGAACTTCTTACGAGGCATAGACTACGGCCCGGGGCCTCGCGTTCGGTGGTGGTGTAATTCCTTTCCGCGGAACTCATCTGCCGATCGGCGTAGTAGATAGGCCTCTCTCGTTTCGCTCATCCGCCGCCACGAATGGCTCCTAGGCACCACCCCGAGGCGTCCAGGGTAACATGGAATTCCCGGGTCCAATCCGGAGGTGCCGGGATAGGTGCCCGGATTAATCTGCTGCTTCAGTCCTCAAAGCGGCTCGCTCTCCGGTTTTCCACGGGAAGGGCTCATCCTTTTTGAGCAAGGCCGTTAACGGGGCAGCCTTCCGGGCATATCCGTCGATGAATCGCCGGTAATATCCCACGCATCCCAGGAATCCGCGAACCTCCTTAACCGTCCGCGGTGGGGCTAGTGTCAGGATAGCACTGACCTTGTCCGTATCCAGCTGCAGTCCTCTCCGGCTCACCACGTGCCCGAGTAGCAACCCGGTCTCCATTCCGAAAAAACATTTCCCCGGATGGAGCTTGAGGTTGGTCTCCCTACAGCGCTGGAAGGTTTTCCGCAAGTGCTCCAGGTGATTCTCCCGCTTTCGAACACTGCGAAATCATCAATGAATACTTCTAGGAAATGCCAAGAAAGTCCTTGAAGATATCCATCATGAGCCGAAGGTGCCCGGGCGTTACACAACCCGAACGGCATCCGGTTGAACGCGTAGGTCCCCATTCCGTGAGCGAAAGTCGTTTTAAGTGGTCACTTTCACGGATGGAGACTGGTTGTACCCGGAGAACCCGGCCCAGAAAATCGTAAAGCTCCCGCCCGCCACATGATCCAGGATAATGTCGGTAAACGGAGCGGGAAGTAATCCTTCTTGGTGGCGGCGTTGAGCTTACGGAAGTCCTGGCAAACCCGGATTTTCACCTTCCCGTCCCACCCCGGTCTTCTTCGGTACCACCACAATCGGGGACACCCACTCCGTGTTGTTAACCGGGTAAATGAATCCGCCCTCCAAGAATCGGTAAATCTCCTCCTTCACCATGAGGGAGTATTTCGGTTAAGCCGCATCATCAAGGGCGAATCGGTGGCACCTTCGACTAAGTCGATTTGGTGCTCCCCTAGCATGGAGGAATTCCTCGAGGTCTGCGGGCGCCCAAGCAAACACATCGGCAAACCCGGTCAACAGGAGTCAGACTCGCTCCTCTCCCGGGCAGTCAGGGTCTTCCCCAGGAAGAACTTCTTTCCGGGGCCTACTTCGACCTCCTCAAAATCCTTGGGCGATACGACGCCTTTAATGCGCTCGGGTTCGGCCTCTTCCGGGGTTATTCCCAAGTTTCCCCATGGAATAACCCCCTCCCCGGTGAGTCGACAGGGTTGTCCAGCGGGGTCGGCGAGTTGCTTCCGTACCCACTTCTCGGATAGGGCTACGCACGATTCACCAAGGGATCGGTCATCCATCTCCGGTTTTTCCTCAATTTCCTCATCTGCACCCAGTTCCCGTCCTTCTTCCGTCACGGAATCCGGGAATGCGAAGTTGTTAATGAGGAAATACATGCTCTACCTACCGGTAGGGCAAACAAGACACAAGAGCCACTACATTGTAAAACATGCCTAACCTCAATGTGTTTCATCACACAAGAAGGCCTTTACTTATAAGAAGAAGGTACAAAAGGGAGATCCATGATCTAGATCTAGATTTGAATCTAGATCTAGATCTGGATCTAGGTCTGAATCTGGATCTGGATCTTGATCGGGATCTGGATCTGGATCTAGATCTGAATCTGGATCTAGCTACAGAGTCTAGTCGAGACCGGTACAGGAAGGTCGGGTCGACTGGTAGGTCGGGTCGACCGGGTAGGTCGGGTCGACCGGTAGGTCGGGTCGATCGGTAGGTCGGGTCGACCGTAAAGGTCGGGCCGACCGTAAAGGTCGGGTCGACCATAAAGGTCGGGTTGACCGGTAAAGGTCGGGTCGACCGGTAAAGGTCGGGTCGTCTGGTAGGTCGGGTCGACTAGTACAGGTCGGGTTGACCGGTATATGTCGGATTCACTAACAAATACTAATATGCCATTAACATTACCCTCCCTCCGAACGCGTTACGCCCTCGTAAACGCCATATAGGAGTAAGACTATCTATTACAAATCTCACAAGTAGTTGAAAGAGGCTAGTAGTATCTATACCACTTGGTAGATTTTCTCATTGGGAACCTTCCATCAAAAGTCAAACTATCGTTTAAAAGTATCCTCGCCATTCGGTATTCACCCCTCTATGTCTGACCCGATTACTCTTTCTCGGTTCTTCATGAGTCCAATGGGAGTCCTTTGCTCCTTCTGATGGTAGTCACTTCACCACTAGAAGTATCGGGTTCATTAGGTAGTTACTTTAGGGCCGTTGAGGCGATTGACTTCCAACCGGCAGTAGTCTCCATCTGGTCGGCTAACCTTTGAAAAAATCCCCATCCGGTACTTTCTCTTCCGACTCTTTCACTTCACAGGAAATCTGCAAACGCATGTACACCTAGTTGGGTTAACGCGAGAGAGGTCGGGTCGGGTTGAACACCAAAGTCGGATCGAGTCAATCGCCAGAGTTGGGTCCAGTCGATTGCTTGTGTCGGGTCCAAACGGTCGCCAGTGTTGGGTCGGCTGCCAGTGTCGAGTCGGGTCGGGTCGACGGCCAGTGTCGGGACGACCGCCAATGTCGGGTAGGGTCGGGTCGACCGCCAGTGTCGGGTCGACCACCGCCGTGTCAAATCGGCGGCCGCCATGTTGGGTCGACCGCCCGATGGCGGTGTCGGTCGCCGATGTTGGTCGGTTGCCGCCGTGTCGAGTCGGTGCAGTCGACAACCAAGATGTCGGGACGACCGCCAATGTCGGGTAGGGTCGGGTCGACCGCCAGTGTCGGGTCGACCGCCAGTGTCGGGTCGACCGCCAGTGTTGGGTCGACCGCCAGTGGCAGGTCGGTCGCCAGTGTTGAGTCGGTCGCCAGTGTCAGGTGAGCCGCCAGTATCAGGTCGGCCGCCAGTGTTGGATCGAGTCGGGTCAGGTCGGGTCAAGTCGAGCGCCAGATAAGTTGGCTTCAGGGTCTGGTCCAGTTCAGGGTAGGGTCGACTTTTGGGTCGGGTCGACTCCTCGATAAGGTCAGTACAGACAAAATGATACTAAATAAGAAATCAGATTCAAACACCTCTTCTCCTAGTTCTTCAGATCGGGCTTTTTCTCTTAGCTTTTGGTATCTTGCTCCTTTGACTCACCTCATCTAAGTTCCTCAAAGCATGGATCTTTCACTAAGTTCTTCAAGAGTGTTACTCTAGATCTGAATCTCATTGACCTATGACCTCTTAGACCTTTGAAACATGAAACACTCATAACATTGACCTTTCAACCGTTCTAAAACATTTACTTATGAATCCAAGATGATAAGAAAGAATACAAAGCATAAGAAACAAAACCTATCAACAAGAATCACTTTACAAACAACAAATCTCAAACAAGAGATCATGGTACGAAACACTACATGGTCGCCAAATGTTAATGAGGAAATACATGCTCTACCTACCGGTAGGGCAAACAAGACACAAGAGCCACTACATTGTAAAACATGCCTAACCTCAATGTGTTTCATCACACAAGAAGGCCTTTACTTATAAGAAGAAGGTACAAAAGGGAGATCCATGATCTAGATCTAGATTTGAATCTAGATCTAGATCCGGATCTAGGTCTCAATCGGATCCGGATCTTGATCGGGATGCGGATCGGATCTAGATCTCAATGGATCTAGCTACGAGTCTAGTCGAGACCGTGTGCAGAAGGTCGGGTCGACTGGTAGGTCGGGTCGACTGGTAGGTCGGGTCGACCGGTAAAGGTCGGGTCGACTGGTAGGTCGGGCCGACCGGTAAAGGTCGGGTCGACCGGTAAAGGTCGGGTTGACCGTAAAGGTCGGGTCGACCGGTAAAGGTCGGGTCGTCTGGTGGTAGGTCGGGTCGACTAGTGCAGTCGGGTTGACCGGTATATGTCGGATTCACTAACAAATACTAATATGCCATTAACAGAAGTCCTGCTCTACCAACCCGGAGAATTCGCCCACCAGGTAACTGGCCTGTGTAGTAGAATTCTCCGTATCCGACCACTCCGTGGTGTAGCCGTCGGATTCGTGTGTCTCGCCTTCGTGGGCGGAATGCATCCAGGGGATGATGAGGGTTGGCCGCTTTCCCACCCGGAATTCTTTCTCGCCCCAGTCCACTATTACTCGGGCCATGTAGAGCCAGGGCCGACCCGAAGCATTCGGAAAGGTCGCCCGTTGCTACCCGGATAATGACAAAGTTCGGGGGTAAGTCACTCCCCCTATGATGGTGGGAACCCTGGAAAGCCTCCCAACCGGGGCTACCCGGGATTGGTCAGCCATGCGAAGGACCAACTGGGTCGTTTCCAGGGTAGTGTATCCGAGGTCGTGAGCCGTGTCCTCCAACATCGTGGTTCACGCCGAGCCACCATCTATCGGGACATCGGGGATGATGCGACCATCAACTTCGACCTGCAGTTCGGGTGCGCCGAAATCCTCGATTTGCGCAAAGTTCACAGCCACCGAGGGAAGCTTGTATCTCTTTTTCCGGCGTTGAATCCAGGCTTCCCGGACAGTCTTGATAATTGGCGTTATCGTGGAGAAGTCGCCCGATAGTCACATTGGCCTGCGTGTCCTGATGTCTTGCAGATATCATACTCATCAACCTCACTTGGGGTCCGGTTTGATCACGACAGGTTGTCCTGGAAATGGACAACCCTGCGGTCCGGGTCTGCCCGGGTTGCGGCAAGGTCCGCCCTGACCTCGTCACTGATGTCACGATCAAGCTTGGTGGGTTCCACCCCTTTTTCAGCGTCTGCCAGGGGTGGTGTTGGGAGCTCTACCCGGGTAGGCTCTTCGTCTTCCTCTTCTTGCCCGGGTTCCTCATCTTCTTGTGCTTTCCGGTTTGCCTCCCGGATCGCCTTCTTCTGTCGCCTCGAGCCTGTGTTGTTCTTTTCCTGGGTGGAGCTACGCGTGGAGACTTTATTGATCGCGCGGCCTCCCTGTCGCCGGGTAGCTCCACCTCGCACCCTCATTTATCCGGGTTCTCTATGCCGGCCGTGGAACCGTAGTTGAGGCCGGATCTGGAGCGCGGAGGGGTTTGCACCGACTTGTAGATGACCTTCGGAGGGGCTTCTTCGGACAACCTCGAGGTTATGTCCGTATTCGTGGCAACCCCGACAGGTAAGTTCTTTCGGCACCGGGCTCGGCGTCAGTGCGCCGCAGCCATCGGCATAATGCCCTCTTCTCCCGCATCGGGTAATGATGACGTAGTCGGTAGGTGCCGTGAGGGGCTGCCGGATGATGACCGGGTAGACTCTTCCCGGGGCGGCCGGGTTACGCCGCCTCGCCCGAACGCTGTGACACACTCGCCACGCCCATATCCCGCATGAACTCCTGGTGCAGGGTAACCACATCCTCCTCTTCCGGTTCCTCTTCCTCCTCGCCCAACACGATCCGACCCCGGTCCGGTCGATCCATGTGAGAGCGTGTAAGCTCTCTTTTGCTTAAGTGTTACTAATAATGGATTTTTATTAATGAATTGTTTGCAAACCATGACATCTTGAGGTAATTTGATGAATTTATGGTAATTGAGTTTTGAATGCAATAGGTATATTAAAGATTAGTTGTCGCAAGGCCTTTGGTAGATTATTTAGCATGAATTTTGAGCTTAGTTTAGATTAGGAGTGATTGGTTCGATAAGGAAGGACTAGAGGAGGTAAAAAGCCCCCTAGTGGATCCTTGGTTCGATAAGGAAGGACTAGAGGAGGTAAAAAGCCCCCTAGTGGATCCTTGGTTTGATTAGCGTAAGAATTAGGGACTTGGAGTTGGGTTAGAAATTTACCATGGGCCTTGTACAAGTAGTCTTTGATGTCCTTGTTGTGTTTGAAATTTGGTTGTTGAGAGATTCATTCATCTAACCTTGTGGTAGCATGTGGGAGCTACATCCATTGATGAAGTCGTTGATAGGATGGAGGCTTCAAGGACGGAGCGCATGGAGTGGCGGTCATTCATCCATGCCTTAGTTAGGGCTTAGGCCTTAGTTAGGGTTATGGTGAGCCGCCTCTTTGGCGGCTCCCATTTGGTACTTAATAGCTTGTTTCCAAGCTATCATCACCTCTTCCATTTCCTCTTAGTTTAGGTTAGAGTAGGAGAAGGGAGGCCTTGGGCCTCCTTCTCCTCCATTTTGTTCACCTACCTATCCATCTATGTAGTTAGGAGGAGGAAGGCCATGGGCCTCCTTTTCCTCTTTGTTCACCTTGATCATCTTTCTTGAATTGTTAGTAGTTAGGAGAAGGAGAGCCCTTCTCAAAATGATCTTGTTGTTGAAGTGTTAGTAGTTAGGAGAAGGAGAGCTCTTCTCAAAATGATCTTGTTGTTGAAGTGTTAGTAGTTAGGAGAAGGAGAGCCCTTCTCAAAATGCTTGTCTTGCCTCACTCATCTTCCTCCTCCTTATTGAGTTCCTTTGTTATTAAGATAAAGAGCTTGTTCTTGCCTTATGAAAGCCAGCCAGATTGTTTCCCCTATAGCTCACTTGATTTTTCTTCAACTCCTCTGAGATTTCTACACTAGATAGAGCTCCAGTAGAGCTTTCCAATGGTATAAAGCATGCTCAATTCCGAGTTGTAGAGAGGGAGATATGAGCTTCCAAAGTCGGGGTGTTGAAAAGGTTTTCCCCCCGGCAGTGGCAAAAACCGCCACAGTCAAACAGCAATCAGTCTTAGCTCGTTGATCTTCTGCCTTTGAGATTTTAGGAGCGTGTGCACATTGAGCTTAGCTTTCCAAAAAGCTATGGCACGCCCCATTTGGACCTAAGACGAAGGAATGGCAATCAAAAGAGTAGAGACCACTTCCAAGCCATCCGGCCGGTGGTTCTCTTCTTCTTCTTCCCTATTTCCTTGTCTTCTTCTTGTCTTCCTTCTTCCCCTCTTCTTTTCTCATCTAATCTTGCTCTTCAAAACCCCTTGTGACCAAATGCCACCTCATGGTGGTTTTTGGGTTCACAGTCCATTTCGAGGATCTCCTGGTAGACGTATTGGGGCACTCCGTGGGGTTGTGCCCGTACTCCTTGCACTTGGAGCACCACACATTAGCTCTCTGCGTCGGAGGATTTTTGCGACCACTCTGGAGTTCAGCCATGTTCACTTTGATAGCTTCGAGCTCCGCCAGGACTTTCTTGAGACCATCTTCCTTCTCAACCTTCACCTTAACCGTGGCGGAACTGGACTTCTTGGAACTCTTAGCCTTCTCCGGTTTGGCCTCCTCCTCGCTCTCCGAGCTATCTGGGTCATTCGAGTCCGGGTCATCGCTACCCGCGGAACTGTCCGAGTCGGTGTCCTTCTTTTTCTTACCCTTCTCCTTCTTCTTATCCTTCCCCTTCTCGCGATCAAGCACGGAGAGCTTGAGCGGAGTCCTCGTAGTCCGGGCGCGTCCATAGCTTCCCGAGTGTCTCCGGCTTGCTTCTCCGGATCCGGAAGGACATATCCTCCGGTAGCCCGCCCACGTACCACCGGACGCCACCATCGGAGCGATGTCGAAGGCCACCTTGTTCACGAGGGCTTTCACCCTCTGCCCGTATTTCCCGAACGGACTCATACTCGCGCTTCGGACTTTCCCCAACCGCATCGGGCCCGCGCTTCTCCTCCGGCTTCCCGGAAAGCATGGAGGAAAGCTATCTCACCGATCCTGATTAGCCTTCACCTCCGGGTACATCATTGTACCATTTCAACGCCTCGCCTTTGAGTAGTCCGGAGAAGACGCGAAGCCTGGACTCCGGATCTTCCAAGTTGGCATCAGCTGTGGCCACAAACTCCTCGACCCAATCGTCCACGTCCTTGCCACCATCACCCGCGAAGCGGCTATATTTTAGCCGGGTGAGTGGTGCGCGACGGAGTGGCAGGACAGATTAGGGTCCATGGGATCGGGGTTAACGCGGCCCGGACTTGGCGGTCCTTCGCTTCCCGGAGGGGAGCTCGGTGCGTCGCTCTCGGATGGGGGTGCTGGTACTGGAATCACAGCTACCGCAACCGGGACGACTACCTCCTCAGGAGACGATGCGTAGTGGATATCCTCCTTTTCGTAAGCAAATTCGCGAGCTTGTGCGAGCTGCTCGATCTCGGCCGTAGCTCTTCTCCTGGCCGCCCGGTAACTCGACTTCCACTTGGCTCACCTGTCGCCTCGAGTCATGAAGCGAAGACACTGCGTATACCTCCGGCGGCTTCTAGACTTGTGGTTGGCTCGCACTTGCAACTCCTTCCCGCAAGACGAGGTGAGTGAGCTTCAATCTCGTCACCGTAACCTCCAGTAGAATCTCCTTCTCTCCCGCGAAATGTCGAACTTGCGACTTTAGGATCCCGGCAGCGCGCCAAAAGTAATCGTGTCGTAACGTGCTTTCCCGATTCGTGCCGGATAACCCTTTTTCACGGTAAAAGGGTTTCCTAAACAAGAACCCGAGTATTCGTTCCACGGAGATCCCGTGAAGTGCAAACGCAACGATTTCACTGATTAGCTAACCCGGATTTGTGTTATCCGAGTTCTATCCTATCCCCTCTCATGCCCTATATCCCGTCCCGAAGAGTCGCGCCGGGACGGAGAGAGAGAGGGTGTTTAGTCTTTGTGGTTTAATTTAGCCTCTGTATTCACCTCGGAGGGATTTTCCCGGACTTAGATAAGTGGGGGATTAGGCCACTTCTCCCGTTGATTAACGTGACCGGAAAGGTCACCGAGACTCTCTCTCTCTTACCCCATTAGGAACTTCCCTTATACCTCCCTCTACGCCCGGACTCTAAATCCACACGCATGTCACAAAGGTTGGTATCCGGTTCTCCTATGGTCCGGTTATCACAACTTACTACCCGGGTTAGTAGATCCCGGGTTCTTGGATCGGGGATGGTGCGATCGCCCGGAGTTCACCGCTATCACCTACTGCACAAAACCCGCCTACCCGGACTTCAGCGATCTAGGGGACTCAACCGATGGTGTTCTCGGGAGTCGGTTGAGCGGCCGGAATCCCTTCCCGGCCGCCGTAATCCCGACGCTACACGGACAGACCGGACCGAACCCTAAGTGGCAAGTGCCGTTCGCTAGCCGCACTCCTCCCCCCGTCGCCTTCTCTACCTCCCGTACTACTCTCCGTTCAAGGACGGAACCGCTCTCTCTCTTGCCCGGATAGCAAGGGTCCTCCGACTCGCAAACACCCCCGACCCAAAGACAAGACAGAAAAGGAGAAGGACACACAATCGACACACACGCACACACACGGGGAGATGAGAAAGAGGCGGGCTTGCACTGGATTAGGTATTGCGAGAATCACAAAAAGACCCCGAGGGAGTATCCTTCCCTCGGCTAAGTAGCGGATCCTCCCTGGCATCCCAGAAGAGGACAAAATCCTGCGCCAGGGAATCTTTCTAAATCCGGCCTTTGTCAATCTAACGCCGTCATCCTCCTACTCGCCATAAAGGCACTAAAATCTAACCCTATCCTCGGCCAGATGCATCCGCCAGTAACCCATTCGGCCCTAGTCCTTCTTGTCACGCTCGCCCTACCTCGCAGCTCCGGCAGTCTCGGCAGTCTCGATCTCCTGCGCTCCCAACCCGGGTTGGGAGGTGACCTCCTCTTCCTCGTTCTCTGTCTCCTGGAGTATTGGGGCAGTCCCTCCGCTCCCGAGGATCTCAGTATCCCCTGAAGGCATCGGGGCTGAGGTGTCCGGGAGTGCCTCCCCGATTTCCGGGACATCGATCAAGTCCTCATGGATGAGGGGGGTGACCTCCGCGGTTAGCACCTTCTCGGGGAGGGCCCCGAGGTCCAAGGGCTCCGATGGAACGGCTAAACCCGGACAGCTAGGTGTCCGCGGCTCCTCTGTTCCCAATCCGGTTGGCCGGGTATCGGCCTCCTCCTCCTGTCCTGGTTGGATTGTGGCCTCTTGGGCAGGAATAGGACTCCTGTCCTCGGGGTCCACATCCGGACCGGTGAAATGGGGAGGGTTCCTTACCCGGTATCCTCCTCCACCGCCCGAAACATCCTCTTCGACTATCCGGGTAACCTCCTCTTCGATCGGGGTGTGCCCTTCGAGCTCGCCTCGCGCTCTCTCGGAATGTCTTTCTTTGAGGAGTGCAAAGGCCTGTCTCTCTCTCGAGGTCTTCTCCGGCTCGAGTTCGTGGCGGGACCGGCTCCTCCATTGCCGCGGGGTCGGTGGGCTCTTCCTCCTCGGCCCTGGCATCCTCGGTCGCTTCGGGGTTGCCCTGGGTGCGGGTATCCTCTACAACTGCAAGGGGAGGTGCCTCTCCGGGAAAAGTCCGGGCCATCTCCCCGATGAGGCCTCTCATCTCCTGGAGAGCTCCTTCCATCCTTTCTGCAGCCTTCTTCATGTACGCCGCCGCCAGGGTTGTCCCCGCCCGACCCGTTCGTAGCTACCGATCCGGCCGCTGCCTTCCCCGGTCTTCGACAACCGGCCGGGCCTCAACCGGTCGAGCCATACCCAACTGGCCGTACCCGGTTGAGGTATACCCGGTTGAGGTATACCCGGTTGAGGCAGCCCTTTCCCGGGTAGGAGTCAACCCGCGAAGAGCCGCTACGCGTTATCCGGGTCCGCAGCCGGGCCGACTGGATACGACTAGGCGATCCTGGCTCGAGCATGGAGATACAAAGCAAAAGAAAATTCAAAAGGTAGTGCTACCCTACCCCGTCCACTAAGCCTAAGGATGCTCCCAGGTGGGCGGTTCTCTGGCCGAGCTAACCTTACCGGACATTGCCCGGGTAGGCCAGGATATGGGCATTTATTTCTCCTAATTAGCTACTATTAACCGCTATCCGGACTTACTTGGGCGAAAATGGAAAAATGAGGTTTGACAGTTTGTTTGTACCTTGAAATCAAAATACAACAATAGCCATGTGTTTTCACGACAATGGTCATGACCTTTTTTGTGTCTTGAACTTCAAGCTTTTACTTCTCATAACGGGTATTTAACTAATTCTAGACAATTTGACAGTCCAGAAATCAATCGGCTTCCATCCGACACACCTCGAAGGAGCAAAACAAGGCAAGGTAGAGAATGAGAATGATTGACATTATTAGCAAGTCGGAGAAAATATAGATGAATACACTCTTAGAGTTAGGAAACAAATCCGTTTCATTAAAAGAATAAGCGAATATTCCAAACGAAGCTCGTCCCACTAGCATGTGGTATCGGCGCGCAGCCGACTGCACTAACTTCGTATCAATAAATATTACAACACCCTATACAATATACAACAACACTAGGTATCGAAGCAGACAGAAGTTTAACATAGGTGAACTGCAGCGGTGTCGGCTCGCAGCCGATAAGTAGCAACGCGACTCCATCATCGACTTCCTCCTTTTCTCGGCGCTCCATATTCAACAATCCAGGATATTAATCCCGGCAAATCTCGATATGAAGACCGACAAATATAAGTCGACGAGTCGCGAGTCTTTGAGCGGCTCATCGCAGTTGTCTTTGCACCGGCCGACGCTGAAAGTGTCGGCTCGCGGCCGATAGGCATGCGGACTAAGAAAAACCTAGGAACACCTGCGATCCGAGAGGAACACCGTACTTGAGGGAATGAGCAACTTCATAATGAAGTTGACCGGGTCTATTAGAAAGACTCATATATTGACTAACAATGATTCGAACCGGGTATAAGGGGTAGATGAACGGAAGAATATCTGTAGCTACATTGGGAATAGTAGTACTTGAAGATGTCAAATCACCTCGAAAAGGATAAGGCATGTAGCAAAGATCCGCGCCAACCTTAATGCCGGTGGAGAAACATCAACGAGGAGAAGGCGGTCGGGCTGCGCACACCTCACGGGAACGACGCTTGCAATAGAGAGTCTTCAAGAGCTTGTAACACCACGGAAAATTCATAGGACGATCACAAAATTCTCTACCATAAACAAAGGATAGCCTGTCGATGACGCCAGAAGGTAGAATGTAAGATAGGAGAGGCCTCAAGTCACGCATCGGCATCGTACACCAGAGACCAACATGGAAGCGCTCCAACAACATGGCAAATAACTTCGTTACACCTGGCCGCTTGATTACATTACGGTGAGCATTCCAACGATCCGTCGGAATATTAGGGCTGATGTAGCAAAGCAATCCATAGATACGGATAGAATGATACATTTCTTGGAGGTAGAAGTAACAATGTCATAATCCAAACGGCAAATCACCCCGAACAATACAAGCCTCGAAATAAGTCGAACGATGATTAGAAACGCAAAAGACAAAGAATAGAATGATAAGGGCGGCATATCGGCCGGCAAAATGACAAGAAGACAAAACCAAAATAAACATAGAAGTGTCACCGGCAAATGACATAAGAAGAAAAACAAACAAGAGAGTCCATGAGTAAAGACGACAAGGAGACAATGACAAGAAGAGGCCATGGATCCTAAAGCAAAAAGGAAAACAAAAGAAAATACCATACATAAGAACCGATACCAAGAAAGGGAATATGATAGAAAACTCTCCACGTTAAGATTAAGAGAGTCTTCACAAATTAAACATCCTCGAAATATACAAGTTAAGAAAAAGTCTCGAGTGGAACCCTAGAAAATTTACTGAGAACTAGAAGAAAATCTAAGTGATCTACAAATTCTAGCTCGCTAGATCATCGAATTGGATGACTGAAAATCTATACACCCATGCTAAGGACATGTATTCATATGGTAATCTATGTAGGGTAACAAGAGGTGTATCGCCGGCAAATGACAACTGAGCATCTTGAACTTGCTCCACCATCTTGAACAACTCGAACGCCAAGGTCGAGAAGTAATCAATCCATGATCACTCCCTCCTACCAAAATCAAGCGTCTGTCTTTGCTCAAATGCAGATTTCCCGGGAGCATACGGCGCTTCCCTAACCTTGCGTGCTCCATCATAAACTCAGAAACATTTTTCTGAGAATTATAGAGGTCGAATAACAGAGGGCCGCAGAATCCTCTCGAAAGTAAGGCCGCCACTCACATTCTCGCTCCGAGGTCAAAGTACAGTGTGAGGGTGGAACGCATTGTAAGGATTGTTCAAAACGTTCTTGTAGGGGGAGTCGTCGATGAGAAGCATGTTCTCGGGATTAGCACCACGAGCCCTGAGGTCAGGACTCATTTCCAGGAGATGATCAATCGACTTAATAAAGAAGGGCCGGTCGGGATTATCGAGGCCCGGTAGCAACTCCGAAGCAATATCCTCATCAAACTCCAAGATGTTCCTAGGGAGCCTTGGAAAAACAGAGCGAATAAATTCGATCCTCGGAGTAAGGTTCTTCTTAGTGACCGAGGACCAGAAACAAATTTGCCAGTCTGCATCGACGCAAAACTGAAGCACTGACTGAAGGCCAGGTCTTGCCCTTGCCTCCTGCTTCTGCCACCGGGGACGATCCCCACCTGAAATGATCCTACGAGGAACGTAGTGAATGAGAGTGCCATTCACGTCGAATGAATAAAATATTTTCGACGGGCTACCTGCCCTCCAGATACGAGAGGAGTCGATATGGAGGTGCCCTGCCGCGATCCATGAGACGCGGAGTCCACGAACTCCTCGTTCTCAGATTCACCTGACTCTGCAAGAGATTAGGGCATTTGTACAATAAGCAAAAGAGCAGCAAGAATTAAACAACAAAGTGAGACACGAGTGATAAAGAGGTGGCAGTGGATACAAATAACATCAATCACCATGACAGAAGGGAGAATAATAGTGCAAAGAAAGGACATGATGACTTGTCGGTTGACAGCCGATAAGCCGAAAAACACTGTTGAGAGAAATCGACATCGGAGACAAGGAATACATGCGGAAATGTGAAACGATAATAGGAGTCGGTGGCGGCCCGATCTGATGTCTGAGGGAAGGAACTGGCCGAGCACGTTGCAACCAGAAGATTCTAATACCAAATCCATTCTAGAACCTAAAATGCTTATGCAATGGTGAGAAGAGACTATATACAAGAAACGCCGTCGTCTAGGACAAACCTTCATGTAATTGTTGTTGTTGCGGGGAAGCATGATCCGCCGCAGGTGGAGACAGAGCCTCGTTCGGGGCGTCGATGGCGAACTCATTGTCGTCTACGAGGGCCGCCTCGTTTGGGGCGCGATGTCATACACGTCGTCCTCATGGAGAGCCTCCTCATTTGTTGCGCTGATGATGTCGTTTGCGTCGTCCTCCGGGAGGGTCGCCGAATCAACAAAGAACTTCCCTTCGTGTATAGTACGCCCGCAATGCCGAGTGAGCCCTCGAACTTCCCTACATGGAGGAGCGGGAGATGTCGGTTGCCGGCCGATAAGGGCAGGAACGGATTGCGAAGGACTCTGAGGGGCACGAGACAGAGGAACCTGCTCCACGACGATAACCTCTTCCTCCGGGGCGTTTTGCACATCAACCCGCATCGTGGTCGCAGCACATGCGGCGCAGTCTCGCTGTAGTATCGGGAGGCGGAGGCGACACGGTGACAATGTGTCGGCGGCGGCCGTCTGAAAAGAAGGGATAAGTGTGGCGGTCGATTCGTGTGGAGCCGTCGGCGTGGTTGCAGTGTGAGTGACAAAGGAGTAAGGTCAATCTCATCCAGCACTTCCTGAATCCTAACACCAGAGGCGGGACGTCGTCCAGGGTTGGCAGGCTCGCGAGACGAGACTGAGGGACCAGCGTCGGTCTCCATATCCTCGGAAGACGACGGTGGAAGCTCGACCCTATCCAAGTTTAGTCCCTTCGCACGTTGGACTGCCAACTTGACATGGTCCTGACTTCTGACGAACTCGATCACGGACCTCCCATTTCTCTGCAGACCATGAACAAGAGTAAGAGACAGAAGGGAACCAAACAAGTACTGGTAAACGAATAAGGTGAAATGGACATATATTAGAAGGTGTCGGCTGGCAGCCGATACAAAGCAAAGGAGAGGATGCCTTACCAATCCAAGCTCGGTGACGTTTCCGCCACCCCAGACGTTGATGACGGTGACCTTCTTCGCGGTGAGAGTTGGCTTCAGCAACTTCTCGAGCGTGCCATGGTAGACACCGCAGAACCCCCGTTCAATCGACAAAGATTTTTCGGGAGATGCCTGGAACCAATCGACTGGCTTGGCGATTCCAATATACTTCCTGAAAGTAGTCCAACGATCATCATCCCCGCGTACCTTTGGGTAAGTCATGTTGAGCGTAACAAGCGGGGAAGATTCCGTCACCGTCTTCTTGAACCCTCCCCGAAGACACGGCTTGTAATAGACCGTCTGGACATACCACTCCGTATCTTGTTGTCCAGACAAAGACAAAGAAGATCCCGTTGCTTCGCTCGTGATGAACAACATCGGGATTGAATACAGAGGCCGAGTCGGAGTGACGTCGTCACCGTCCATCGTGAGGTCCTCATCCGTGAGTGGGACCTTCGACCGTTCCGCGAGCGCACGAAGCTCCGACCTACTGATTGGTTGGAACCGAGACTCCGCCATGACTGTACCCGAAGTAGACGATTAGGAGTGGGTCCTTTGCAATGCCGGCATGGCCAACAGCTGCGTCGATCTCGTGCAAGACGTCGCAATCGTGTCCGCGAATTTGCACTCGAAATGCGCCTTCTCGAATCGACCTCCTCCGTCCTAACCTCGACCTCGAGAATACGCTTGCGTAATGGTGCTGAAAATGGGCGGCGCCACACCGTTCTTCGACTTGTCGATCGTCGGATTCATTGCGCTGGCGCGTCCATTAAGCCATTCATTTCCATCCGTGAATTTCTTCAGGTCTGTCCAGATGTTGCGAACGACACTTGGGGTGAAATGATGCTCCTTCGCCAACTTGTCCCGATCAATCTAGGTATGGCGACGATTCGCATCCTTGCGAGGAAGCGGATGCCTATTGAGCTGATACATAAGCTCGTTCATAATCACCTGGTCGAGCTTCTTCTCGCGGCACCAATCCGGCGGTGTGAGTCCATCGCCCTTCCTGCCGTTGGCCTTGATGCGATACGATTTTGCGATCACCTCCGCCGCAAGCTCTTCAAGGTCGCAGATCACGAAGACCGAGTGTGGGGACAAGGTCGATCTTCGTAATGTTCGAGATTGGCGTCCGCTTGATCGATCCCGGCTCCTTGCCGTCGCCGCCAATGAGTTCACCGCTTCCCAGGCATTGAAGACCTCAATCCAAGTATTCCAGCCTTGTCACCCACGAATACTAAGGGGAGCTTTGTGGACACCTTCTCGTTCACGAAGTGCGCCATGACTTGCGCCTTCGCGGCTGATGAACAACCATAAAGCATTAGTTGTATGAAGGCAACAAGAAGAGTCATGTCGTTTGGCGCACCCGATAGCTCTAGATTAAAGAAATGTGTCGGCCGCCGATAGATAGATAAAGCAGAGGGTAACCATACCTCGAAGGCCGGCGACGGCTTCCCGCCTCCTTGTGTGGCTCGGGGCTCCCGAGACGCTTCCATGCCGCCCTCCCGAGTTCCGCGCACGATCGGAAGTTCTCTTTGGCGACCTTCTCTCGCGATATTGAGATTGAGGGCGTTCGACACCCTCACAAGATCGATGGGGTCCCTTGAGAACACCGGGATGATCTCGAATTCGAGAAGCTCCTTCTTGGCCTCCGATCCTCGGGGAACTCGTCCGCCAACTCATGGCAGTCGTCACCGTATATCGACCACCGATGATATACCGATTAACGGAAGGGTGTTGCCACCGGGGGACTTTCGGGCGGTGTCGGGGTCTGTGTCGTTTAGCTTCCACATATCCAACTCCCCGGCATGGAATCCATCACGACCATCATCCCGTATCGGTTTCAAGTGGTTCCGTTTAAGCGGGATACCATGGATCTCGAGCTTCTTCCGGATCGCCCCGTAGCCCTTGTAGATGGCCTTCACTGCGAAGAACATAACAAATGAACAATCATGAATCGAGAGATGATCGAGGGATGTATCGGCCGCCACCGATACACGAGCGAACTAACCTCATAAGAGCGGTGAGAAAATCAAAATACCTGCCGAGACGATCTTTCGCGATGCGTCTCTACTTGAGCTCGTCCGGAGCGATGTGTAGCTTCTCGCTAGGAATAACCCCGGCGACCTCCGCTTCTTGTAGGGGAAGAGGTGACCAAGACCGATCTCCAATGCCTTGTAGATTGCGTCGATCTTGACGTCCTTCATCTTCGAGGTCATTTGGTTGCCCTTAGACAGGGCCTCGTCTAAGGTATACTCGATGGCATCCTTAGTCGATTTCGCCCGTCTCTTGGGCTTGCTGGGATCTTGTGACCCCTGGACGTCTTCATCGCCGTCATCGCCAAGATCGACCATCTCTGCTGCAGGTCGCTTCTTCTTTGAAGGAGTGGGCTTCCTCTTTGACGACGACGGAGCCTCAGCCGCTGCAGCATTGATGGCGTTGTTAGTAGCCAACCTTGCGTAATCGATAGCGGACCACGCGTCCATGAACTCCTCGATGGTAGCAGGCGCAGCTCCATTGAAGGTCATGCCCTGCTTATTCGCCGGCTCACCGCAAACCGCCTTAGTGCATTGTCTCCACGGCATTGATACGGCAATGTAGTCGGTCGGGGCAGAGGGATCTCTCAGGGCCGGTAGGCTTATGAGAATGTCGACGTGCTCCACATTTTCCAGAATTTCGAGCACATCACCGTACCCAGGGATCATATTACCCTTGTAGAGGTACGAGCAAGCAATCTCGATTCGCTGGCTGGGGAGGACTCTCCAAAGATAGTCCCCATCACTTTGGATGATCGGATTAACGGCCCATATCGCGCGCGGACGATGTCTCCATGCTTGACATCCGTGTGTGCAAGTTCCACACCAAGCAGTCTAGCTAGGGCTGGTGGTTTTCTGCAGAATGAACACATGTGAGGGTATATTAGTAAACGCCAGTAAACGTACATTACTGTATATCAGTAAACGAATATCTTATCGGCTGCCAGCCGATAACAACCATGGTATCGGCTGCCAGCCGATAGCGACAATGCACAAATATTCAGCGCGACACTGCAATAGTTACGATGATAGCTAGTCTAATGACCTACAGCAAATAGCATGCTATCGGGTCCGCCAAACGACAGAATAGAAGCTATCGGCTGCCAGCCGATACACAAGGCAGTGTAAGGCGCTAAGGCAGAGGAGCTACTAACGACCTACGAGTACTGTCAAACTCCTATTTTTTGGTTCTCTCATTTTTAGCTTAAAATTTTTGAATTTTAGTTAGCATTAGAAATAAAAGGGAACCTTTCTTTGTGTTTCCCTAGTTTAGAAAGGGTAGGGATGAGTAAATTTGGTTAGCCCTAGTTAAAATGATTCTGGAGGTTACCGGTTGGGAAGGTCAACCCGGATAAGGTAACCCTGGTTAGCCGGTGTCCTGGCCGCCGAGCGCGGGTTGGGGATAATCGGCGGCGGACCTACCCGGCCTGTCGCCGCCTTTCAAGCCGTAACCCTTACGCCGCCTCCTTCGTCCCCCTCGCCGCTGTTGCTTGCCCGCGTTTTGTCGTGTTGCGGCCGGAGTCGTTTGTATTCTAGCGAGCGCGGAGTGTGGTGTCGGTAGGCCATGAGATTGCGCGCCCGAGGAGTGTATCCTCGTCTAGTGGAAGTGCGTGAGCCGCCAAAGATTAGGGCCGGAGCAGGAGGTAGAGGGGGAGCTCAACCAGGAGAGGAGGTCATCAAGGAGATCCACCCCGAGCCGGAGTTACAATCGGGCCGAGGTGCGGTGGGTGATGAGCCGGGACAGAGGGATGGCACCCCGGGAGAGGAGGTCGTCGCGAGAAGGGGAGTCACGCCGGAGAATCGACGGACCCACCCACCGAGGAGCTGCCCCGGATACCATCGACCCACCTCTAAACGAAGTCGAGTCGGGGTTAATGAGGATACCCGAGACTCCCGTAGTGGTTCCCGAGGAAGTTATCCTGGATGAGGTTGATGCCCTCTCCGGGGGAACGGAACCCTTGGATGTGGGACCCGAGGGAATCACACCCAGGGGAGGACCAGATCTGAAGGAAGGTGCGGGTGGCAATCTGGAGGAGCAAGGAGAACCGGAGGTGACCAGCATCCTCGCCCAAGTGGACCAGGGGAGTGAAGACAGGGTAGCGGCCAAGCGGACAGCACCTACCCTGGTTGGGTTCGAGGGCCAATCTCGCATCAAGTTGACCAGGGCTAGATCTATCTAGCGTTAGGTTAGAAGATAGGCATTTAGTAGTAGAAGGATAGAGGTGTGTTCACACCATTTTGGACTTGTAGTAGTTTTTGTGTGTCTGACTTATAGGCGGTCCAGGAGAGGCCACGTGGGCCTTATCCTGTCCGGGTATTCCGTGATCCACTAAAAGCGGATCTGGAGCATGGAACCCGGAGTAGCATGGAAGTACTTAGCCAAGGAATGTTCTCATTCTTTGGGTCTCTTTTTGTATCAACATCATTCTCGAAGTATCTAGGATTGCGGCCGCCTTTCTAAGTCTAAACCGTCTTCCTTGATGTTTTGTGTGTGTGTGGTGGTGTAATTGAGTCCCTTGCATTGTTGGCTTGAAGATCTGGAGTGAAGGTTAGTGTTGGTGAGATCTGTACTAGTGTCCGAGGGTAAGGAGTTTTGGCGATTAGGCGTCACTACGAGTCGAAGATTTTTTAGGTGAACAGGGGTTCCCTAATATTCCCGGGGACAATGGTCTAGCGGGGAAGTTGGTCATTTGTTGCGGAGAGTGGGTCTTAGTCCTCCTACTACCCCGGATCTCAGTATCCAAAGTTGTCCCTTTCTACCTTCTATCCCAGTGCGGGAGCTAACGTGTGAGTAGCCGTACCAACAGGGGAACATTGGCACCCTTACGGTGACTGCATCGGGATTAACAACCCTGGTATTGAAGGGGGCGAGTCTAACCACAGGCGAAGTCAAACCAAGAGAAAAGAGCGTTGTGGGTTTGTGTGTTGTGTTGAGTAGTGAGAGATTCGAGGAGAGAGGAAGCCAAGTGCCCTAAATCCAAAGACTTTAAACTAAGGAGAACCCTCGATGGACAAACCGAGGTAAAACTAAACCAAACTTGGAGATATCTTGGTGGACCAGGGTGGGAGAAGTCAAACTCCCCGGAAGGAAACCAGGACAGGAGAGGCGGTGTTAACCAGAGATCGGTACCATCCTGGTCAAAGGAGAAGCAAGACAGACGGTGATAGAAGCACTTTCCCCGGGAAGGCTATCCTAGTCACTTTGGAGCTCAAATGAATCCCCGCGGATCGATTAATCCGGATATCACCTCTGAGGGTGTTCTTAACACTTAAAAGAACACTAAAGGGGAATATCGCTATCACGAATTACGACAAGTACACTAAGCATTACCAGAGAACAGGCTACATCAAATGGGCTATCGGCTGCCAGCCGACACACAAAGCACAGCGTTCGAAGTTAATGCATCACGCGAGCTATCGGCTGGCAGCCGACAGCTCACAAGCTATCGGCTGGCAGCCGATACACAAGGCAAGAGAACCTGACGAAAAGATGCAAATGAAACGACGCCAATCGAAACGGCGCATACTGAAACGTCACAGAAGAGCTAAATCGGCTTACCTCTTCGACGACGCCATCGGAGATGTATCGGCTGGCGTGTGCTCGATGTCGGCTGGTGCGTATGGAGTGCTCCGCTCTCCCGCAAAGCTGTCGGCTGGTGCGTAAGGTGTGTCGGCCGCCTCCGCTCCGCCCCGCGCAAAGTCAAAGTCATTGGACCGACCTAAAAATATCGGCCGCTGCTAAAAACCCTAAACCCTAAAACTGAATACTATCGGCTGCCAACACAGAAACGGCTAAGGCAAGAAAGCATGCAAGCATAGAGGAGAGGAGAGAAGACAGCAAGAAAGCATGAAAGTAGAGAGAGGGAAGACAGCAAGAAAGGAGAGATGAGAGAGCAAGTAGCAAATGAGAGGAGAGAGCAAGTGCAAATGAGAGAGGAGAGAAAGTGTGGAGAGAGCACAAGTGAGAGGAGAGCGCAAAAGTGAGAGAGGAGAGGAAATTACAAATGAGAGCAAATGAGGGAGGGTGAACGGTTTACCCCCTCCGCAATTTTCGCAATGATGGCTATCGGCTGCCCGCCGATTTGCGCCTTGCCCGCTTTTCAATCGGCTTGCCCGCTCTCGCATCCGCTTGCCCGCCCGCCAAAAATTTACTCAAGCTCGCGCCGCCAAAACGTCAAATTAAATTTTTTCATCCGTTTCATCATGCTTTTCATCCTGCCTATCAATTAGCCCTCCAAAAATTCAAAATCATTTGAAATTTGAGTTTGAAATCTTCTTGATTTGAGCGCCACCCACGCTCTGTCATTTCAGATGGCTATCCATTCCCAAATCAAGCTTTCGACATTTTATTTCATTTCTCGCGTGTTTCGACGCTCGAGCGATTTGCTTTCTTTGTTTTTGTAGTTTTCCCTGGCCAGAAATAGTCAAGAATTGCGTCATTGTGTTCCCCGTGTTAGTGCGCTTCTTTCTATATAGAGAGCGGTAGATAGCAGCCTTTTATTACTTCAATTTGCACGATTTAATAGCTAGAGGCTCAATACCCTGGTATTAGACGCCAGCCGACATAGTGCATGTCGCCAGCCGATACGATTCCTTAGGACTCAGTCGGATCTCCTTATATCGGCTGCCAGCCGATATAGGACTATCACGTGTCCGTCATTGTCCTGTCTCCCGGGAGCTTCAGATCAAGGTGTCGGCCGGCAGCCGATACCTCAGGTGGTTGTGTCTACTGCAGCTGTCTTATTATTTCCTACGTCTCCTCAACCTTTTAGATTCGCAATTGTGTCGGCCGGCAGCCGATACCTCAGGTGGTTGTGTCTCTGTGCAATGCCCTCATTATTTCCTACGTCTCCTCAACCGTTTAGATTCGCAATGTGTCGGCCGCACCCCGATACCTCGGTGGTTGTGTCTCTGCAATTTGTTTCATTACTTCCTACGTCTCCTCAACCTATTAGATTCGCAATTGTGTCGGCGGCGGCCGATAGATCAATGAAGAGATCATGCTCCATCATGCTGGAAACCGAACCGATTGACAGCTTTCTCAAGAACGGCGGTTCCGGGAGATGGCGTATAGAAAAGGGCGCAGTTGTCGCTCTGTCATTCGCAAAATTTTATTATGCTGGTACTGCTTCCATCAACCGAATTATCTCGCGAAAGCCATTTCTTTTAGACGTCCATGTTATTGACGTCGCTCCAAATATTGAGATGATCATTCCGTTTCCCACTCCTAGCGTTAAGTTTCTTAGTCAGTGTCCTGGTAACAACATTTTATGGGACGTGAATGACGTGAGACCCTTCGTTGATAGCCTCGATGATTCATCCGAGCCTATCGGCTGCCAGCCGACACCGGGCGCATTAAATGAGAAGCCCATAAATCAATTCCTCACTCTCTCTGTTAACATGGAGGTTGCTCTATTGCATGTTGACGGGACCGATCATCACTGTGTCAGAGTGGGCGTCATCGTTGAGTGCTCGCCTAAGGGCACCTGGGAGGGTTTCCGCGTCCCGCATAGCTTCTTTGCAGTTGTCAAGCTCACTACTGTGTATAAGGACTTTGTTGGTCTTGTAGCTTACTGTGAGAATCCTTCTCTCACTCTGCTTGGCGAGTGCCTTGGGTACGAAATCCTTTGGAGCGGTTACAAACTTCGTCCCCTCGACGCTACGCCGCCGAATGGCAACTCTATCGGCCGGCACCGATACACCCCACGCCGAGGAGTGTCAAGGTTGAACCAACCAAATATGACGGTGTCAAGGACTCACCTCTCTGTTGTTGTGGTAGTTCGTAACTGCGCATCATTCAACCGGTCTCTCTCATTTTGAGGCGGCGGCGACGATCGGGTCCGGGACGAATCCGCCAACCCGCGTCGATGTCCTCTCCTCTCAAGGGAATGAATCGCTAATGATCTTCATGCTACGCCGTTTGACAACGGAATTTTCTCGCAGACCCTCTTCGGA
Source organism: Bryum argenteum (assembly GCA_037043015.1). Lineage (NCBI taxonomy): Eukaryota > Viridiplantae > Streptophyta > Bryopsida > Bryales > Bryaceae > Bryum > Bryum argenteum. The sequence goes on along the minus strand of CM073327.1, from coordinate 743,536 downwards.
TAGTTAAAGCGCGCGATAGCGCCACAACTTTCGCCCCTCGTCTCACGCGACATCAACATTTGCGACCGGAACCTCAGGCGGTCCTGGATCGGCCCGACTAGAGGAACAAGTGCAACGACTTACTGAACGAGGATCATACCTTTTTTGGGCAGGCGATCATTCAAGTCTGTCTTCCGGATGAAGCCTGCGATGAGGATCTTCTTGGCGATACAGATGTCAGAGTAATGTTCATATCAGAGCACGATACCCTACAGCTCACGACAATGAGATGGCCTCTTTCGCGGACTCGACTTGAAGGCGGTCAACTCCTGTCAGACATTGTCATGCTCTGCTCTGAGGCCGCTCAGAATTCCACCTTCGATCATCCGGGACTTCAGGGCGTGCCTCGGAATCCCTACAGGTCCGTTCGTCGTAGACTCTTGTCAAAGGAGCAGCCCGCTGGGTCTAGGCTTAAGTCGAAGACCTCGGATGATGAAATTCGCAAGGTTAGTTCACAGCTGTGCTGCAAGAGTAGGTGCTGTTAGACGTTTCCGTGGGAGTCTACTCGAATCCTTCGTCGTAAGTACTATGCTTGCTCTTTTGAAATTAGAAGAGAGATAGCGTATGCCGTTCAAAGTCAACTTCATGTCCATGAACCGGGAGGCAGGAAATTCATCACGCTTGAGAATGTTGAGGTCTGCGAGAACGCTTGGTATATCATTCACGGTGTCTCCAGATCAGCTTACCACGTCTACAAGGCTGTAGCAATGGGTGGATCATTGAGCGGATCGCATGGCAATTCTGGAGCTTTTCGTCCACGCCCGCATACGATTCGAGCCGCGAGCAACCTGCGCAGAAGATTATTGACGAGAATGCGGACGGATGCCTAACGAGTTCGAGCTTGTTGGAAATAAGCGGGGTTGTCGGGACGACCGGACCAGGGCGACCGGTCGACCATGGTCCGGTCGTCCTCGGCCCTAGGACTGTCGGTGACATAAACGGGTTTTTAATAATTTACCTGGGTAAATTACCGTCCGACAGTGGCCGACGCGCACCCCGTCCGACCGTTTGACCGGCCGACCGCACCCCCCCCGACTCTCCGACCGGCCGACCGGTGCCGGGACCGACGTTCCCTAGGCCGACCGGTGTGCGGTCGGGCGAGGTCGGCCGCCGACCGGCCCCGAGACCGGCGAGGTCGGCCGCCGACCGGGGTGACGACCGGCGAGGTCGGCCGCCGACATTGTCGCGACCGGCGAGGTTGGCCGGCTCTGAAGGCCCGACCACTTGAATTTCAACGGCAGAAATTCAAATTTCAACGGTCAAATTCGGGGTTGAAGGTATATAAGAGAAGAGACACAAGGCCTCATTTCACTTCTTCGAATTGTGAATGCGACCCAACGTCTCTGAGCTGCATAACTTTATGTTATGTGTCCGTTGCTTGGTACGTATTGAGTTCGGAAGTGCAGAGTTTGTTTACGAACTCTTGACATTTTTTTTTACATATCTACTACCACGTTTGATCATTTTGAGGTGTCCTACCTATCAAAATGGCCAACAAATCATCCTCACCTTGGTTCACCGATGTTCATGAAGTACAAGGCCAACCTACCACGACCCCAACTGTCCAATGCAATCTCTGTCATAAGGTTATGAGCAAGAGGCTAGAACGGCAGCTCAGTCACCTTGGTTATGAAGGCAAGCGTGGGGTCCGCCTTAATACAGTTACGCTTTGTCCAAAATTGAACACCCGAGTGATGGATTTATTTCAAGATGTGACGGGCGGTTCCCTCCACATAATGAAGAAATGAGCGGTTTTCATTCAATACCATCATCATCGAGTTCCGAATGTTGGCACGCCAAGGTCCACTGGTGGAGACTCTTGCGTGGGATCTTCTCAAGCTACCCCTTCGATTCCATCAACACCTTTAGTTGGATCAATCTCCGCCGTTCCTAACTTTGCGGGACAAGTGAGGGTTGGTGGGCATATCAATAGGGCGATGAAACAATCTGTGATTGAAGATGGTTTTGCTGAAGCGGATAGGCGGGAACTAGACATACTTTGGGCAAAGTTTTTCTATGAAGCAAACGTACCGTTTGCTGTAGCACGGAATCCGATCTTCAAGGAAGCCGTAATGAAAACTGCTTCTTTCCGAAAACCATATGTCCCTCCTTCTTACCATGACATTCGGACAAAGTTGTTGGGACAAGTAAAGAGTGATCTAGAAGGAAAACTAGATAGTAGACTCAAGGAGAGCCTTCGGAAGTTCGGGGGAACTTTAGCCATGGATGGATGGTCATCTCAGCGAGTAGTTGCCCTCTTGTGAATGCAATGCTAGTGACTCTGGCGGGAGAGCTTTTTCTTGGTGCCGTCGATACTCTCGGCAAAGAAAAGACAAAGAATGTATATGGCCTCTATCATGGTCAAGTTCATCAAACAAGTTGGCCACGAGAACGTTGTCCAAGTCCGCACGGACAACGCTTCGTAATGATTAATGCCTCTCGATTAGTCGTTGAGGATTATCCCCATATATTCATTCGAGGGATGCGCCACGCATGCGATGGATTTGTTGTTGGAAGATTGGGGAAAGGCGTCATGGGTGAAAGAAACTTTGGAGAAGGCCAAGGGCTTGGTCAAGTTCATTAAAAATCGTCAAATGCCTTTAGCCGTGTTTCGTAAACACGAGACAAGGTTTAGCCTATTGATGCCTGGAAAACAAGATTTGCGTGCAATTTCATAATGATAGATCGCTTATTGCAGTTCGCGATTCTTTGGAGCAAACTGTTGTAGATCCCGATGTGGTTGTCATATGCCTCGAAGAAGTCTCTATCGGCTAGAGATAAATTACTAGAGTCCCGCAACGTAAGAAAAGTGGTTTTGGATGACGGTTTCGGGGCGTTGTACAAACTTCCGAGATATGGTGGCCCCGATGAGTGTATGCTCTTCGGGAATTCGACGGCAAGGAGCCTTGTACGGGCAAGGCTTTGCATATCGTTCGTCAGCTCGAGAAGCATGTACTGACGCTATCTACAGAACCATTTTCACTCCCGACGGATTTAGCGGACATTGCGAAGGAGAACTTCTACGCAAGGAAAAAGATGATGACAACAGATCTGCTTCCTGTCTTTGGTGCACTCAATCCTTATTTACTACATGACAAAGAGTTAGCAGATGATACTGAGGTCTGGCATGGGTGCAGGCGTGTTCTAAAAACTCTATGTGCTCCGGGCACTTATCATGATGTGGCGAATGAATATATGGCATTTCGAATGAGGAGTGCACCATTTCATGAGATGTTGGATCCTACTGAGTCGAAATGTTCTCCCTTTGTTTGGTGGGAAATTGAAGGGTTTGTTGGAAAACTCCTTGCTCCGATTGCAAAGCGAATCCTAGCTCAAACGGTGTCATCGTCGGCGTGCGAACGCAATTGGAGCAGTTACTCTTTCGTTCACGATAGGAAGCGGAATCGGTTGCTACCGGAAAGGGCTGATGACTTGGTCTTTGTATACACCAACTCAAAGTTACTTGCAAACGCAAAGTTAACGGATGAGAAGAGGTGGTACTCGGAGAACTTGGATGTAGAGGATCGTGACGTACGTGACTCCGAGGATGAAGAAACCCCCCATAACTCAATTGGTGAAGGCTTTTCTGATCACGTTTTGGAGGACCTAGAAGATGACCTCAATAGCATCCCCGCTATGAGCTTGCAAGATGCTTTGAACGTCCCAAACACCACGTATGACTTTGTTGACGATGAAGCTGAGGCGGATGATCCAGATGAATTGTTGCCCCTAGCTCATTTACCACGGTTTCAAAAGGATACCGACAAAGTCACATGTGATAATACCCCTCGTACCGGACTAACTCCAAATACGGACGAGAATGTTGTTCCGAATGTGAAAATCGTGGGGGATGATACTCATGGCCGTACTGTTACGTTTGATCCAATAACGATAAATATGACGTCCGCCATCATGGGGACGAACTGCGTTACTCTTTGTTGCCTCTCGGTCTCTATTTCAAAAATGTGATTTAGAGGTCCCTACAGTAATGGAGAAATCTTCCAAACGTTTGGTGTCACTTTCAAATCAAGTGCGACCTCGAACAAGACGTACCAATTCCGCGGAATCTCTAGTGACTGGATGTACCGCTTCTTCAATTGGGATACAAGAACCTTCCGGGAGGTTCGGGGCTACGGAAGAAGGAGCCTCCAAGAGTTATGACGAAACGTAAAGCTCAATGCTTCCGTTTCTTCATGATAAACCGAAGAATCCCCTTGATGCCATTGAGAATGCGGGAAAATTCAAGATCATTCATTCGGGAAGTCACAAACGAAGAATCAAACAAGAAGTTAGTAGTGATTTCGAAGATGACCCTACGGGATCTAGCGGAGTCAAGTCAAAGGAGACAAATGATTATGCAATTCCCACCGATGTGGATGAATAGACATTAATTACATTCTCGGACACGTATTAGAGGTCTAGCATACTTCGTGTATGTTTCGGATAGTATAGCTCGTGAAACTTTATTACCAAACAGTTGATGTGTTCGTACTTTATTTTGTCTCAAAATGTCGGTGAATAGTCAACAAAAGACTATTACATCATAAGAAATAAAAAACTTCATTACAAAAACCATGCATTACAAATCCAAAATGGTATGCGACCCTCTTCCGGAATCAGAACCGTTCTTAACCGTCTACGCTTCTATTGATTTCTATTACATCGCAATCAATGCTCTTCTCAGATCAATCGTATTTGCTATACTACGAGTCCGGGGTCTTTGGCTTGGTCTAGCAATTCTACCGCCCTCGTCGTATTCTTGATCCATCTGCAAGAATTTTCTCTTGTTGCCCGACATCCAACTCTCTCATCGCTCTCATTGCCATCATCCCTTTTCCGTTTCTTGGGTGGGTTAGCATTTTTGGAACGGAAGATTTCCATGGCCTCCTCGATTCGTCCCACCACATCCTTCACAAAGGAGTCCTCTGCTGTGATAGACACCAATAACTCCGGCTTTGGGTCTTTGATCATTGTCGTCCAATGAGTAATGATGTTCTTAATGCGCGACTCAAATTTCTCTACCGCCTCCCAGAAAGTACAGTCTGCGTCTTTGAAAGATTCCTCCTTCGTTGAAATCCGTAAGTGTGCGGCCTCTTCCAATTTCGCTAGGACTAAAGCCCTTCCAATCGGCCTATCATCGTACTTCTTGTACTCCTCTTCAAACTCAATGTCACTTGTTACCTCATGCCACAAACCATCTTCTCCCTTCTCCACTCTCTTTGGAGGGAATCGGAAGAAACGATTGTGTTCGATGCTCAAATGTCCTCCAAAGTTGCGGCAAAACATCTCTCGTTGCTCATTTGTCTTCAATATCTCGCGCCCTAATCTCCACCTCGTAGTCACGTGTCATCCAAAGCAATGGATCTGTCTCGCCTACATCATGCATGAGGAGTGGTGTTTTGATGTTGAACTATCCCATTCAAGTGCTTTCCCCACTCACGAAAGTTGTGAAGTTTCTTTGGAAGTTGATCCAAAGGGAGATTCCATCGGTTGAACTCGTGCCCGGTGGCATGACATCGCGCATCCCCATTACTTCGTAGAATCTTGTGCTAATTGGAGAACGACATATAGGACATGATGATTTTCCCAGGCGGCGCTTGCTATGCAAGTAACATGAAAGTTATGGCCACATTGGCCTAGTGTGTACGCTCCTTCTGGACCGAAATGATATCGGCACATGCCACATTTTTCCTTCAGTATTGACGGGGGGGGGGTCGCATGTGTAAACTACATTTCGATTTGATTCCACAAAATGCGATGAGAATGAGTTGTATGGCACCCATCCTTCTGCCACTTCCAAACTCCAATCAATATCATCATCTTTTCCCATCCGATTGAAATTTGTTCGCTCCATCATCTCCTCCACATCACCCCAAATAGTGACCTTAGTAGGTTCGTGTTCTCGTAATCTTTCGTATTTTTAAAATTCCTCCAATGATGTATTCACATGTTCACTCGAACCACATGATTTGGCGGCGATCTTCTTCAGATTATGTTGTGCCTTTGAAACCATGGCCTCCCTATCTTGAAGTCGGTGAATCCAAGCCAACCAAGGCAATATGTTCTCTTCGCGTGGTGTATAATCCACATTTCTCAATGCCATTCGTATGGATTCTAGTTCAGCTCGTGCCTCATCTCTCTGCTTCATCATTGCCTCCAATTGCATTTCCAATGTTTCTTTAGGACATTGATTATGTAGGCAATCTTTTCCCTTCGAATGTGTATCATCCTCTACACGCACGCCCCTCCTTCCATTGTCCTCCGATTCCGTATCATCTTCCAAATTGATGATTTGTTTTCCTTTCTCCTGCGTATTGAACCGTGCTTCCTTCTCATGAATGTCCTCTCTCGCCTCGGTAGGCCCTGGCTCGCATGATGGAGTACCTTTCATCTCCGGGCCATCACTCTTATTATTCCCATCATAATTAGATGGGATAAGATCACCTTCCTTTCGATCCTTTCTCCAATTTTTGAAACGGAGAAATATCTTTTGGATTTAGGGGAGATCTTCCACATCACCTTCTTCGGGAGGATTCAAAATGTTCATCGCTTGCTCCATGAGATTGCAGTAGTACGGGGATTTTCTGCGCTCATATCCATTCAGTTTGAAATCATAAACCACCTTTTCAATCACGGTAATTGCTACTGAATACTTCGCCTCAAGACTCATAAGATCCTCCACATCCTTTATCCTTGCTTTCACATACGGGAGCCATTTCTCTGATATCTTCTCGTAGTCTATAGCTGGTTCTAGCATTCGAGGCATCATTAAGGCAAAAGTTTTAGACATTTCTAAAAACTGTGGAGCCATAGTAGCAAGAACTTCAGTCGCAATTTTCATATCGGTCCCAGCTTCCAATATTGAGATTTTTTTGGTGTCTTCCCACTTCAACTTCGTCTCACCATCTGGAGCCGAACCCTCGTATAAGATCTTTGCCATTTCGTCAATATAAGTGAGAAACTCTCTCAGTTTCTTGTTGCTTGGTACTCCTTCATATATCTCTTCGAAATTTGACCAGTGACCACCAATCCTTCTCCATCTGCGGAGTAATGGAATCTGGCATGGATGTTGTTTCCATTGGTTTACTTGGCCCTTGTGAGGTTAAATCCCGGTGTTCCGGTTTCTAACTCACAAGTGGGCCGTGGGGTGGTGTGCTACTAATTCCTTCCAAGCAATGGGATCCTCCAAATTCTCATACAAACATGCAATACTCCTTCAAACCTCAACGAAAAGGTCCAACACACAAGTGACCTCAATTCTCCCTATAAATTGCAATTCCATGAGTGACTCAAGATCCAAAGCCCACCAAAATTGAGCCTAGGAAGCTACAATTGCATCCCTTGAGCCACTAGGGCTTTGGGCTCAATTATGGGGTCAAATAGGGCCTAAACCCAAACAAAGGCCTCCAAAATGCATCAAACTAGACTACTACAGCACACCGTCTAAGCTCAAAAATGGTAGATTCAATTGTAAACCCCAATTCTTGGTTCCAAGGCAATCAAAACCTCTCCGCATGTTCATAACTCATTTCCACAATGCAAAATACACTTTTAACGAGATACTAGGGTTCCCTAGGAGAATTTGGGCGGCGCTTCCGCTTGACCCAATACTTCCCAAATTAAACCCTAATTTCAGCAATTGAACAAAAACTTTGAACCACAAGAACCTAGTGAAGTTCGGGCAGCGCTTCCGCACCGGTTACAAATTCCCAAATTTTTAACCTATCTTTTATAATTTCAGCCCAAATTTGGGCAGCGCTTCCGCACTACCCTTTACACACGGGACACCCTACTTACACCTCTAACATTTCAGCACACTCATTCATTCAAATAGACAACCACCACACGCATAAGATAACATCAATCACAACAACACAAGCAATCCATTTTTTTTTTGGCAATAAATTTGCTCTTTTCAAAGTAGAAGTCCACAAATTCCTATCAAGTGTTCTAACAACCAACCATGTAACTCAGCACAAACAAAGGAAGAGGAAGGGGCTCCCTCTATATTATCCCCTGTCAACCCTCCGTATTATCACACGGAGGGAGCAGGGGCTAGATCGTGGTCTTGCTGTTCACACGAAGCGGCCGACCCACTGTCCGCAACTGGCTCCTGCCGGCCCTTCCTCGTCGACCAGCCTTCCGCTCCGGCTGCGACCGCCTGCGCCCACCTCGTCGACGTCGCTCCTCTTCCGTGCCGTGTCGGTGTCGCTGCCGCTTCAGGGCCGCCTCTCCTTCGTAGGGGCTGCTGCTGCCGGCGCCGTTGACTGCTCCGCTCGCCTCGTTGCTGCTGCCGGTGCGGCGGCCACCCCCTCCTATCAGCTTGGCGTCGCGGCTGGCTGATGGGTCGCCGATGAAGTAAGCTGCTCGCCGTCGCCGTCCCCGTGCCTGGACGCGGCTGCTACGCTGTCGGTGTCGGCCGATGCTTGCTTCGGCGCCTGCTCGCTGCTCACGCCGGGCAGATGCTCACCTTCCGCAGATCGATGATCCTCTTTTGACTCCTGCCCTCGTGCGCGCTGCTGCGGAGCTTTCGAGCGAGCCTCCTCACCGTTCGTCACCGTGCCTTCCCAGAAGTCCTTCCTGATCAAGAAGAAGCTGGGTAAGGAGATGAAGCAGAACCGCCGCTCCTGTCGCTGGTCGGAGGCTCTGGTGCTGCTCCCCCGTTCCTGCCAGAATTCTCACACGCTTCTCCCCACACAAATCTCCAATTCGCGCAAATTCAGGGAAGAAGAAATCTAGCCTAATCTCCTGAGTTTTCTTTGTCAATCTACTGCTCTAGGGTTTCGTACTCTAGATCCAATGCCACGAACAACCACAACACAACCAAAAACTTGAATCTCCACGCAAAACTCCCAAAAAATGCACACACACCCAAAACTAGCCTAACGGCCTTCTCTCCAACTCCCCCTCCCTGGCTGATCCAGGGAGGTTGAAGCAAAAAGCTTCATCCGTCCAATTGGGCGGATTTCATCCGTCCAGTTGGACGAACTTCCATCCAAGTTTTTCCTAACCCATTGGGCAAGATAAAGGCACCCCACCCCGTACTAGGAGTTTTGTAGAAGGTAAAGGCAAGAATGGGACAACCCGACTCCTACTTAGGAATACATCATCGCTAAAACATACTAAAAACTCGCCATTTAATATATTGGCATTTATCAAAAAATACTAATTAGGTATAAATTAGAACAAGAACGGCCGCTTGTGCCAAAACCCCTTATGAGACCATGGGTATCCCGTGAATCTACGAAATGAGCTAAAAAGACTAATTAAACCATGGAAACTTGATAATTACGCGCTAAACCTTGCGGGGAACGTATTCCCGCTAGAGTGAACCGTTTCGCGGGTTCACAGCCCTGCCTCATTCGATTTTGGATTCGAGACGGTCAAATTTAGGCCATTGGGAATAATAGGGTTATCTGGAATGAGAGGGGAGAGTACCTCTTCCACTACATTCTCTAAGTCCACCACCTGATCTTGCACTGCATTCGCCTCTTCCAATGACTGGTCTCCAACTGCGTTTACATCCCGAAGCCTATCAACTGCAGATTGTTCGTTTGATAGACCATCCGTGGCAAGAGGAATGTCTGTATCCTTTGTAACGACATTCTCATCTTCCGTTGTATCCTCTCCAGCCTTTGTTTTTTTTTTTTTTTTCCTCAAAACCTCCAAAATATGCTTTGTCAAGGCAGATTGTGGATCAAAGCAATCCGGGATATGCTTCTGCTTCCTCTCAATTCGAAGCGGAAATTGAGTATTAGTTTGGTACGTGCTCCAATTTATCTTCCGCTGTAGTATCAACTCAGCATATACCATTGCCAACAATTGGTAACAAAAGTACCCTTTTGTTTTGGCACGATCCCCGAACAAGGCCCGCCATACTTCCTCTGCACGGTGGATAAAGTGATCATCCTTGCATGTTGCCGGGTTGCAACAAAAGTTCTTGGTATGAACTGCATGACATTCTTTAGGCCAAAGTTTGCCAATGTGAAACATCTTCACATATTTCTTGCAAATTTGAGCGGTCCAATACTCCGTCACCTCCAGTTCCCAACCACGTTCCGCTTTAATGTCTTCATTCTCTAAAATCTCCCAATTCACCCATGAGTTGCACCTTTTTGTTTATTCCTCTTCTTAGGCGCCTCTCGATATCATCGAATTCTCCACCTCCATACTCGTGTTCACGTTCTCGATCGACGTCATCGTGCAAGTATCACCGAAGGATCCACGGACGGCGGCCCGAACAAATGTGAAAAAAAAAACCGACTTCTCCTCTCCAACTAGAATGCAAAGCAGCGCCTTAGCAATCGGAGAACATTCGAATTGGGTTACCATGAGGAGAGAAGTGGTGGAAAATGAAGCCGGACGGCCCTTTATAGTGCCCTCATGCCGGACCGCCGACCAAACCGCCGACCGGCCTAGCCGTCCAGCCCCGGAGCGGCCGACCGCTCAGCTGACTGCCGACCGCCCCGGACCTGCCGACCGCCCCGGACTCGCCGACCGAGCCCCCGGACCGGCCGTCGGGCCATCGGGACCGTCCGACCGACGCCGGACCGCCGGGCACGGCCGACCGACCCCGACGGCGGCCGAACCTTCGCAGCCGGGCACAGCGGGCGGCCGCCGCCGCCGCTCTAAACCCTAACCCCAAAATTTGTTGTGCCCCTTTACAAACCCTAGGCATCAACCAATGAAGATCTATCTATCTCTAAAATTTTAAATTTGGGCCGTCGAAGTGGGCATTAGGACTTTATATTGCAAGATCCACTCTATGACCCACTTTGTAAAGTAGAGCTAAAGTTAAGGCCGACTTTAAGTCCAAGTGGGCTCAACTCCAAATGGGCCCAACTTCAAATGGCCTCTAGTATAAAGTAGCCGTAAAAAGTGCCAAAACCCCTCAAAACCAACTTGTTATGAATTTCACTTCAATCAAAAATGATGAAATTTCGTAAATTCTCTTGTGCACTAATAAATTATCATCTCGCAATCTATGAGGCTCTATGAATCAAACTTTTATGCACATGACTTACAAGAGTATGTTTATTAGGGCATCCTCAATGGACACTAAATAACCGCCCTTTGTACCAAATTCTATGTTTTGAATGATTTTGAATTAGAAAATACAATTACCCACGTTAGAAGCGCATGTAAAAAAACGTGAGATAGATCTCAAGAAATAAGAAATGTGGATAAAATTTTCTTCCCAAATTGTGTAAACTTTCTCTACCAATTTAAAGTTGTTTTAGTTTTTTTTTTAAAATTAGACCTAGTTGCTTAAAAGTTCCTACTTAACCGTCTCCCTTGGAACGAATTTCTTATACTAATAGGATAATTATAAACTGGTAATTACTGTTCTTCAACAAGATAGATAGATAAGAACTCCAATTTTCATATCGAATATAACAATTGTATATAAATATAACCAAAGACCTCACAACAAAAAATAGTCTCTACCTTCTTACCCACGAGTTTATATATCCACCTACAAGTCTTTCTATAGTCTTTTACTTTCCTATTTCTAAAAACAAATCTTATTAATAGATCAATTATAGAAATCTAACTCTTCATGTATTTAAACTATTTATATTTAAAGTAGGATATGTATATTTACGTATATACTATGTATTAATAAATTAGAATATGTATATTTATGTATGTACTTTCTGTTTTCATAGTATAATATGTATATGAAGGTATATATTATATGTAATATATATTATAAATGTATTGTATTATTGTTGAATTTATAATAAATATAATATTTACTGTATACATCAATACATGTATAGTATATATATTTATGTATGTACTTTTTGATTTATAGTTCTAGCACACAAAGTAGAATTGATTTGCTTTACCTCTAAATATGTATTTAAATAGAACCACTATTTATATAGAACTAGTTTACTCAGAAATAAAATTTTAGCCTTAAATCGCTATTTATGTAGAGTGACTTTACCTCTAAATATGTTTTTAGCAAAAACCGCTCTATCTTTACCGTATAGTGTATATATATTATTTATTTAATTATTTTCATTTTAGAGGGGACCCGAGTTCGAACCAACATCCGGGATGAGACTATAACATGTCCAATATATAATAAAGGAATTAGCCTACAAAGGTTTGTAAAATAATGTATTGGATATGGAAAAATAAAAATATTAGCCAGGGAAATTAATAAATCCTAGACCATAAACCTTATATCCTATGCTCAAGTGATTTTATCCACAATATACTCTAAATGAAAAAGCGATGGCTATTCAAAACATTCTATTCCCTAATCAATCCATCAAGTTTCTAATATAAGAATAATCAACTTCATTTAACATAAAATATAAGTACTATACGTGTACAAGATCAAATATGATTATAACTTTATAAGTGATAAAGAGGTGGCAGTGGATACAAATAACATCAATCACCATGACAGAAGGGAGAATAATAGTGCAAAGAAAGGACATGATGACTTGTCGGTTGGTTGACATAGATAAGCCAAAAACACTGTTGAGAGGAATCGACATCGGAGACAAGGAATACATGCGGAAATGTGAAACGATAATAGGGAGTCGGCTGGCAGCCGATACAGTATTACAGGGGAAGGAACTGGCCGAGCACGTTGCAACCAGAAGATTCTAATACCAAATCCATTCTAGAACCTAAAATGCTTATGCAATGGTGAGAAGAGACTATATACAAGAAACGCCGTCGTCTAGGACAAACCTTCATGTAATTGTTGTTGTTGCGGGGAAGCATGATCCGCCGCAGGTGGAGACAGAGCCTCGTTCGGGGCGTCGATGGCGAACTCATTGTCGTCTACGAGGGCCGCCTCGTTTGGGGCGCTGATGTCATACACGTCGTCCTCATGGAGAGCCTCCTCATTTGTTGCGCTGATGTCGTTTGCGTCGTCCTCCAGGAGGGCTGCCGAATCAACAGCAACTTCCCTTCGTGTATAGTACGCCTGCAATGCCGAGTGAGCCCTCTGAACTTCCCTACATGGAGGAGCGGGAGATGTCGGTTGCCGGCCGATAAGGGCAGGAACGGATTGCGAAGGACTCTGAGGGGCACGAGACAGAGGAACCTGCTCCACGACGATAACCTCTTCCTCCGGGGCGTTTTGCACATCAACCCGCATCGTGGTCGCAGCACATGCAGGCAGATCTGCTGTAGTATCAGGAGGCGGAGCTGACACGGTGACAATGTGTCGGCCGGCGGCACCGATCTGAAAGAAGGGATAAGTGTGGCAGTCGATTCAGGTGGAGCCGTCGGCGTGGTTGCAGGTGTGAGTGACAAAGGAGTAAGGTCAATCTCATCCAAAGACTTCCTCGAATCCTAACACTGCAGGCGGGACGTCGTCCGGGGTTGCGCGCTCGCGAGACGAGATCGAGGGACGGCGTCGGTCTCCATATCCTCGGAAGACGGTGGAAGCTCGACCCTATCCAAGTTTAGTCCCTTCGCACGTTGGATCGCCAACTTGACATGGTCCTCGACTTGACGAACTCGATCACGGACCTCCCATTTCTCTGCGGACCATGAACAAGAGTAAGAGATGAAGGGAACCAAACAAGTCTTGGTAAACGAATAAGGTGAAATGGACATATATTAGAAGGTGTCGGTGGCGGCCGATACAAAGCAAAGGAGAGGATGCCTTACCAATCCAAGCTCGGTGACGTTTCCGCCACCCCCTGCGTTGATGACGGTGACCTTCTTCGCGGTGAGAGTTGGCTTCAAAGAACTTCTCGAGCGTGCCATGGTAGACACCGCAGAACCCCCCGTTCCAATCGACAGCACTTTCAGGAGATGCCTGGAACCAATCGACTGGCTTGGCGATTCCAGTATACTTCCTGAAAGTAGTCCAACGATCATCATCCCCGCGTACCTTTGGGTAAGTCATGTTGAGCGTAACAAGCGGGGAAGATTCCGTCACCGTCTTCTTGAACCCTCCCCGAAGACACGGCTTGTAATAGACCGTCTGGACATACCACTCCGTATCTTCGGTTGTCCAGACAGCACAAAGAAGATCCCGTTGCTTCGCGCTCGTGATGAACAACATCGGGATTGGATACAGAGGCCGAGTCGGAGTGACGTCGTCACCGTCCATCGTGAGGTCCTCATCCGTGAGTGGGACCTTCGACCGTTCCGCGAGCGCACGAAGCTCCGACCTACTGGTTGGAACCGAGACTCCGCCATGACTGTACCCGAAGTAGACGATTAGGAGTGGGTCCTTTGCAATGCCGGCATGGCCAACAGCTGCGTCGATCTCGTGCAAGACGTCTGCAACTGTGTCCGCGAATTTGCACTCGAAATGCGCCTTCTCGGAATCGACCTCCTCCGTCCTAACCTCGACCTGAGAATACGCTTGCAGAATGGTGCTGAAAATGGGCGGCGCCACACCGTTCTTCGACTTGTCAGTCGTCGGATTCATTGCGCTGGCGCGTCCATTAAGCCATTCATTTCCATCCGTGAATTTCTTCAGGTCTGTCCAGATGTTGCGAACGACACTTGGGGTGAAATGATGCTCCTTCGCCAACTTGTCCCAGTCTGAATCTAGGTATGGCGACCAGTTCGCATCCTTGCAGGGAAGCGGATGCCTATTGAGCTGATACATAAGCTCGTTCATAATCACCCAGTCGAGCTTCTTCTCGCGGCACCAATCCGGCAGTGTGAGTCTGTCCTTCGTCCTGCTGTTGGCCTTGATGCAGACACGATTTGCGATCACCTCCGCTGCAAGCTCTTCAAGGTCGCAGTCACGAAGACCGAGTGTGGGGACAAGGTCAGTCTTCGTAATGTTCGAGATTGGCGTCCGCTTGATCAGTCCCGGCTCCTTGCCGTCGTCGCCAATGAGTTCACCTGCTTCCCAGGCATTGAAGACCTCAATCCAAGTATTCCAGGCCTTGTCACCCACGAATACTAAGGGGAGCTTTGTGGACACCTTCTCGTTCACGAAGTGCGCCATGACTTGCGCCTTCGCAGCCTGATGAACAACCATAAAGCATTAGTTGTATGAAGGCAACAAGAAGAGCTGTCGGCTGGCAGCCGATAGCTCTAGATTAAAGAAATGTGTCGGCTGCCGGCCGATAGATAAAGCAGAGGGTAACCATACCTCGAAGGCCGGCGACGGCTTCCCGCCTCCCTTGTGTGGCTCGGGGCTCCCGAGACGCTTCCATGCCGCCCTCCCGAGTTCCGCGCACGATCGGAAGTTCTCTTTGGCGACCTTCTCTGCGATATTGAGATTGAGGGCGTTCGACACCCTCACAAGATCGATGGGGTCCCTTGAGAACACTGGGATGATCTCGAATTCGAGAAGCTCCTTCTTGGCCTCCGATCCCTCGGGGAACTCGTCCGCCAACTCGCGGCAGTCACACCGTATCGACCACCACCGATGATATACCAGTTAACGGAAGGGTGTTGCCACCAGGGGACTTTCGGGGCGGTGTCGGGGTCTGTGTCGTTTAGCTTCCACATATCCAACTCCCCTGGCATGGAATCCATCACAGCCATCATCCCGGTATCGGTTTCAAGTGGTTCCCGTTTAAGCGGGATACCATGGATCTCAGGCTTCTTCCGGATCGCCCCGTAGCCCTTGTAGATGGCCTTCACCTGCGAAGAACATAACAAATGAACAATCATGAATCAGAGATGATCAGAGGATGTATCGGCCGCCACCGATACGAGAGCGTAACCTCATAAGAGCAGGTGAGAAAATCAAAATACCTGGCCGAGACGATCTTTCGCGATGCGTCTCTACTTGAGCTCGTCCGGAGCGATGTGTAGCTTCTCGCTAGGAATAACCCCCGGCAGCCTCCGCTTCTTGTAGGGGAAGAGGTGACCAAGACCAGTCTCCAATGCCTTGTAGATTGCGTCGATCTTGACGTCCTTCATCTTCGAGGTCATTTGGTTGCCCTTAGACAGGGCCTCGTCTAAGGTATACTCGATGGCATCCTTAGTCGATTTCGCCCGTCTCTTGGGCTTGCTGGGATCTTGTGACCCCTGGACGTCTTCATCGCCGTCATCGCCAAGATCGACCATCTCTGCTGCAGGTCGCTTCTTCTTTGAAGGAGTGGGCTTCCTCTTTGACGACGACGGAGCCTCAGCCGCTGCAGCATTGATGGCGTTGTTAGTAGCCAACCTTGCGTAATCGATAGCGGACCACGCGTCCATGAACTCCTCGATGGTAGCAGCGCAGCTCATTGAAGGTCATGCCCGCTTATTCGCCGGCTCACCGCAAACCGCCTTAGTGCATTGTCTCCACGGCATTGATACGGCAATGTAGTCGGTCGGGCGGAGGGATCTCTCTCGGGGCGGTAGGCTTATGAGAATGTCGACGTGCTCCACATTTTCCGAAATTTCGAGCACATCACCGTACCCGGGGATCATATTACCCTTGTAGAGGTGCGAGCAAGCAATCTCGATTCGCCGGGTCGGGGAGGACTCTCCAAAGATAGTCCCCATCATTTGGATGACCGGATTAACGGCCCATACCGCACGCGGGACGATGTCTCCATGCTTGACATCCGTGTGTGCAAGTTCCACACCAAGCGATCTAGCTAGGGCTGGTGGTTTTCTCGAAATGAACACATGTGAGGGTATATTAGTAAACGCCAATGGCGTACATTATCAGATATCAAGAACGAATATCTTATCGGCCGCCACCGATAACAACCATGGTATCGGCTGCCAGCCGATAGCGACAATGCACAAATATTCAGCGCGACACTGCAATAGTTACGATGATAGCTAGTCTAATGACCTACAGCAAATAGCATGCTATCGGCTGCCAGCCGACAGAATAGAAGCTATCGGCTGCCAGCCGATACACAAGGCAGTGTAAGGCGCTAAGGCAGAGGAGCTACTAACGACCTACGAGTACTGTCAAACTCCTATTTTTTTGGTTCTCTGCATTTAGCTTAAAATTTTTGAATTTTAGTTAGCATTAGAAATAAAAGGGAACCTTTCTTTGTGTTTCCCTAGTTTAGAAAGGGTAGGGATGAGTAAATTTGGTTAGCCCTAGTTAAAATGATTACGAGGTTACCGGTTGGGAAGGTCAACCCGGATAAGGTAACCCTGGTTAGCCGGTGTCCTGGCCGAGCGCGGGTTGGGGATAATCGGCGGCGGACCTACCCGGGCCTCGTCGGGCCTTTCAAGCCGTAACCCTTACGCCGCCTCCTTCGTCCCCTCGCTGTTTGTTGCTTGCCCGCGTTTTGTCGTGTTGCGGCCGGAGTCGTTTGTATTCTAGCGAGCGCGGAGTGTGGTGTCGGTAGGCCATGAGATTGCGCGCCCGGGAGTGTATCCTCGTCTAGTGGAAGTGCGTGAGCCGCCCGGATTAGGGCCGGAGCGCAGGTAGAGGGGGAGCTCAACCGGAGAGGAGGTCATCAAGGAGATCCACCCGAGCCGGAGTTACAATCGCCGAGGTGCGGTGGGTGATGAGCCGGGGACAGTGGGATGGCACCCGGAGAGGAGGTCGTCGCGAAGGGGGAGTCACGCCAGAGAATCGACGGACCCACCCACCGAGGAGCTGCCCGGATACCATCGACCCACCTCTAAACGAAGTGAGTCGGGGTTAATGAGGATACCCGAGACTCCGTAGTGGTTCCCGAGGAAGTTATCCTGGATGAGGTTGATGCCCTCTCCGGGGGAACGGAACCCTTGGATGTGGGACCCGAGGGAATCACACCCAGGGGAGGACCAGATCTGAAGGAAGGTGCGGGTGGCAATCTGGAGGAGCAAGGAGAACCGGAGGTGACCAACATCCTCGCCCAAGTGGACCAGGGGAGTGAAGACAGGGTAGCGGCCAAGCGGACAAGACCCCTACCCCGGTTGGGTTCGAGGCCAATCTCGCATCAAGTTGACCAGGGCTAGATCTATCTAGCGTTAGGTTAGAAGATAGGCATTTAGTAGTAGAAGGATAGAGGTGTGTTCACACCATTTTGGACTTGTAGTAGTTTTTGTGTGTCTGACTTATAGGCGGTCCAGGAGAGGCCACGTGGGCCTTATCCTGTCCGGGTATTCCGTGATCCACTAAAAGCGGATCTGGAGCATGGAACCCGGAGTAGCATGGAAGTACTTAGCCAAGGAATGTTCTCATTCTTTGGGTCTCTTTTTGTATCAACATCATTCTCGAAGTATCTAGGATTGCGGCCGCCTTTCTAAGTCTAAACCGTCTTCCTTGATGTTTTGTGTGTGTGTGGTGGTGTAATTGAGTCCCTTGCATTGTTGGCTTGAAGATCTGGAGTGAAGGTTAGTGTTGGTGAGATCTGTACTAGTGTCCAGGGTAAGGAGTTTTGGCAGTTAGGCGTCACTACGAGTCAGTACTTTAGGTGAACAGGGGTTCCCTAATATTCCCCGGGGACAGTGGTCTAGCGCGGGGAAGTTGGTCACTGTTGCGGAGAGTGGGTCTTAGTCCTCCTACTACCCTGGATCTGTATCCAAAGTTGTCCCTTTCTACCTTCTATCCTGGTCTGGGAGCTAACGTGTGAGTAGCCGTACCAACAGGGGAACATTGGCACCCTTACAGTGACCTGTACCGGGATTAACAACCCTGGTATTGAAGGGGGCCGAGTCTAACCCTGGGCGAAGTCAAACCAAGAGAAAAGAGCGTTGTGGGTTTGTGTGTTGTGTTGAGTAGTGAGAGATTCGAGGAGAGAGGAAGCCAAGTGCCCTAAATCCAGCACTTTAAACTAAGGGAGAACCCTCTGATGGACAAACTGAGGTAAAACTAAACCAGCTTGGAGATATACTGGTGGACCAGGGTGGGAGAAGTCAAACTCCCCGGAAGGAAACCGGGAGACGAGAGGCGGAATTGTTAACCAGAGATCGGTACCATCCTGGTCAAAGGAGAAGCAAGACAGATGTTGATAGAAGCACTTTCTCCGGGAAGGCTATCCTAGTCACTTTGGAGCTCGGTGAATCCCGGGATCGATTAAATCCGGATATCACCTCACGAGGTGTTCTTAACACTTAAAAGAACACTAAAGGGGAATATCGCTATCACGAATTACGACAAGTACACTAAGCATTACCAGAGAACAGGCTACATCAAATGGGCTATCGGCCGCCAAAATGACACAAAGCACAAACGTTCGGGTTAATGCATCACGCGAGCTATCGGTGGCGCCGAAACGACAAACAAACTATCGGTGGCGGCCGATACACAAGGCAAGAGAACTCGACGAAAAGATGCAAATGAAACGACGCCAATCGAAACGGCGCATACCAAACGCGTCGCGAAGAGCTAAATCGGCTTACCTCTTCGACGACGCCATCGGAGATGTATCGGCCGGGCGTGTGCTCGATGTCGGCCGGTGCGTATGGAGTGCTCCGCTCTCCCGCAAAGCCGCCGGCCGGTGCGTAAGGTGTGTCGGCCGCCGCCCTCCGCTCCCAGCAAAAGTCGCCGGTTGGACCTTAAAAATATCGGCCGCTAAAAACCCTAAACCCTAAAATCAAATACTATCGGTACGCCAACACGAAAACGGCTAAGGCAAGAAAGCATGCAAGCATAGAGGAGAGGAGAGAAGACAAAGAAGAAAGCATGAAAGTAGAGAGAGGGAAGAGAAAGAAGAAAGGAGAGATGAGAGAGCAAGTAGCAAATGAGAGGAGAGAGCGCAAGTGCAAATGAGAGAGGAGAGAAAGTGTGGAGAGAGCACAAGTGAGAGGAGAGCGCAAAAGTGAGAGAGAGAGAGAGAAATTACAAATGAGAGCAAATGAGGGAGGGTGAACGGTTTACCCCCTCCGCAATTTTCGCAATGATGGCTATCGGCTGCCAGCCGATTTGCGCCTTGCCCGCTTTTCAATCGGCTTGCCCGCTCTCGCATCCGCTTGCCCGCCCGCCAAAAATTTCTGAAGCTCGCGCCGCCAAAACGTCAAATTAAATTTTTTCATCCGTTTCATCATGCTTTTCATCCTGCCTATCAATTAGCCCTCCAAAAATTCAAAATCATTTGAAATTTGAGTTTGAAATCTTCTTGATTTGAGCGCCACCCACGCTCTGTCATTTCAGATGGCTATCCATTCCCAACTGTTTCTGACATTTTATTTCATTTCTCGCGTGTTTCCTGACGCTCTGAGCGATTTGCTTTGCTGTTTTTGTAGTTTTCCCTGGCCAGAAATAGTCAAGAATTGCGTCATTGTGTTCCCCGTGTTAGTGCGCTTCTTTCTATATAGAGAGCGGTAGATAGCAGCCTTTTATTACTTCAATTTGCACGATTTAATAGCTAGAGGCTCAATACCCTGGTATTAGACGCCAGCCGACATAGTGCATGTCGCCAGCCGATACGATTCCTTAGGACTCAGTCGGATCTCCTTATATCGGCCCCGGCCGATATAGGACTATCACGTGTCCGTCATTGTCCTGTCTCCCGGGAGCTTCAGATCAAGGTGTCGGCGGCAACCGATACCTCGTGTGGTTGTGTCTCTGCGCACTGTCTTATTATTTCCTACGTCTCCTCAACCTTTTAGATTCGCAATTGTGTCGGCCGGGCGTGATACCTCGGTGGTTGTGTCTCTGCGCACTGTCTCATTATTTCCTACGTCTCCTCAACCGTTTAGATTCGCAATTGTGTCGGCCGGCCCGATACCTCGTGTGGTTGTGTCTCTGCAATGTTTCATTACTTCCTACGTCTCCTCAACCTATTAGATTCGCAATTGTGTCGGCGGCGGCCGATAGATCAAATGAAGAGATCATGCTCCATCATCTTTGAAACCGAACCGATTGATGACTTTCTCAAGAACGGCGGTTCCGGAGATGGCGTATAGAAAAGGGCGCGATTGTCGCTCTGTCATTCGCAAAATTTTATTATCTTTGTACGCTTCCATCAACCGAATTATCTCGCGAAAGCCATTCTTTTAGACGTCCATGTTATTGACGTCGCTCCAAATATTGAGATGATCATTCCGTTTCCCACTCCTAGCGTTAAGTTTCTTAGTCGGTGTCCTGGTAACAACATTTTATGGGACGTGAATGACGTGAGACCCTTCGTTGATAGCCTCGATGATTCATCCGAGCCTATCGGCTGCCAGCCGACACCGGGCGCATTAAATGAGAAGCCCATAAATCAATTCCTCACTCTCTCTGTTAACATGGAGGTTGCTCTATTGCATGTTGACGGGACCGATCATCATCATCGTGTCGAGTGGGCGTCATCGTTGAGTGCTCGCCTAAGGGCACTGGGAGGGTTCCGCGTCCCGCATAGCTTCTTTGCGGTTGTCAAGCTCACTCTGTATAAGGACTTTGTTGGTCTTGTAGCTTACTGTGAGAATCCTTCTCTCACTCTGCTTGGCGAGTGCCTTGGGTACGAAATCCTTTGGAGCGGTTACAAACTTCGTCCCCTCGACGCTACGCCGCTGAATGGCAACTCTATCGGCCGGCAGCCGATACACCCCACGCTGAGGAGTGTCAAGGTTGAACCAACCAGCGATGACGGTGTCAAGGACTCACCCTCTGCATCATTGTGGTAGTTCGTAACTGCATCATTCAACCGGTCTCTCTCATTTTGAGGGCAGCGACGACTGTGGGTCCGGGACGAATCCGCCAACCCGCGTCGATGTCCTCTCCTCTCAAGGGAATGAATCTGCTAATGATCTTCATGCTACGCCGTTTGACAACGGAATTTTCTCGCAGCCCTCTTCGGATAGTTCTGGCGCCGATAGCGCTGTCAACTTTCGCCCCTCTGTCTCACGCGACACTGAACATTTGCGACCGGAACCTCAGGCGGTCCTGGATCGGCCCGACTAGAGGAACAAGTGCAACGACTTACTGAACGAGGATCATACCTTTTTTGGGCAGGCGATCATTCAAGTCTGTCTTCCGGATGAAGCCTGCGATGAGGATCTTCTTGGCGTCTACAGATGTCGTCGAGTAATGTTCATATCGTGAGCACGATACCCTACTGACTCACGACAATGAGATGGCCTCTTTCGCGGACTCGACTTGAAGGCGGTCAACTCTGTCGACATTGTCATGCTCGCTCTGAGGCCGCTCGGAATTCCACCTTCGATCATCCGGGACTTGGGCGTGCCGTGCCTCGAATCCCTACAGTCCGTTCGTCGTAGACTCTTGTCAAAGGAGCAGCCCACTGGGGTCTAGGCTTAAGTCGAAGACCTCGGATGATGAAATTCGCAAGGTTAGTTCACAAACAAGTCTTTGCAAGAGTAGGTCTTTGTTAGACGTTTCCGTGGGAGTCTACTCGAATCCTTCGTCGTAAGTACTATGCTTGCTCTTTTGAAATTAGAAGAGAGATAGCGTATGCCGTTCAAAGTCAACTTCATGTCCATGAACCGGGAGGCGGGAAATTCATCACGCTTGAGAATGTTGAGGTCTCGCGAGAACGCTTGGTATATCATTCACGGTGTCTCCCGGATCGACCTTACCACGTCTACAAGGTCAGAGCAATGGGTGGATCATTGAGCGGATCGCATGGCAATTCTGGAGCTTTTCGTCCACGCCCGCATACGATTCAGGCCAGAGCAACCCTGCAGAAGATTATTGACGAGAATGCGGACCAGATGCCTAACGAGTTCAGGCTTGTTGGAAATAAGCAGGGTTGTCAGGACGACCGGACCAGGGGGCGACCGGTCGACCATGGTCCGGTCGTCCTCAGCCCCTAGGACCTGTCGGTGACATAACGGGTTTTTAATAATTTACCTGGGGTAAATTACCGTCCGACAGGTGGCCGACCGCACCCCCGTCCGACCGTTTGACCGGCCGACCGCACCCCCGTCCGACTCTCCGACCGGCCGACCGGTGCCGGACCGACGTTCCCTAGGCCGACCGGTGTGCGGTCGGGCGAGGTCGGCCGCCGACCGGCCCCGAGACCGGCGAGGTCGGCCGCCGACCGGGGTGACGACCGGCGAGGTCGGCCGCCGACCGCTGTCGCGACCGGCGAGGTTGGCCGGCTACGAAGGCCCGACCACTTGAATTTCAACGGCAGAAATTCAAATTTCAACGGTCAAATTCAGGGTTGAAGGTATATAAGAGAAGAGACACAAGGCCTCATTTCACTTCCGAATTGTGAATGCGACCCAACGTCTCTGAGCTGCATAACTTTATGTTATGTGTCCGTTGCTTGGTACGTATTGAGTTCGGAAGTGCAGAGTTTGTTTACGAACTCTTGACATTTTTTTTTACATATCTACTACCACGTTTGATCATTTTGAGGTGTCCTACCTATCAAAATGGCCAACAAATCATCCTCACCTTGGTTCACCGATGTTCATGAAGTACAAGGCCAACCTACCACGACCCCAATCGTCCAATGCAATCTCATAATAAGGTTATGAGCAAGAGGCTAGAACGGCAATTTCGATCACCTTGGTTATGAAGGCAAGCGTGGGGTCCGCCTTAATACAGTTACGCTTTGTCCAAAATTGAACACCCGAGTGATGGATTTATTTCGAAGATGTGACGGGCGGTTCCCTCCACATAATGAAGAAATGAGCGGTTTTCATTCAATACCATCATCATCAGAAGTTCCGAATGTTGGCACGCCAAGGTCCACTGGTGGAGACTCTTGCGTGGGATCTTCTCAAGCTACCCCTTCGATTCCATCAACACCTTTAGTTGGATCAATCTCCGCCGTTCCTAACTTTGCGGGACAAGTGAGGGTTGGTGGGCATATCAATAGGGCGATGAAACAATCTGTGATTGAAGATGGTTTTGCTGAAGCGGATAGGCGGGAACTAGACATACTTTGGGCAAAGTTTTTCTATGAAGCAAACGTACCGTTTGCTGTAGCACGGAATCCGATCTTCAAGGAAGCCGTAATGAAAACTGCTTCTTTCCGAAAACCATATGTCCCTCCTTCTTACCATGACATTCGGACAAAGTTGTTGGGACAAGTAAAGAGTGATCTAGAAGGAAAACTAGATAGTAGACTCAAGGAGAGCCTTCGGAAGTTCGGGGGAACTTTAGCCATGGATGGATGGTCATCTGTGAGTAGTTGCCCTCTTGTGAATGCAATGCTAGTGACTCCTGCTGGAGAGCTTTTTCTTGGTGCCGTCGATACTACTGGCAAAGAAAAGACAGCAATGTATATGGCCTCTATCATGGTCAAGTTCATCAAACAAGTTGGCCACCCGAGAACGTTGTCCAAGTCCGCACGGACAACGCTTCAGAATGATTAATGCCTCTCGATTAGTCGTTGAGGATTATCCCCATATATTCATTCGAGGATGCGCCACGCATGCGATGGATTTGTTGTTGGAAGATTGGGGAAAGGCGTCATGGGTGAAAGAAACTTTGGAGAAGGCCAAGGGCTTGGTCAAGTTCATTAAAAATCGTCAAATGCCTTTAGCCGTGTTTCGTAAACACGAGACAAGGTTTAGCCTATTGATGCACAGGAAAACAAGATTTGCGTGCAATTTCATAATGATAGATCGCTTATTGCGGGTTCGCGATTCTTTGGAGCAAACTGTTGTAGATCCCCAGTGGTTGTCATATGCCTCGAAGAAGTCTCTATCAGCTAGAGATAAATTACTAGAGTCCCGCAACGTAAGAAAAGTGGTTTTGGATGACGGTTTCTGGAAGCGTTGTACAAACTTCCGAGATATGGTGGCCCCAGTAGTGTATGCTCTTCGGGAATTCGACGGCAAGGAGCCTTGTACGAGCAAGGCTTTGCATATCGTTCGTCAGCTCGAGAAGCATGTACTGGACGCTATCTACGAACCATTTTCACTCCCGACGGATTTAGCGGACATTGCGAAGGAGAACTTCTACGCAAGGAAAAAGATGATGACAACAGATCTCGCTTCTGTCTTTGGTGCACTTCAATCCTTATTTACTACATGACAAAGAGTTAGCGAGATGATACCGAGGTCCGCATGGGTGCGGGCGTGTTCTAAAAACTCTATGTGCTCCGGGCACTTATCATGATGTGGCGAATGAATATATGGCATTTCGAATGAGGAGTGCACCATTTCATGAGATGTTGGATCCTCTTGAGTCGAAATGTTCTCCCTTTGTTTGGTGGGAAATTGAAGGGTTTGTTGGAAAACTCCTTGCTCCGATTGCAAAGCGAATCCTAGCTCAAACGGTGTCATCGTCGGCGTGCGAACGCAATTGGAGCGATTACTCTTTCGTTCACGATAGGAAGCGGAATCGGTTGCTACCGGAAGGGGCGATGACTTGGTCTTTGTATACACCAACTCAAAGTTACTTGCAAACGCAAAGTTAACGGATGAGAAGAGGTGGTACTCGGAGAACTTGGATGTAGAGGATCGTGACGTACGTGACTCCGAGGATGAAGAAACCCCCATAACTCAATTGGTGAAGGCTTTTCCGATCACGTTTTGGAGGACCTAGAAGATGACCTCAATAGCATCCCCGCTATGAGCTTGCAAGATGCTTTGAACGTCCCAAACACCACGTATGACTTTGTTGACGATGAAGCTGAGGCGGATGATCCAGATGAATTGTTGCCCCTAGCTCATTTACCACGGTTTCAAAAGGATACCGACAAAGTCACATGTGATAATACCCCTCGTACCGGACTAACTCCAAATACGGACGAGAATGTTGTTCCGAATGTGAAAATCGTGGGGGATGATACTCATGGCCGTCTGTTACGTTTGATCCAATAACGATAAATATGACGTCCGCCATCAAGGACGAACTGCGTTACTGCTTGTTGCCTCTCGGTCTCTATTTCAAAAATGTGATTTAGAGGTCCCTCTGATAATGGAGAAATCTTCCAAACGTTTGGTGTCACTTTCAAATCAAGTGCGACCTCGAACAGTACGTACCAATTCCGGCGGAATCTCTAGTGACTCGGATGTACCGCTTCTTCAATTGGGATACAAGAACCTTCCAGGAGGTTCAGGGCTACGGAAGAAGGAGCCTCCAAGAGTTATGACGAAAACGTAAAGCTCCAATGCTTCCGTTTCTTCATGATAAACCGAAGAATCCCCTTGATGCCATTGAGAATGCGGGAAAATTCAAGATCATTCATTCGGGAAGTCACAAACGAAGAATCAAACAAGAAGTTAGTAGTGATTTCGAAGATGACCCTACGGGATCTAGCGGAGCTGAAGTCAAAGGAGACAGCGATTATGCAATTCCCACCGATGTGGATGAATAGACATTAATTACATTCTCAGACACGTATTAGAGGTCTAGCATACTTCGTGTATGTTTCGGATAGTATAGCTCGTGAAACTTTATTACCAAACAGTTGATGTGTTCGTACTTTATTTTGTCTGAAAATGTCGGTGAATAGTCAACAAAAGACTATTACATCATAAGAAATAAAAAACTTCATTACAAAAACCATGCATTACAAACCCAAAATGGTATGCGACCCTCTTCCGGGAACTGTAACCGTTCTTAACCGTCTACGCTTCTATTGGATTTCTATTACATCGCAACTGAATGCTCTTCTGTATCAATCGTATTTGCTATACTACGAGTCCGGGGTCTTTGGCTTGGTCTAGCAATTCTACCGCCCTCGTCGTATTCTTGATCCACTGCAGCAATTTCTCTGTTGTTGCCCGACATCCAACTCTCATCGCTCTCATTGCCATCATCCCTTTTCCGTTTCTTGGGTGGGTTAGCATTTTTGGAACGGAAGATTTCCATGGCCTCCTCGATTCGTCCCACCACATCCTTCACAAAGGAGTCCTCTCACGATAGACACCAATAACTCCGGCTTTGGGTCTTTGATCATTGTCGTCCAATGAGTAATGATGTTCTTAATGCGCGACTCAAATTTCTCTACCGCCTCCCAGAAAGTACAGTCTGCGTCTTTGAAAGATTCCTCCTTCGTTGAAATCCGTAAGTGTGCGGCCTCTTCCAATTTCGCTAGGACTAAAGCCCTTCCAATCGGCCTATCATCGTACTTCTTGTACTCCTCTTCAAACTCAATGTCACTTGTTACCTCATGCCACAAACCATCTTCTCCCTTCTCCACTCTCTTTGGAGGGAATCGGAAGAAACGATTGTGTTCAGTACTCCAATGTCCTCCAAAGTTGCGGCAAAACATCTCTCGTTGCTCGCTGTCTTCAATATCTCGCGCCCTAATCTCCACCTCGTAGTCACGTGTCATCCAAAGCAATGGATCTGTCTCGCCTACATCATGCATGAGGAGCTGGTGTTTTGATGTTGAACTATCCCATTCAAGTGCTTTCCCCCACTCACGAAAGTTGTGAAGTTTCTTTGGAAGTTGATCCAAAGGGAGATTCCATCGGTTGAACTCGTGCCCAGGTGGCATGACATCGCGCATCCCCATTACTTCGTAGAATCTTGTGCTAATTGGAGAACGACATATAGGACATGATGATTTTCCCCGGGCAGCGCTTGCTATGCAAGTAACATGAAAGTTATGGCCACATTGGCCTAGTGTGTACGCTCATTCGGACCGAAATGATATCGGCACATGCCACATTTTTCCTTCGATATGACGGGGGTCGCATGTGTAAACTACATTTCGATTTGATTCCACAAAATGCGATGAGAATGAGTTGTATGGCACCCATCCTTCTGCCACTTCCAAACTCCAATCAATATCATCATCTTTTCCCATCCGATTGAAATTTGTTCGCTCCATCATCTCCTCCACATCACCCCAAATAGTGACCTTAGTAGGTTCGTGTTCTCGTAATCTTTCGTATTTTTAAAATTCCTCCAATGATGTATTCACATGTTCACTCGAACCACATGATTTGGCGGCGATCTTCTTGATTATGTTGTGCCTTTGAAACCATGGCCTCCCTATCTTGAAGTCGGTGAATCCAAGCCAACCAAGGCAATATGTTCTCTTCGCGTGGTGTATAATCCACATTTCTCAATGCCATTCGTATGGATTCTAGTTCACTCGTGCCTCATCTCTCTCCTTTCATCATCATTGCCTCCAATTGCATTTCCAATGTTTCTTTAGGACATTGATTATGTAGGCAATCTTTTCCCTTCGAATGTGTATCATCCTCTACACGCACGCCCCTCCTTCCATTGTCCTCCGATTCCGTATCATCTTCCAAATTGATGATTTGTTTTCCTTTCTCCCCGCGTATTGAACCGTGCTTCCTTCTCATGAATGTCCTCTCTCGCCTCGGTAGGCCCCGGCTCGCATGATGGAGTACCTTTCATCTCCGGGCCATCACTCTTATTATTCCCATCATAATTAGATGGGATAAGATCACCTTCCTTTTCGATCCTTTCTCCAATTTTTGAAATCGAGAAATATCTTTTGGATTTAGGGGGAGATCTTCCACATCACCTTCTTCGGGAGGATTCAAAATGTTCATCGCTTGCTCCATGAGATTGCAGTAGTACGGGGATTTTCTGCGCTCATATCCATTCAGTTTGAAATCATAAACCACCTTTTCAATCACGGTAATTGCTACTGAATACTTCGCCTCAAGACTCATAAGATCCTCCACATCCTTTATCCTTGCTTTCACATACGGGAGCCATTTCTCTGATATCTTCTCGTAGTCTATAGCTGGTTCTAGCATTCGAGGCATCATTAAGGCAAAAGTTTTAGACATTTCTAAAAACTGTGGA
This sequence comes from Bryum argenteum, assembly GCA_037043015.1. NCBI lineage: Eukaryota > Viridiplantae > Streptophyta > Bryopsida > Bryales > Bryaceae > Bryum > Bryum argenteum. Next base: position 715,017 of record CM073327.1, on the reverse strand, counting down.
GCCATAGTAGCAAGAACTTCAGTCGCAATTTTCATATCGGTCCCAGCTTCCAATATTGAGATTTTTTTGGTGTCTTCCCACTTCAACTTCGTCTCACCATCTGGAGCCGAACCCTCGTATAAGATCTTTGCCATTTCGTCAATATAAGTGAGAAACTCTCTCAGTTTCTTGTTGCTTGGTACTCCTTCATATATCTCTTCGAAATTTGACCAGTGACCACCAATCCTTCTCCATCTGCGGAGTAATGGAATCTGGCATGGATGTTGTTTCCATTGGTTTACTTGGCCCTTGTGAGGTTAAATCCCGGTGTTCCCGGTTTCTAACTCACAAGTGGGCCGTGGGGTGGTGTGCTACTAATTCCTTCCAAGCAATGGGATCCTCCAAATTCTCATACAAACATGCAATACTCCTTCAAACCTCAACGAAAAGGTCCAACACACAAGTGACCTCAATTCTCCCTATAAATTGCAATTCCATGAGTGACTCAAGATCCAAAGCCCACCAAAATTGAGCCTAGGAAGCTACAATTGCATCCCTTGAGCCACTAGGGCTTTGGGCTCAATTATGGGGTCAAATAGGGCCTAAACCCAAACAAAGGCCTCCAAAATGCATCAAACTAGACTACTACAGCACACCGTCTAAGCTCAAAAATGGTAGATTCAATTGTAAACCCCCAATTCTTGGTTCCAAGGCAATCAAAACCTCTCCGCATGTTCATAACTCATTTCCACAATGCAAAATACACTTTTAACGAGATACTAGGGTTCCCTAGGAGAATTTGGGCAGCGCTTCCGCGCTTGACCCAATACTTCCCAAATTAAACCCTAATTTCAGCAATTGAACAAAAACTTTGAACCACAAGAACCTAGTGAAGTTCGGGCAGCGCTTCCGCACCGGTTACAAATTCCCAAATTTTTAACCTATCTTTTATAATTTCAGCCCAAATTTGGGCAGCGCTTCCGCACTACCCTTTACACACGGGACACCCTACTTACACCTCTAACATTTCAGCACACTCATTCATTCAAATAGACAACCACCACACGCATAAGATAACATCAATCACAACAACACAAGCAATCCATTTTTTTTTTGGCAATAAATTTGCTCTTTTCAAAGTAGAAGTCCACAAATTCCTATCAAGTGTTCTAACAACCAACCATGTAACTCAGCACAAACAAAGGAAGAGGAAGGGGCTCCCTCTATATTATCCCCTGTCAACCCTCCGTATTATCACACGGAGGGAGCAGGGGCTAGATCGTGGTCTTGCTGTTCACACGAAGCGGCCGACCCACTGTCCGCAACTGGCTCCTGCCGGCCCTTCCTCGTCGACCAGCCTTCCGCTCCGGCTGCGACCGCCTGCGCCCACCTCGTCGACGTCGCTCCTCTTCCGTGCCGTGTCGGTGTCGCTGCCGCTTCAGGGCCGCCTCTCCTTCGTAGGGGCTGCTGCTGCCGGCGCCGTTGACTGCTCCGCTCGCCTCGTTGCTGCTGCCGGTGCGGCGGCCACCCCCTCCTATCAGCTTGGCGTCGCGGCTGGCTGATGGGTCGCCGATGAAGTAAGCTGCTCGCCGTCGCCGTCCCCGTGCCTGGACGCGGCTGCTACGCTGTCGGTGTCGGCCGATGCTTGCTTCGGCGCCTGCTCGCTGCTCACGCCGGGCAGATGCTCACCTTCCGCAGATCGATGATCCTCTTTTGACTCCTGCCCTCGTGCGCGCTGCTGCGGAGCTTTCGAGCGAGCCTCCTCACCGTTCGTCACCGTGCCTTCCCAGAAGTCCTTCCTGATCAAGAAGAAGCTGGGTAAGGAGATGAAGCAGAACCGCCGCTCCTGTCGCTGGTCGGAGGCTCTGGTGCTGCTCCTCCGTTCCTGCCAGAATTCTCACACGCTTCTCCCCACACAAATCTCCAATTCGCGCAAATTCAGGGAAGAAGAAATCTAGCCTAATCTCCTGAGTTTTCTTTGTCAATCTACTGCTCTAGGGTTTCGTACTCTAGATCCAATGCCACGAACAACCACAACACAACCAAAAACTTGAATCTCCACGCAAAACTCCCAAAAAAATGCACACACACCCAAAACTAGCCTAACGGCCTTCTCTCCCACTCTCCCTCCCTGGCTGATCCAGGGAGGTTGAAGCAAAAAGCTTCATCCGTCCAATTGGGCGGATTTCATCCGTCCAGTTGGACGAACTTCCATCCAAGTTTTTCCTAACCCATTGGGCAAGATAAAGGCACCCCACTCCGTACTAGGAGTTTTGTAGAAGGTAAAGGCAAGAATGGGACAACCCGACTCCTACTTAGGAATACATCATCGCTAAAACATACTAAAAACTCGCCATTTAATATATTGGCATTTATCAAAAAATACTAATTAGGTATAAATTAGAACAAGAACGGCCGCTTGTGCCAAAACCCCTTATGAGACCATGGGTATCCCGTGAATCTACGAAATGAGCTAAAAAGACTAATTAAACCATGGAAACTTGATAATTACGCGCTAAACCTTGTGGGGAACGTATTCCCGCTAGAGTGAACCGTTTCGCGGGTTCACAGGTGTCGGCCATCTGCGGGGCATTTTTGCCTAAAAATGCAACGGACTCAGGGTCTCGAAGCTGGTAGGCAAATGCTCCCATTGGGCTCGCACGGTCACATGTGGTACAACTTACACCGCTCGGCATTTGTGCGAGCGGGAAAAAAGCGCCATCTAATGTCGCGAGTTGGACGGTGTTGTTTGGACGGACATCCCGTACTTCAAATGGGCCTAGCCATATGGCATCGAATTTGCCCGGAAATTCCATCCTTGTGGCATCTTGGAGCATGACCAAGTCTCCTGGAGCTAAAACTCGCTTCTTATGAAGCTTGTCAAAAGCCAACTTGCGGCGCCGAGCCATGGTCTCAATATGTTGAGCGCTAAGGCGCCGGGTCTCGCTCAACCCTTCAAGTATGAGGACTCGATCGTGGATAGAGTCCGAAATGGGGAGTCTAGCCTCGATTGCTATGCGCAAGGATGGGATTTCGATTTCGATGGGTAATACCGCCTCTATTCCATAGACTAGGGCAAACGGGGTTTGCTTTGTGGTGACCTTGAACGTGGTCCTATATGCCCACAAAGCGGCATTGAGTTTGATATCCCAATCCCGTTTGTTGTCATGGATAGTCTTCAAAATCCTCACGATGGTTTGATTACATCGTTCGGCTAGGCCGTTGGTTTGAGGATGGTAAGGGGTGGTTTTACGGTGATCAATCCCGTAAGTCGTGGTAAGTTCCTCAATGAGGTCATTGAGGAAATGGGTGCCCTGATCGCTAACCAAAACCCGTGGCACCCGAAACGAGAAAAACATTCTCAAACAAAAAGAGTGCCGTGGTTTTCTTATTTGCCACTTTGACCGCCTTGGCCTCTACCCATTTGGTCAAATAATCGACCATGAGAATGATGTACGCCATTTGGCGTGATGACGTGGGGTGTACCGGGCCCACGTAGTCTATTCCCCACTTCTCAAAAGGAAGCAAGGGTAGCGAGGGTATTAAAGGGAACGCCATGTGGAGGTCATTCCGAGCAAACCGTTGGCATGCGTCACACTTGGTGGCGTGCGGTGGGCGTCGTCGAAACATGGTGGGCCAAAAGTACCCGGCTCTAAGGATTTTTGGGCGGTGAGACGGCCCGAAAAATGCCCGCCGCAATGTCATCGTGGCATGCCACAATTATGCGTGATGCCTCGGGCTCACTAACACACCGCGTAAGACCCGTCAATGCCCGCCGGTACAACCGGTTTGCTATAATAGCATAGTGGCGGCTATTGACACGGATCTTGCGCCGCTCATTGGCATCTAGGTGATCGGGAAGTTTTTGCGTACTCAAAAACTCCGCAATATAGGTGTCCCACGTGGGTGTCACCGTGATGGAGAAAAGGTTGGCATCGGGAAGTTCATCCTCGATGTCAACCATGCCCATTGCTTCGGACAACCGTGAGAGGTGGTCCGCTTGAAGGTGCAAGCGGCCGGGTTTGTATTCCACGGTATAATCTAGCTCCTCTAGGAGCAACACCCACCGTGCCACCCGACCGCTAAGGTCGGGTTTGTTAACCATGTAGCGTAACGCTAAATGATCAACAAAAAACACCACGGGATTCATGAGTAAGTAATGCCTAAATTTTTGGCGATAAACACCATGGCCAAACATTCCCTTTCCGTGGTGGAATAATTCCTTTCCGCGGCGGTTAATTGGCGGCTAGCAAATGCCACGGGGCGGTCCTTGCCGTTAGGTCCGTGTGGTTGACACAATGTAGAACCCACTGCTACCGCCGATGCATCACAATACACATGAAATGGGATGTCCCAATTGGGGGTACAAGGCATGGATAGGAGGTCAACTTGGTCTTGAGGGCATCAAAACCCTCTTGACACTCCCGGGTCCACTCAAATTTGACCTCCTTCCTTGTGAGGTTGGTCAAGGGTATCGCGGCCGTGGCATAATCGGCCATGATGTCCCGATACCACCCAAAATGGCCAAGAGCACGTTGTTACGCCTTTGACCGAAGTTGGGGTTCAAGGTTGAGAATTACTTCAACCTTTTCGGGGTCCGGTTCCTTGCCGGCTTTGGAAACCACGTAGCCCAACAATACCCCTTTTTGTACCCCTAGGTACACCTTGGCGGGATTTAAGGAGAGGCGGTTTCGACGGCACCGCAAAAACACTCACGCAACATTGCGTAATGTTCTAATGCACTTGTTTGGGTGCTAAAATCGTCAATGAAAACCGACATAGACTTATGGAGGAGATAAAAAAAGATGGACGTCATGACTCTTTGGAATGCCGAGGGTGCGTTGCATAACCCGAAGGGCATGACCACATAGATGAACGTCCCCCACGGAGTCGTGAAAGCGGTTTTGTGATAATCATCGGGATGGATGGATACTTGGTTATATCCCGAGTATCCATCTAGGAAGGTGTAGAGCTCATGCCCCGCCACCTCATCCAAGATTTGGTTCACAAATGGGAGGGGGAAGTGATCCTTTTGGGTGGCTTTGTTTAAACGACGATAGTCGATGCACACCCTTAACTTCCCATTTTTCTTCTTCACAAGCACCATAGGGGACACCCAATCCGTGATTTCCACCGGTTTAATGAAACCCGCCTCTAAGAGCTTTTCCAACTCGGCTTTGACCACGAGTTGGAGGCGGGGTTCATTCGGCGTTCCTTTTTGCCGAACCGGTATGGATCCCGGAAGTAGGGGAATTGTGTGTTGGGCAATCTCCGTGGGATGCCCTTGAGGTCTTTATAAGACCAAGCAAAAATATCCCGAATTCGAGGACAAGACCTTTGAACCGCTCAATGTCTTCCGGGATAATTGAGCCCCCATTTTGATGGGGCGAGGTTCTTCGCCTTTTAGAGACACGTCCACATCTACGCAATCGTTGATTGGGACCGTGACCGGGTTGGTGGGGCCGTGATACCAATCACTTGGCACCGCGGGGTAAATAGGTAAATCGGAACCCACCTCCAAGTTAGTGGAGGTTTTGCGGAAATGAAGGGAAGGAGGGAGGATTTCTTCCTCTTCCATTAGCCCTTCAAAACCGAGGCTTTGGGTTCCGTCTATCTCGAGTTGTAAACCACCTCATAGTCAACCTCATCAACCAAGGTTGTTACCCCGGGTATAGGTTTACCGGTTCTTCCAAAACTCTCATGGTAGTGATGACATTCACCGATTGTAACATAGGGGTTTCAAGGTCCTCGGGATGATCCCGAAGCCATGTGGCAAATTCACCGTCATCCTCCCAATCATAAAGTCCCGCCCAAGGTTTCTAATCGGGCCTAAATCGATGGGGTTGATTCTCGGGACCAACGCGGGTGTATAAGGTCCACGTGTTCACCATCGGTGGATGGCATGGTTTTAGGCACTTCTCCAAGTGTTCCTAAGGAGGTGGGTACCCGACACCCGATGGTCACCATTGATCGGTTTCCGCGGACCAAATTGCAACGTTGATTGATTGATGGACCAACGCTCGTCGGCGTTGGCCCTTCAACCAATCCCTCCCTAAAAGGATGGGATAAGCGGCCTTACTAGTCTCAAGCTTCAATACATGGAAAGTCAATGGATAGACTTCCCCTCCCGCTTCCATGTGGCAATTGGCGATTTCGCCAAGTGGCGTAATTGGACGTTGGTCCGCCACCTTGACAATGTAAGGGGAAGGGCCGGTAATGTCTAAGCCTAGTTTAGCCATCGTGATGGAGGACATGACGTTGATGCCACTACCGTTGTCAACAACGGCGCCCGGGATGATTCTATCCAAAATAGAGACATCAATCTCGAAGGCACCGTCATCTACCAACGGGCTAGTGTACATTTTAGCGGCCATTACCACCTTCCGAGGTCTCCGGGGCATTGTCGCCCCTTCTTTGAACTCTTTCCTCAATGAGGGGGCTACCCGGATAAGTTGGGCTATGGATATATTAGCCCTAATGGTACAAAGATCCGTCCAAAGGTCATAATCCGCCGCCGGGTTGAACACCCGGGTACCCTGAGCCGGTGGCCCTAGGGGATCCCGGTGTCCGGACTCCGCCGTGTCTACAAACCGATAGAGGTCCTCTACCTCATCATCAAGAGGTTCTAATTGGATACCCTCCATTGAGGGTTGGTCCAAAGGTGGGTCCGAGGAAAACTCATGCACTTGACTCCTCAAAAACTCCTTCACGGCCGGGATATCCGGTTCCTCTTCCGAGTCACTACCCTCTCGGGATATTGTATCAAGAGGTGGATTATTGGCCCTTTGTTGCCGTGTCATGACCGCCACATGGTGGTCAACCGGTTCCCCCACTACCATAGCAACCACGGTGTCCACCTCCTCATGTATGATTAAATGCATACTTTGATGTATAGGGGGGTGGGCCGCGTTTGGGATGACCCCCGCGGTCGAAGAACCACCGGGAGGTACAACGCTATTCCGGACGTCTTGGGAGACCATTGGGTTGGCGTATACCGCCGGCGGTGGTGGAACATAACTAGTAGGAGCCATTGGATACCATGGAGACGGGTATGTTTGTAAAAGGTACCCTTGTGCCGGCTTATCATAGAAGAAGCCTTGGTTGGGGGTTGAGGAGCTTGAAGCCCCCGGAACGGCTTCCGGCTTTGCCTTTTTTTGGCGGAAGCACCGCTCGGTAGGGTGGTTGTCCCCACAATTGTCACACACCACGCCGGTCTCCACCCAACACTTTCCCGGACCAATGGGGTGAAATCGCCCACATGTAGGGCGCGGTGTCCCTTTTTTGGTAATGGTGGATTACCCCGGTTGGTTTGGGCGGTGTAGGCCGGCTATGTGGTGGGACATACGGGCTTGGATTAGGTGGACTTGGGCAAAATCGGGGAGTATGACCAAATTGCCGGCAATTTGTGCACCAAAGGTTAGACGGGTGTACCCCGGTCTCACTTACCGGTGGTGGTGCATTCATGCTTTTAGCATTAATGGCCATGGTCAATTGGTCCCCTAGAGACTTGATGGTGTTCATCATATCCACCTTAAGATCATCATTGGCCTTTTTAAACCGTTCCTCTAATTCCGCCAACCGGTCCACCTTAGGAGGTTCCGGTTGAGGGTGCCATTGAAGTTGAGGAGCCGGTGGCCTTGAATCAAGGGGGTTGGGTTGAACATAACCGGGGGTATATGGTGCCATAGGCCTAGATGGTTCCCCCGGGTTTTGACCCTCCCTATGAGGAGGTTCGTAGTGAGTGGGGATAAATGAAGGAACCGGGGCCACCGATCGTGCCCACATTCGGTTATTCTCCTTCTCTATGCTCTCAACTCGGCGGGCAGCGGTTTGGGCATCACCCACCGTTCGGGGCATGGAGTTCAACACATCCCGGATTGTGGATTGTTTGTTGAATCCTTGGATGAAGTAATACCGGATGGTGTCATCGGTCAAGTGGTTGCCCACGAACCTTGTTACCACCGTATTAAACCGGCGTATATACTCCGTAATACCTCTCGGTGGGACCCCGCTTATCTCCGTGAGGGCCACCAAGGCATTTTGTTGCCCGGTCTCGGGCCTAAATTGCCTTAAAAAGCCGTTTGTATGGTCGGCCAATCCACAAACGTTCGGGCGTGTGGCGGTACCACTCATATGCCGCCCTCTAAGGTAGTGGAAAACCAAACCAACCAATATTCTTCTTCGGGAATGACATTGGTCACGAGGGTTTCAATATACCTCTCAATATGATTGGAGGGATCCTCGTGAGCCATCCCGAGAATTTCGGAAGGTGCATGGGCATGCCCCGCGGTGCTAACCCCACGGGCATCACTATTGGAAGCCCTCGTGGGGCCATCATTGCATCCGCCGGGTCAGGGGCAACCGGGGGTATCGGGGCGCCCGGGTTGAATGGTTGCGCCATGAGAATAGGACCAACCGGGACCACCGGAATCGAGGGTTTTCTCACCTCCTGAGCCCCACCTTCCAATTCCTTAGGTTGAACTCCTACTACTTGACTAAATCTACCTTGCGTACCCTTGTGTGATGGTAATTCACTTCATGCGACCTTCCCGATCGGAGTGTTACCATTGGCGATTGCTCCTTTGGTCGTCATTGAGTATTGACTACCGGAGAAATTAGCGCCGATGTCACCCTATCAATGGGAAATTCACCTAGGTAGATGGGAACTTGGGGGGATAAACCACACTACTAACTAGTAGGTGGAAAATCCGATCCTTGTTGAACTTAAACCAATCGATCGGTTCCCTTAATGGCCGCGAAGACAACTCTAAGTGTAACTCCCTAACTCGCTTAGGTAAATGAGATGACACGATAAAGGTAACCGGTAATGGGCATGGTAAAAATGACAAATGATAATCCCTTGACCCTTTCTAAGAGTGCCCAAATAAGAAGGGAAGAGATCGGCAGCCTTGTACCCCTCCCGGCTATGGGCCGGATCTCCCCTAGGTCACCGTGCACGTACTGCCGAAGCGGGGGAAGGCCGAAGCCTTTAGCCCACGGTGCCCTCAAATTTGGTAAGCACGGAGAGGAAAGGTGATCGTTGATACCGGGTTGTGCACCCCGGCACCACGTCGGGCTTAAGCCACACACCCTTTTCCTTCCACTCACACTCCTCCCATGGGCGAGGAGTGAAGGTAACGGATAAAATTGGTTCGTACCGTGCCAATGTCCCAAGTACCTCCTCGGTCCCACACTTCCCAAGTCCCCTAAATTCCTTAACCCTTAGTCTAGTTGTTATGAATTAAGAGGCCTAGAAAACCCCGCAAGCTTACTAAGCTAGATTCGACCTAAATCAAGCAACCGGGACCTCTAAGGACTCTAAAAGACCAAGGGAAAAACAAGGCAGCATACAAGGACTTCAATTTAGGCTTGGTAAATTTTAACACGAGTTTTTTACTACAATTGTAAACGAATGGTCCTCCGCCCCTTACCGTGATGGTGCGCACGTCTCGGAGTGGTAACCACTCAAGAACCCCGTGCGGTTCTTGAATGGGCGGCATCACCCGGTCCACTCCCAATTTCCCGATTGGGCTTCCGGACCCACGAGAGGTTTACAAGAATTTTAAATGGTTAAGTTTAAACACCAAGGTTGGACCACAAAAACCTCGATGGACGGGTGAAGGGCAACTGTGGGTTCAACTCGCAAAAACAAACTCTCAAAACCGTTGGGGCATCACTGCCAACGGTCTCGATTTCAAACGATGAAAATGGTCCCGCCGGTGATTAACCCGACCTCACCACATACGAAAAACCTATAAAATAAAGCAACTACACACAAGTGAAATCACCCAACAATGGTGAACTAACACTTTCGTTTGGAAAATTGCCAAACTAAACACAAGTAGCTTTTTTTTACCCAAGTGGTAAAGAAAAACTACTTTGGCCCCATGAGTTAGGCTAAACCGGGGTCCCATCCTACAAGGGTAGGGCGCGATGTGTTAAAAACACACCCGGGCGTCATGTGAGAAGGGCCAGATTACTATTATTAGTAATCTGCCTTACCTCTCTCAATAGACTACAAAAAAGACAAGGGAAAGACTCCCCTTGACACCCAATTGCTTGGGTGGTAACACAAGGCCAACCCAAAACTTCCCACCACAAAAAAACAATAAACGGTTCCCAACAACACCGATGGGCCTTGGCCAAATGGCCAACACTCCCACCTCGTGTCCGGATCAGCCGGCTCACTAAGTTACAATCCCCCCCACGAAAAAAAAACAACAAAAAAGGAACAACAAGGTTTACAAAAGCCCCTCCTTCTTGGCTACACAAACAACCCACGGTTAATTGATGTCAAGTACAATTGCACCTCCACTCAAGTTTTAAGGCCGGTTTTAATAAAAACCATGGTTTGCCCTCCAATTCTTCCAACTTCTACAGATTACTATATTTAGTAATCTGCCCCCTTCACAAGCCCACTTCAAAATTTAAAACAAAACCAATTCAATCAATCCAAAGCACACTTACAACAACCCAAAACTCCTATCCAAGCAAGTAGCTTAACTAATATAACTCAAAACTAAGCATCAATTTGAACAACACATGAAAATGAACTCCTTCTCCTTCAACTACAGATTACTATAAATAGTAATCTGCCCCAAGAGTGCACCTACACAATCCACTCAACTTGGTTGAATCAAAATGCACTGAGCATCAAAGCTCCAATTAAGCAATAGACAATGAACCAAGCACCTTTAAATCAAAACAATTTTAAATCAAAAGCAAAATTAAATCAAAGCAAAAGCATAATTAAAACTTAAGGAGTAGAACAAGTTCTTCTTGCAAGCTCCAAGTTCCTTCCCTTCACAACACACAAGGCTCACAAGAAGGTTAGAACCACAAAACATCCACTTACAAAGTGGGACCAATTCAATTCAAATCAATCTAACTCAACTTAATTCAATTCCATGAAGACAAGCCCCATAAGCTTTCAATTAAAACTTCTAGGATCAATTAGGAATTTCCAAGTTGAACAACCAATCAAAATTCATGCCCAATTCAAGATTAATTCAACGCAAGATTCTCAAACAAACCACTCAATCAATTCAAACATAATAAAACCCAAAGCAAAACCAACCACTGAGTAATCAAAGCTTCAATTCTCACAAACACAATCAATCCATCCAAAAAAGAAAAGGCCAAAAAGCAATTAAGCTTGAATCCCTAGAAATCACAGCTTACTATTTATAGTAAGCTGGTCCTTTTCTTTCAAATTGAATACCTATAAAAGAGACAAAAAATCAAACAAAAATTAGAGCAAAAGCATCCACCTCCCGGCAGACGCACCAATTTTGTGAGGTTAAATCCCGGTGTTCCGGTTTCTAACTCACAAGTGGGCCGTGGGGTGGTGTGCTACTAATTCCTTCCAAGCAATGGGATCCTCCAAATTCTCATACAAACATGCAATACTCCTTCAAACCTCAACGAAAAGGTCCAACACACAAGTGACCTCAATTCTCCCTATAAATTGCAATTCCATGAGTGACTCAAGATCCAAAGCCCACCAAAATTGAGCCTAGGAAGCTACAATTGCATCCCTTGAGCCACTAGGGCTTTGGGCTCAATTATGGGGTCAAATAGGGCCTAAACCCAAACAAAGGCCTCCAAAATGCATCAAACTAGACTACTACAGCACACCGTCTAAGCTCAAAAATGGTAGATTCAATTGTAAACCCCCAATTCTTGGTTCCAAGGCAATCAAAACCTCTCCGCATGTTCATAACTCATTTCCACAATGCAAAATACACTTTTAACGAGATACTAGGGTTCCCTAGGAGAATTTGGGCGGCGCTTCCGCTTGACCCAATACTTCCCAAATTAAACCCTAATTTCAGCAATTGAACAAAAACTTTGAACCACAAGAACCTAGTGAAGTTCGGGCGTATGCTTCCGCACCGGATTACAAATTCCCAAATTTTTAACCTATCTTTTATAATTTCAGCCCAAATTTGGGCAGCGCTTCCGCACTACCCTTTACACACGGGACACCCTACTTACACCTCTAACATTTCAAAGACACTCATTCATTCAAATAGACAACCACCACACGCATAAGATAACATCAATCACAACAACACAAGCAATCCATTTTTTTTTTTTTTGCAATAAATTTGCTCTTTTCAAAGTAGAAGTCCACAAATTCCTATCAAGTGTTCTAACAACCAACCATGTAACTCAAAGAAACAAACAAAGGAAGAGGAAGGGGCTCCTCTATATTATCCCTGTCAACCCTCCGTATTATCACACGGAGGAGAGCGGGGGGCTAGATCGTGGTCTTCTTTGCTCACACGGCGCGGCGACCCATCGTCCCGCAATCGCTCCTCGCCGCCCCTTCCTCGTCGACCGACCTTTTCCGCCTTCCGCTCATTGCGCGACCGCTGCGCCCACCTCGTCGACGCCGCTCCTCTTCCGTCTTGTGTCGGTGTCGGCTGCCCGCTTCCGGGCCGCCTCTCCTTCGTAGGGGCTGCTCGCCGGCGCCGATTGCGCGCTTCCGCTCGCCTCGTTCTGCTTTGCCGGTGCGGCGTTACCCTCCTATCGACTTGGCGTCGCGGCCGGGTGATGGGTCGCCGATGAAGTAAGCCGCTCGCCGCCGCCGTCCCGTGCCGACGCTGGCCGCTCTGTTGTCGGTGTCGGCCGATGCTTGCTTCGCGCTCGCCATTGCTCACGCCGGCGGATGCTCACCTTCCGCAGACGATGATCCTCTTTTGACTCCTCGCCCGTCTGCGCGGCTTCTGAGAGCTTTCGAGCGAGCCTCCTCACTGTTAAACCGTGCCTTCCCGAAGTCCTTCCCGATCAAGAAGAAGTGGGTAAGGAGATGAAGCGAAACCGCCGCTCTCATCCGGGTCGGAGGCTCTGTGCTGCTCCCCCGTTCGCTGAATTCTCACACGCTTCTCCCCACACAAATCTCCAATTCGCGCAAATTCGGGAAGAAGAAATCTAGCCTAATCTCCCGAGTTTTCTTTGTCAATCTATCGCTCTAGGGTTTCGTACTCTAGATCCAATGCCACGAACAACCACAACACAACCAAAAACTTGAATCTCCACGCAAAACTCCCAAAAAAATGCACACACACCAAAACTAGCCTAACGGCCTTCTCTCCCACTCTCCCTCCCTCGGTCGATCCAGGGAGGTTGAAGCAAAAAGCTTCATCCGTCCAATTGGGCGGATTTCATCCGTCCGATTGGACGAACTTCCATCCAAGTTTTTCCTAACCCATTGGGCAAGATAAAGGCACCCCACCCCGTACTAGGAGTTTTGTAGAAGGTAAAGGCAAGAATGGGACAACCCGACTCCTACTTAGGAATACATCATCGCTAAAACATACTAAAAACTCGCCATTTAATATATTGGCATTTATCAAAAATACTAATTAGGTATAAATTAGAACAAGAACGGCCGCTTGTGCCAAAACCCCTTATGAGACCATGGGTATCCCGTGAATCTACGAAATGAGCTAAAAAGACTAATTAAACCATGGAAACTTGATAATTACGCTAAACCTTTGCGGGAACGTATTCCCGCTAGAGTGAACCGTTTCGCGGGTTCACGTACCGCCTCATTCGATTTTGGATTCGAGACGGTCAAATTTAGGCCATTGGGAATAATAGGGTTATCTCGGAATGAGAGGGGAGAGTACCTCTTCCACTACATTCTCTAAGTCCACCACCCGATCTTGCACCGCATTCGCCTCTTCCAATGACCGGTCTCCAATCTGCGTTTACATCCCGAAGCCTATCAACTGCAGTTGTTCGTTTGATAGACCATCCGTGGCAAGAGGAATGTCTCGTATCCTTTGTAACGACATTCTCATCTTCCGTTGTATCCTCTCCACCTTTGTTTTTTTTTTTTTTTTTTTTTTTTTCTCAAAACCTCCAAAATATGCTTTGTCAAGGCAGATTGTGGATCAAAGCAATCCGGGATATACTTCGCTTCCTCTCAATTCAAGCGGAAATTGAGTATTAGTTTGGTACGTGCTCCAATTTATCTTCCGTTGTAGTATCAACTCAAAGATATACCATTGCCAACAATTGGTAACAAAAGTACCCTTTTGTTTTGGCACGATCCCGAACAAGGCCCGCCATACTTCCTCCGCACGGTGGATAAAGTGATCATCCTTGCATGTTGCCGGTTGCACAAAAGTTCTTGGTATGAATCGCATGACATTCTTTAGGCCAAAGTTTGCCAATGTGAAACATCTTCACATATTTCTTGCAAATTTGAGCGGTCCAATACTCCGTCACCTCCAGCTTCCCAACCACGTTCCGCTTTAATGTCTTCATTCTCTAAAATCTCCCAATTCACCCATGAGTTGCACCTTTTTGTTTATTCCTCTTCTTAGGTGCCTCTCACGATATCATCGAATTCTCCACCTCCATACTCGTGTTCACGTTCTCGATCCGACGTCATCGCGTGCAAGTATCACCGAAGGATCCACGGGACGGGCGGCCAAAAAAAATGAAAAAAAAACCCCCCCCTTCTCCTCTCCAACTAGAATGCAAAGAAGCGCCTTAGCAATCGGAGAACATTCGAATTGGGTTACCATGAGGAGAGGAAGTGGTGGAAAATGAAGCCGGACGGCCCTTTATAGTGCCCTCATGCCGGACCGCCGATCAACCGCCGACCGGCCTAGCCGTCCGGCCCCCCGGAGCGGCCGATCGCTCGCTGACTCGCCGACCGCCCCCGGACCGCCGACCGCCGCCGACTCGCCGACCGAGAGCCCCGGACCGGCCGTCGGGCCATCGGGACCGTCCGACCGATCGCCGGACCGCCCGGCCTGGCCGACCGACCGACCGACGGCCGAACCTTCGCAGCCGGGCTCAGCGGAGCGGCCGCCGCCGCCGCTCTAAACCCTAACCCCAAAATTTGTTGTGCCCCTTTACAAACCCTAGGCATCAACCAATGAAGATCTATCTATCTCTAAAATTTTAAATTTGGGCCGTCGAAGTGGGCATTAGGACTTTATATTGCAAGATCCACTCTATGACCCACTTTGTAAAGTAGAGCTAAAGTTAAGGCCGACTTTAAGTCCAAGTGGGCTCAACTCCAAATGGGCCCAACTTCAAATGGCCTCTAGTATAAAGTAGCCGTAAAAGTGCCAAAACCCCAAAAAACCAACTTGTTATGAATTTCACTTCAATCAAAAATGATGAAATTTCGTAAATTCTCTTGTGCACTAATAAATTATCATCTCGCAATCTATGAGGCTCTATGAATCAAACTTTTATGCACATGACTTACAAGAGTATGTTTATTAGGGCATCCTCAATGGACACTAAATAACCGCCCTTTGTACCAAATTCTATGTTTTGAATGATTTTGAATTAGAAAATACAATTACCCACGTTAGAAGCGCATGTAAAAAACGTGAGATAGATCTCAAGAAATAAGAAATGTGGATAAAATTTTCTTCCCAAATTGTGTAAACTTTCTCTACCAATTTAAAGTTGTTTTAGTTTTTTTTTTTAAAATTAGACCTAGTTGCTTAAAAGTTCCCTACTTAACCGTCTCCTTTGAAACGAATTTCTTATACTAATAGGATAATTATAAACTGGTAATTACTTGTTCTTCAACAAGATAGATAGATAAGAACTCCAATTTTCATATCGAATATAACAATTGTATATAAATATAACCAAAGACCTCACAACAAAAAATAGTCTCTACCTTCTTACCCACGAGTTTATATATCCACCTACAAGTCTTTCTATAGTCTTTTACTTTCCTATTTCTAAAAACAAATCTTATTAATAGATCAATTATAGAAATCTAACTCTTCATGTATTTAAACTATTTATATTTAAAGTAGGATATGTATATTTACGTATATACTATGTATTAATAAATTAGAATATGTATATTTATGTATGTACTTTCTGTTTCATAGTATAATATGTATATGAAGGTATATATTATATGTAATATATATTATAAATGTATTGTATTATTGTTGAATTTATAATAAATATAATATTTACTGTATACATCAATACATGTATAGTATATATATTTATGTATGTACTTTTTGATTTATAGTTCTAGCACACAAAGTAGAATTGATTTGCTTTACCTCTAAATATGTATTTAAATAGAACCACTATTTATATAGAACTAGTTTACCTGTAAATAAAATTTTAGCCTTAAATCGCTATTTATGTAGAGTGACTTTACCTCTAAATATGTTTTTAGCAAAAACCGCTCTATCTTTACCGTATAGTGTATATATATTATTTATTTAATTATTTTCATTTTAGAGGGGACCCGAGTTCAGAACCAACATCCGGGATGAGACTATAACATGTCCAATATATAATAAAGGAATTAGCCTACAAAGGTTTGTAAAATAATGTATTGGATATGGAAAAATAAAAATATTAGCCAGGGGAAATTAATAAATCCTAGACCATAAACCTTATATCCTATGCTCAAGTGATTTTATCCACAATATACTCTAAATGAAAAAGCGATGGCTATTCAAAACATTCTATTCCCTAATCAATCCATCGAAGTTTCTAATATAAGAATAATCAACTTCATTTAACATAAAATATAAGTACTATACGTGTACAAGATCAAATATGATTATAACTTTATAAGTTGATGCCATTATTGCCATATGTTAAAAACTTATAGGGTGCGATATTTTTATAACTTTATTTGTAATGCTTTTTACTTCTCTTAATTTATGATCACAAAATAGAAAACAATAGAACTGTATTTCAATTACCTTTACAAGAGATAAATAAATAATTACTCAAATTAATACACAACGATGGAATTATTTCTAAATGCACATCAAATAATATAGACCATAAAATGTGGACAACTTAAGGGCTAAATAGGAAGTTTAAATATTGACTAATACGGTAATACCAAGGTTATGAAAACAAAATACTCACACATGCTCACCTACATTTAATATATACTTAGATCTCTCCAATGTTAGACATAAGTATACTCTCATCAAGGAATAGCTAAAAAGTCCCGAAAGTGATATGAGAGGATTTAGGGCCACCTCAAAGTGCACAATAGGGGCCAAGCCATTAATGGGGCCAATACATGAGAACATCTCCTTGTGAGAATGGATCAATTTTTGACAAAAGTTGGGACATTCAAGAAATGAATGTCAATTCATGGCCTAAAAGCGTTTTCTTGATTCAAATTAAGAAAGAATATTTGTAAGAAATAAAATCAATGAGAACAAATCTAAAACATGGACTCTCGCTAGTAATAAGAATTGGCCCCATAACCTTCATTTTCCTTCTAGAAATGGGCACCAACTCCCAACACCTTCACAAATGGGGGAATCGGCATGGGAGTTATGTTGGACTTGACTCCTCTTGCAAAGAGTCCCTTATTATAGAATTATTTGGAGCCTAGAGTATCTTTGTCATAAAACATTCTTGTTTCTGACAAAGAGATCTTCCCGACATTCCCTTGTCAGAACATTCCCTACCCCGATTTAGACGCCACGTGGACGCCAGACGCTAAATATAGAAATGCAAATATGCAATGCAGGGAAGTGAGAGAAGTTGAGGAAACGGGGAGTTCTGGCCTTCTGGGGAGAGGCAAGAAGAGGAGGGGGAGGGAGGTACGCGGGCCGACCGACGGATAGCCGACCGGTCGGTCGGCAGGCGACCGCAGGCCGCCCGGCCGGTCCCCGGTCGCCGGGTCGGTCGGTAGGCCGGTCATGCGGTCGGTCCGATCGGTCGGCCGGGCACGAGCGGCCCAGATTGACCGATCCTACATCGCCATCGCCCGCTTGGGGATTTTATTTTCTTTTTTTTTTTTTATTCTTAGTTTCCATTGTGTTCCTGGAATCTTTCAAAATTTCATAGGATCCTTTTTAAATTTTAATCCCTCTCAGATTTCTGTTATTAGATTCTCAGTGATTATTACACAAATGAAAAAAGGAATCCTATGTTGATTTGTGAAATGCTATATATTCTTTATTCACGGATAGGGTTTAGTGGTTTAGGGTTTAGGGTTTAGGTTTATGGTTTACTTGGAGATTTCATGATTGGAGTAGCTTTCTTATATGAATTTTCACTTCAATCTAGAGATGATGAAATTTCGTAAATTCTCTTCTGTACTAACATATTTTGATCTCGTAATGTATGAGGTTATATGACTCAACTTTGGGGCACATGACCTACAACTATAACTCTATTTCAATATTGCATGGTTGAGAATGTAAGTTGAGGATCCTCATTTTAATATAGGACCCTTATTTTGGAAATGCGACATTTGGTAAAAAATGGACATTAAGTTTGGGGAGTCTATAATCTTAGATGCTATGTTGAATGTTGAAAATACTATCAATATATTCCTTGCAATAAACTCGTGATTTATTCCATGTCAATAATAATAACAATGCGATGGAGAAAAGTGGCATTGTAATCGATTAAAAATATAATTCAATACTACACCATGCATACACGAATCCATTATTTTCATTCCACACACAATTGAGTTTCCAAAAATTTCCAACACCAATCTTTATAAGTTGATGCCATATGTTAAAAACTTTTAGAGTTGGATATTTTCAAAAATTTATTTGTCTCCCTTTTTACTTCTCTTTATTTGTGATCGCGAAATATAAAACAATAGAATCCTGTTTCTATTACCTTTGTAAGAGGTAAATAAATAATTATTAAAATAAATACAATAAAAAAAATGCTACTAATAATTATGGAAAAACAATATGTGCAAATTAAGTACAATGATATGTACTACATTATAAATATACTCCTACCTTAGTTCAAGGGTGTCAAACAAAAATAGCCAATAATAGAACGAGTTGTTTAGGCACAATGTTTTTAAGTTAAGCGTATTCTTATGTCTAAATGTGGTCAATCTAAGGCCTAACACGGTAATACCAAAGTTATGAAACTAAATGGTCACACATGCTCTATAACTCTATTACAATATTACATGGTTGAGAATGTAAATTGTGCATCTTCATTTTAATATAGGACCCTTCATTTGATAATGCGTCATTTGGTTAAAAATAGGCACTACGTTTGGGGAGTATATAATCTTAGATCCAATTGGCAAAAAAAAAAAAACTTATTTTGTTCCTATAAGTCATTTTGAAGTATTCTAATTATAATGTGAATAAGAATGATATTAGAAAATATGAGTAATTATTATATACGGTATAAATAAAACCACGTCTATTTACATAAAATTCAAGTGGGTTAGACTGAATGAATTTGAAAGAAACATATATGATAATGTAATTAGGATACGATGGATTCTATCATCCCCGGTTCTAAATTTGGGACGCATGTATGTATAATGGAATTTATATGTTATATGTTTTATACGTACACATATTTTCATGAATGCCAATAGCCTTCTATTATAGTTCATGAGAAAATATATTTTTCTCGCTAATACATGTTCATTGTAAGTTTGTAACCCTTAACCTCAAATGCCCAAGGGGTGTAGACTCTAGAGCCTAGAAACACACGTTTTGCAAAGTGCAAGAGATGAAAATAAAGGTTAGCAATCTAGATCCCAACCGTACAACATTGTAAAAGACTTGGTTTAGGTCATGTGGAGGAAATTTAGACTCCAATACCAGAACTATTAAAAAAAAATTCCTTTCTTTGTGGGCCATGGGAAAGCATGCCCCATGTTTGAAAAAAATCCAAAAACAAGACCTGGTTCTCCATCGGCGTTCATTTTCTTCTCCCTATGGAAATCCAACATTGTCAAAAAAAAAAAAAAAAAAAAAAAAAAAAAAAAAAAAAAAAAAAAAAAAAAAAAAAAAACAAACAACGAAGACTCGCCGACCGGACGGGGGGGCGCCGACCGCGATCGGACGGCCGGCGCCGCCCTCGCGACCCGTCTGGACGGCGGCCGTCGGATCCGTCGGCCGCAGATGAATCGGTCGGCGCGATGGACCGGCCGGATCCGACGGCCGCGACAGACTCTGTCGGCCGATCGGGCGGCTGGATCGGTCGCCAATGCGGCCATCGGATTGGCCGACCGATCCAGCCGACCGATGGCGGAATCGACCACCGCCGACGGAGATTGGACGGCCGGGAAACGGGCGAATGCCGACCGCCCCGATCGGTATAAATAGCCGACCGGGGCTCATTTCTCCTCACTCGTGTGCGCCCTGTCGCTGTGGTTTTCCATGTCGATTGCGCTCCTCGGATTCCCTCTTGATAATCGACGCCATTTTTTTGCGCTTTTTTTCTTGTGGGTGAACAATATGCCGAGGAACGACGTACTAGTGCACCCAAGGGCAAGGCCCCGGAGATGGATCAAGAAGCATCGACGATCCAAATTGTGTTGCCAAGATGGATGGGAAGATGAACCGGCGAGAATTTGGAATTGCACCATGTGCAAGCGATATGTGAAGATGAAACACCTCATGAAGTTATGGCCAAGAAATCAAGCGATTATATCGGGCCACGACGCCGAAGGACTAGCCGCCATTCTGCACAAGTCAACATTTCACACTTCGTTATCATGAAGTGACCATTGCCGTTGGAGTACGGAATACTAGGCCGGAAATCATGTTATATTCCAACATGGCTATGGTTTGGGCGTAAATCGTTCTACATAAGAACGTGAATTGGAGCACCGTAATGAGTTTGAATGTTGCCGAATTGGATCGGAGCCATGATTTCATACCAACTAGTTGGCTTGGACCCGATGATTGTATGCCCTTTGGTCAAATCGGACATATACGGAGATGTCGGAAGTTCAAGATGAAGAAAGTACACCTCCAAGGAGATATGGAGGTCAAACACGAATTTCTCAAGATACACCTCCGAGGGGATACGAAGGTCAATCAACATCAACAACATACACCTCCGAGGGGATATGGGGGTCACACAAAGAGATAATTATAATCGCAAAGAATAACGGGGTATGGTACCAATATCTTTTGGCATAGGAAGTGGTGGGTATTATCCCGGTAGCAATATATACGGTCCAGAACCACTACTCCCGAGACATATAGGCCGAGCATCCAAGGGATACGTACCAATCCAGGGCCAAAACGATACAAGTCCGAATCTTTGGAGGAAGATATATGCCAACATATCCTCGGGATACATACGAGTCGGGAGGCCGATACGGTGGAATGAGTGCTCCGGAGAGCTATACGCCAACATATCCTCGGGAATTTAACGATGTTCCCGGCCAATATGGTAGAGGTACCGTAGTCAGTACCATATCCCAACACATCCAAGGGACACATACGAGTCTCGAGGCCGCATGGGAGAGGACCTAATATTCGAGAAAGGTACCCCACAATGTATCCTCTTGGATCATACGATGCTCACAACCAATACGGTAGAAGACCCGAGGTTCCGGATAGCTTTAGACCAACGTATCCAAGAGATACGCATGATCATCACGGCGAGTACGGTAGAGCTATTACCAATCCCGAGTACCGTACTCCAAGTCAAGCAAGAGATGAATACGAGCCCATTTGAATTACCGAACAAGGATCGTGAAGAGCATATCACTCAAGATTCCATATCCGGGTATATGGCAACATGCATATGGGAGTAACAACACTCCCCGCCACCATTCCGAACTCGTGAAGAAGAAGATGCGAGTTTGAAAGACAACTACGAGAGGCAACAATTCAAAGTCAAGCGGAGTACATCCGCAAGCTTGAAAATGATCGTATTTACGACGACGAGCGGCGCTTGTATGATGCTTATTCGCGAGGGCGGTTCTCGGACAAGCGGGGCCAAGTGGAACACAAGATGATAAGGACTAGGATGCAAAGTAGTTATACATTTACATATAGGCATGTTGTAATGTCTTTGTACGTACATGTAGTATTTGGATGAGAACTCTATTCTCCATATGGTAGAGGTCATTTTTTAAGACCTTCTTAACCATGTTTTGTTGGTAAACGGACATCATATGAATGATATAAGGAATGTAGAACCATGACCTATATTACACATTTATTTGAGTAAATATGTTATGATTCCATTTATTAACCAGTAAGAATTTTAGTGTTTTTGGAAGCTTGAAAGTTGAAACCTCGTGCTCATAACTATGATTTCCTACCTGTATGTACTCTTGGAGTATGTACGAATTATTTTTATCTATTTAATACATTCAACCGTAAGATCGTGAACCGAAGCCTATCTTAAGTTACTATTTTAAAAAGTGACCTTAGGATGTTTATCATTTGCGAGATCCTAACATCCAAATTTTGTTTAAAACTTTATTTGGGATTTGCTCCGGAGGCAGTGTCTCCACGGTGCAAAGGGGGAGTTGGCGATTGTTACCAACAAAATTTTGGTCATATTTTTTCCCTATATGTAATCAAGTGTAGTAAATTCATGCAAAATTTGGGAGCCTCATTCCTCTTGATTGACATTCTTACAAGTTATTTTCTAAAAGCGAGTCCGAACAATACTATAGTAAAACATGCACGTCGTTACGTATATTTCGTATTATAAAGAACTTAGAGTGGGGTATGTGAGTGTAGGAGTTTGTGATTTTTGAGGTAACTTATTTCTAACAGTTTTCCATAATCTAAAATTTTGACAAATTCTGAAATATGTAATTCATAATTTACTAATACATTTTGAGCTTGTGTTGGTAATTTCTGGAGGCTGCCACTGTAAAATTGGTAAATATTATGACTTAAATATTTTTGGAATTTCAGTAGTGATTCGCTTATAAACATATGAGAAGAAAAATTGAAGATAAATCGCTAAATTTGAATTACCCAACCAACACTTAAAAATTGAATCTATAGGTTTTTTTGGGCTTTACCCTAAAGGCCTCATCCAAATGGTGCAAAGGGGCAAAATATTATAATAAACATAAGTGTACTTGGTGGGCCAAATTTTGAAAGGCATGCAATGCATTTGAAACAAAGAGTATTGTTGCAGTGAAAATAGAACATGCATACTAATTCATAAACTATAATAAAACCGATATGCGTAAAACAAATTCTACGTTTTCCTATTCGTAATTCGTCCGAAAATGCTCATGAGGCGTGGGCCAATGAAACATATCGCTAAAGCGTGAGATGATATGGGACAACCCTCCAGGTAGCCGTCACGGCTCTCGTTGCATACTCTATCCATGTAAAGATGGAAAGCTTGTGCAAGGTCTTCATTGGAGAATACCGAAGTATTTCGGTTTCCACGTTGCAAGCTCGTCGACGCCGTAGACATGGTCATCCCATTAATTCTTTGTGCTATGCGGGCCGTGGCAAACTCCTCCGAAGCAATCGAGTATTTTGGAATAACCTCAAAATCCTCACCCGCTTTGTACAAGAACGCCACTCGTGGATCTACCCAATAACGTTTTCGCAGGTCTCCACCATGTCCTCACGTTTTGTAAATGTATAAAGGGATTGCATTGGTTCCCGAACCGTTGTGGAGAAGCCCCAATCGCATACTCCGATATACACTCGTAATTCATCGCAGGGGAAGTGGAGAAGGATATTATCCGGAGATATATCATTATGGAGGTGGTGGCTCTTGTGGACCTCGTTCATGATATGCAACAACGCCCAAGCAAGCTCTGTCCGTTTTTTACGGAATCGAATCGATTGATGCGCCCAATAACTTCGTCGTCGGGGTAATTCCCAAAGTTCAAATGTACAAAGACATCGTCACTATAATCCATATCGCGGTTCAAAGATCTCTCGAATAGTCCCGCCATTCCACCAAAACGCATAGCCTTGATTCTTCACCGGATGAATGGCCACAAAGCGGATCACACCAGGGTGTCCAATCCTTATCGCCATAGACTCATTCATATGCTCCAATTTTGCCAACTCCGGTCGTGTCAAGAAGTGAATGGAAGTTTTTGCAAAGAAATTCCCAAAATGGTTCAATGCCCGCAACACCTTCAAAGCGAACTTTGATAATAGTACCATACCGTCCCTTCAACCTCGTCTTGTCAACTCGTATGATTTCGGCTGTATCCGGAATGGTAACCAAATGAGTCAATCGCATGGTTTGAGTTTGTCGTCCCTCAAGCGATTGCCACCATGTTCCAGAGCCTCGACGGTGTGAATTCTTTGAAAATGCCCTCATTTGGGCTGAAAAACAATCAGCCCTATTCACCACGTCAACGAAATCCTCATCACCCTCCCGAAACATCCTTCCATATTTGGCTATTACAACCTTGGGATTCCAGAGTGCATCCTTCACCCTATTATCCAAAAACCACATGAACCCTCGTTTCTCTGTCTTTGCTACCCACTTCGGATGCTGAAGCACTTCTATCATGAGATCTCTCATTTCAAACTTGAACTTCTCGATGCCCTCCTCCTGATATCTCACATATTTGCTTTCCAATGCTCGAAGATCATTGGCCTCATAGAATTTGACGGTAAATTCTATCAAGAATACCTTACAAGCGTCACCCGGGACCTCATGAGGCTCGAACTTCTCAAAGAAGTTCGCACCACCCTTCCTCTTCTTCTCCTTCGGCATCTTGATCCCAAAAAAGGAAATATGTAAAGAAAGTGTGAAGTTTTTAAAAAACTTTTCAAAAAAAAACAAAAAAACTCCCCGTATAACAAGTCACTTCCTTCCTCCAAAAGACAAGGAGCCGCAGTGGGATGAAATTACAAGGAATTCCCGGCCCGGAGACACTCCGCATCCTCTCTTCGTGAGAAATGGAGGAAAGAAGTGAGGGAAAAGGAGGCCGGTCGGCCTTTTATAGCGGCCGACGGCCCGCCGTGGGATCGGACGGCCGATCGGTCGCTCGCCCCGACCGATCGGACGGCCCGCCCGGATGGCCGACGCGGGCGACCGATCGACGACCCGACCGCCCGCCAGCCGACCGACCGCTCGGCCGACCGGCCGTCGTCTGGCTTTGCCGACCGATCCGTCCGATCGGACGGCCCGACCGCCCGGCCGACCGACGGCTGGCCGCGCCGATCCGACGGCCGTCGGGCATGCGGACGGCGCCCCAATCCAACGGCCCGCAACGTTCAAACTTGATCCGACGGCCAGACTTGATGCGGTCGGCGGCCGTCCGATCCCGACGGAGGCGACCGGGGTCGGTCGGCCGGCATCGGGATCAAGATTTGACGGCTAAGATCTTTGCCAGTGGATGATCCAACGGCCCCGAAGTTACCAGGGACCGGGTAACTCCCATTTATCCCCGGACCATGGTCCGGACTATGGTCCTGGCCGACATAGTCCGGACTACGCCCGCGGACTAGGTTTACCCCGAATGTCGACCGATTTGACAACCCTGGAAATAAGCGAGTTGACAACCTGAAGGTTGTTCCATCTCGCGCTCAATCCCGGGACACCATGCGCGAGCAAGTGAATCAAGTAAGTCCCAATCATTCTTATTTCCTCTTCGTCCTCGATGTCGGCCGCCCGATACATACACTAGGTTGCTATGTTTTGGTTGTTTCCAATTAGACCTTTCAGCTTTAGCTTCTTCCTCGATTCCTTCGTGCCTTATCTAGTCAATGCTCACGCTGCTTGTCGGTTTGCCCACCGATACTCCGTTAGCGATTAGTTCCTCGCTTATGTCGGTGCACTCTCTCCTGTCACCGCCGGGCCGATAGGAGGCGTCGACCGGATGTTAACGACCTACCTTATCTCCTCCTTCCAGGTGAATGTCAAATGCCACCATAAGCCGGTCTCTCACCACCATCATCGCCTTCGCAAGAACCACTTCAAGAATGTCGAGGTTAAAGTCATTGGGAGCAGCGACTTCTCGAAGTGTCGAGTGTGACTTCCTTGTGGAGTGCATATCCAAGTACCCAAGGGGTCTGTGATGAATGGCGGACATTAGTCGATGACCGGAATCGCCATCTCAATTATCGGCGTGCTCGCCGCCATACATATGGTGGCCGGAGTTCCCGATCTGCGAGAACCCTCTCGAGTTTCTATGTATAATCCATGACAAGATGGATACCACGAAGACGGCCATTCCCGCAATGCAGGGATTACAAAAGCCACTGCTGGCCTTGGACAGATTCCGGTTTCAGTTACCGGCATGTTGACACACGGCCACGGTGATGGTGCGTACGCACACTACTCCACTGCGCTCTGGCCGGGGGATTCCAACTTCACCATCTCTTCTTTGTGTCGTGTACTGCGAGCGCTTGAGAAGCCACCGGTACGTGAATCCCGGGAGCTCTTTCCCACACCTCCACAGAACAGCTTCTTCCAAGCTTTGCTACATGGAAAGTCTAGGTGTTTCGCATTGATCCCACCCGCCACCGGGACTCAATTCGGTCCTTTACAACCTGGACGTCCGCTCGTTCCGCTTCCGCGTAAGCTATTCCTGCAACTTGATAATTCCGCGAAGGACAATAAGAATAGATTTGTGATGGCCTTCTCTCTTTCTTTGACCGCTTCTCGGCGCATTTTTAAGGAGGTCACCGCGGTTCCTCATTGTTGGCCACGCTCACGAGGATATTGATGCCCATTTCGATTACCTTTCCAAGCTCATCAAGCGGAAGAACACGTACGTTCTAGGCGATCTCATGAAGGCCTTTATGGACTCGCGAGAAGACAGATCGCCTTTATTCCCGAATTGTTCAAGAGGTTGCGGATTTCAAATCCTACGTCAAGGACTTTCATCACGACGGTGTCAAAAAAATTGTTGGACTTGGTGATATGCATCTTTTCAAGTTCGGGTCGAAGAGGACGGTGACGATCGCGGGCGGCTGTCATGAGGTATAAGCGGAAATCCACCGATTCTTCATGGCTCCCACCCGGTCCCCCCGTCAAGATGTGGACTTCGACGAGCAAGGAAGACCTAGAATTCCATCCGCGACCCACGTCCCGTTCCATTTAAGCCGTTATGGGGCGTCACGGAGGTGAACCCCAACAAGTTGAACTCGTGAAGGAGCAAGCTCGTGCCTCGAGTGCAATGACAAACAGGGTTTCATCAAGCACGGTATATCTAAGTTCATTGAGTTCTGGAAGTCCGGTATGGCGCGTAACAGACGTTACTGCGAGGAGATGGCTGGACCTGTTGGTTACTGGGAGCGAATCAACCGAGAGATCAATTCACCATTACCGTCTACCCCTGACGTTCTTGTAGAAGGATTTTGGCCTATTTCAGACTGGACTCGTGATCATTCTCGTGCCTCCCAAGATTCTGGATCTAGCTCCTCTTTCTCACAGACATTACGCCCGAGGATGATGCGATGCTTATCCTTACGCGTCCCGCTAAAGACCGACCGAGGCTCAACTTTAATCCATTCCGTGATGTTCTTCTTGGCGACTTCGTCTTATGCCGCCCCAAATGACGACCATTTCCTTCCTGTCTGGCTGGGGCGTGTCCTTGAGTGTGTTGATCTAACGCCTGGTCCTACCTATGGCAATTTCAAGATCGAATGGTGGACCCCTATGCGAGCTAAGAAGGAAGGAAAATCGATCATCGCTAGGGAGTGCTGGACTCGCCGCTGGCATAAGGAGCCTTGTCTTCCTCAGATTGTGAATGTCAACATTGTTCTGTTCTCTCATAGGATGCCGTCACATGCAAAGAAAGGTCCACCAGCTACACATATCATTCCCGAAAGCAGGGCTTCTTGCAGTGCAATGTCTAACCTTGAGGCACTGGAGCTGTTCTCTAAAGCATTCATCAAACATTTGTATCGGCTTCCGGCCGACACGCTTCATGTGACCCTCCCTCGCATCCTCCCACTCTATGACGGACTGCTCTCTGCACTTGTCGGGCCGCCGGCCGATCATCGATCTCATATGCTTTCCCACCAAAGAACTCGACCTCCTATCGGCCGCCGGCCGACACCATGCTCTACCCGCTGGTTCTTATCCGACTCACCTCACTCTGCGATTAGTGTCTATAATCCGTGCATACCCGTTGTGTTTTACGCCGCCGCCATACTCATCATTATCAATATGCTACAGACTCATTCCTTTACTCTTGTTTTCGGTCTTCCCTATCCATGACATACGTTGATTGGAGTATATTCATCGTTTCACGATTGTAGCGTTTATTGGTTGCTTTGTTGTACTTTCTCCTTCTCTATATTTTTTCGCTTTCTACCGGCGGCCGATATGTGACTTAGCTACCTATGGCTTTCCGATACACTATATCCTACTTTCTCTTTAATGTGGCGATCATTGTATCGTACACTTTTAATGTACTCCGCTTTTCTCTACCGGGCGCCGATATTGACTTTTCTCGTTTCATGGCATTGTATCCATGTATCCCTCTGAATCATATTGAATTGATCTGTGTATGAATGAGTGTGCAACCTTTTGGATTCCTTTTCTAAGCTGAGTTCTGATATTGTTACTACTACTTCGTCATATTCCTCGGGCTTCTATCGGCGGCCGTCCGATACAGAATTTCAGCTAATGTGGGTTGGGGACGGGAACTATAGTCTACGGTCTAAGGTTCGGGGTTTAGGGTCTAGGGTTCAGGGTCTTTAGGGTTTAGGGTTTAGGGTTTAGGGTTTGGGGTTTAGGGTTCAGGGTTTAGCGGTTTTAGTTGTATTGGCCTTCGGCCGATATACTTTAGATAGTTTTTTGTTTTACATGCACTTTTCAATATATAATGCTTGATTTTCAATATATCTTGCTTGGTTTTCTATTATTTATTAATCTGCCATACATTTTGATACTTATGTTTTTAGTGAAAATATCCATAAGTTCGGAATTTTTCCATAATTAGTTAAATATCAGTTTCATGCTCTAATAGGGTTATTGAAGTGCTTGAAGGGTGTTCACCTTTTAATGTTCTATATAATAGCCTTGTATTCAAGTACAATACAATTTGCGAACACCAAATTCACTCAATAATAGAATTTTGGTCAAAAGTAGGGTTGCTTTAACTTTAATATTGGTTCTTAACCACTAAATGGTTTGACTCATTTTTAGCAATAATAACACAAAAGGACTATCATAAATAAAAGCAAAGGCAAGTTATTTACATCTCAACCGTACAATCTTGTAGTAGACATATTGTAGATCACGTGGGTGAAAATTTCGAGTCATGAGGCCTCATAGATTGTAAGATATTACATATTGCTACAAAAAAAAGATCACAAAATTTCATCATTTCCACTTTAAAGTGAAAATGCTACAAACAGACATATGGCAATGAAAAAGTCACCAACTAGAAAGTTTTTCAACTTCATCTTAACCCCTAACTCTCCTTAAAACCGGAAATGGGGTTTGGAAGTTCCGCAAGATAAAAACTCAGCCAACTTTGACTATTATAATCTCACAAATGAGGAAGAATGAATTGTTCAAATTTGGTATGTGAGAAGAATGTCAAGTGAACTTTGAGATCTTACGGTTGAATCTATTAAAATAATGGTTGGATTATGATTTTTTGGGCTTAATCGTAAGGAAGGTCAAAATTTGTGACTTAGACCGTTTTGCAACAAGAAGAGTTAGGGGTTACTATACTCATTTAACCAAATAATTCAATGAAGAATAATCCTTTGCGCAAATAATGGACTTGCAATGATAAAGAATGCCCCAAATTTTACAAAGAAAAAAAAAAATCCAAAACTAGACTCCTCGTACAAAAATGCATGCGGTGGATGGATTGAAGGTTTTAACCAAAGAAACAAGATTCAAATCAAAATCCAACACATCAAACAAAGTTAAAATTCAACAATGGATATCATCGCTATTCATCCCTAATATATTCATTGCTATTTTCATTATAGAAACATAGCAGCAAATCCAATACTAGAATCATTTAGATCAAAAATCTTCCAACTAGAAATTTTAAAGGATTTCCATTGAGATGATGGTAATGCAAAAAAAAAAAAAAAATAATAATGTAAAAGTATTATTGAATTCACATAATTGCCCTATTTTTGAAAACCAAAACAAAGTTGCCTTACTAAAATGCATGCCATCAATTCATATTTCATTGTATAAGATTGCAATATTTACCACACAAATAAGAATTCTTCTAAGGACCCACCTAAAGTGATTTTGTCCAAGACGGAGTCCTCATGAAGAAGGTTTGGCTCTCTAGAATTTTTGCCTTTCATCCTGAATATTGACATCTTCTATAGGTTCGACAACATCACATACATGACTTGTAGAGATTTGAAGAGTTTTGGTGTGTGGTATTTGATTGTCACTAAGAGTTGATTAGGTCTTATTAACATGGCAAGGAGAGTGGAGGATGATGGAATAAGAGGACCAAAAAATGAGGGGACAAGGAAATTGGAGGATAGTGAAACAAGAGGACAAAAAAACGAGGGGACAAGAAAGTTGAGAAACAAATGACAAATGAAGAATGCTCCAATGTGGAACATGAAATTGGGGTCAGGGAACAAGGCATAATGAGAATGGAAGAACATGAAACAAGAGATGGAGTATGAGAGAATAGGGTACGGAGAATCAAAACGAGAAAAAGAGGAAAAGGAATCGGAGATAGAAGATGTGAAACGAAGGATAGAAAACAGAAAAGAAGGGGAGAAGAGAGCGTGAACAAGGGAATGGGGGCTTGGGACATGCATATAAACAAGAAACGAGGGACCCTATTACCCAAAATAAAAAATTATATTCCAAATTAATGACCAATCCATGTTGTTTATTATCAACATAACATAGGCGTGCTATTACAAGGAAGGGAGGAGAGTATATGTACGTGTACATGTGTAGTATCGAGGGACTTTTACCCTTCCGGAGGACAAACATCTTACTAGTCCTGTAATTGTTGAGGAGGAGGAAAAACAAAGGAAAAGAGAATTTGCGAAAAGAGAATACTTGCTAGCTCATGTATAAGTACTCTTGGGTACTACTAGTGGTAACTACAACTTTAGCTTAAAACTATGACTTGACTTCTAGTGAATTGAGTAATTGCATAGTATCAATACTTGAACTACTACTTGCACAAGCAGTAGAACTGCAGTTAACAATCTTCCTTCTATTTTGTCCAAGTGTCAGCTCTCTCTAATACGAATGATCACACTGGATTTTTGAGGCCGCATGGATCAACACTATTCTTCGACCGAGGAACGCCTTGTTAAATACTTCGCCTCAAGATAGAACCCTATAGAATCAAGAGTGAGTGGAGAAAAGAGTGCGCTCTCTACACAGGATCTCAAAGTGAGCAGATAGCGCGTATACTAGCTCCCTATGCTTAGAAGTAGGATGTGCCTTAATCAGCATATCATTGATGTTGTGAGTAGAATCAATTTTCTTCACTTCAACTTGGTCGGTCACCACAAGGTCGTGCATAAAGCCGAAGAGAGTTGGCCTAATGTGCTTCAGTTGGTCTACTTTGATAAATCCCCCGGAGACTTGGATAATAGTTGCAACATTGTCGTTGAATATCAGAGTCCCTTTGGGTCTTGAACTTATGCTGCACTACTCGGAAATCACGCTCACCATGGAGCAAAGCCAAACCGCCTTCTTAACAACCTTATGAAGTGCAATCAACTTTGCACGGTTTGTTAAATGGGTCGTCGTGGTATGCTTCACAAACTTCTAGTAGATGGAAGCTCCATACTTGAGGAAGATATAACCACTTTGAGACTTATCGTTGATCTCATCCGCCATGTATTTAGGATCCGCATACTTAGTGATCCCAAGATTTGCCTCCTTTGTGTAATGAAGTTGCAAGTCTTTTCTTTCCTGAAAGGATATCGTAAAAGGTGCTTAACTCCTCACTAGTGCCGGTGATTGGACTTGGGAGTAATGCAAGCTAGCATACTAATCGCAAATGCGATGTCGGGGTGTGTGTGAGTTGTGAGGTACAACAACAATCTGACCATAGGGACATAGTTTTGTAGCCAGGTCCATTGCGTCCTCCTCCTCCTCGCAAGGTCGGTAGGATTCTGCTCCAGTCTTGCTTCTTCCAATCATGGAGGTCACAAGATATTTGGCATGTAACATGTTGAAGTTCTTGAGGAATTTCTTAGTGTAAGTCTCAGGATGAAATAGAATATTGTCGTCGGGGAGATGGTGCACTTAAAAGCCTAAGTAGAAAGTGGTGTACACGAGATGCTTTATTTCAAACTTCATAGTTAGGTTCTCCTCAATCTCAATGAACAAGTGGTCAATACCTATCAAGTTTGAGATCATCCACATAAAAAGCAAAATTGACAAAAGCAAAACCGCAACAAAGCACAAAGATACAAGGTAATGTAGAACCGCAACGAAGCACAAAGATACAAGACAATGCAGATGGCATCTAAAGCTTTGGTGAGTGAGAAACCTCCACAAATGATGATACCAAGCGCGGCCAGCTTGCTTGAGGCCATACAAAGCTTTTCAGAGCTTAACCCCTAAACGCGCCGAATGTCGAAAAACGACATTTTGGATGGAAGGCAGCAACTTTGAATAGCCATATCTTCTTCATCCGAGGTCCGTTTTGGATGAAATCACTTGGGTTAGGTTCCAAATCAAGTCTAGTTTGCGTTGTAAAATTTGCAAGCCCATACAATAAAGTATGAATTAATGGAATGCACTTTAGTGAAGACAGCGCTTGCTTTTGGGTTTTCAAGCATGGGGCATGTATTACCATTGCAAGCCAATTATGTGAAATTAAAAATAGTTTTCATGATTTTTTTTTTTTCATGGTCATGATCTTAAGGTGATTCTTAACAACTTTGTAGTGTGAAGTTTTTTGATCCAAATGATTTTGCTATTGGATTTGCAATGATGTTTTGTCAATGAAAAAGGGAGAAAATGGATGATATTTGAGGAGCTATATCTCCTTCATCCACCGTTGGATTTCAACTTAATTTTTGGGATGGCCTCCAATTAGAGTCTAGTCTAAGTGGTAGAAACCTTAACAAGATCGAAGGTGTTTTGAAGATAAGGCATGAAATTGAATGCAAAGGGTCTAGGTTTGGACTATTTTTCCTTTGTAAACTTTTTTGGCGCTTTTTACCATGGCATGGCTTTTATTTGAGCCAAGAAATTTTTTTGATGAATTTTTTTGGGTAAAGGACTTATTAAGATGAAGGTGAACATCTCTCTAGTTGGTAATTTTTTCATTGCAATAGGTATATTGGTAGCATTTCCACCTCAAAGTGAAAATGATGAAATTTTGCAGTTTGTTTTTAGTATTAATATGTTATGATCTTCTGATCTATAAGGCCTCATGACTCAAGTTTTGGTCCACATGATCTAGGATAAGTCTATTACAAGTTTGTACGGTTGAGATCTTAATAGCTTCTCTTGATTTTCATCTATGAGGATTTCTATGGAAATGTGCTTTTCTGCTAAAAATAGGCTGGGGCGTTTAGGGGTTAAGGCCATAGAACTTGCCGGACATAGGAATCAATGTAGCCTCCAGAAAGTCCGGTAGTGGCTTCATGTGAATCTCTTCATCCAGTTTGCCATAGAGATAAGCCGTAAGTAAATCCAGGAGTCGAGTGGACAATGCAAGTTCCTCTAAATGTGGCAGAATCGGTCCTCAAATATCTCCATGAAGGCGTTCAAGCGGCTACGGGAGCTCCGTTGAGAGTTCTCACTTCAATGCACCCTTTACATACTTACCTATGATGTAGGTGGTGCATTCCGCCACCTCATCCGTAACACTTGGACTAAAGTTTTGCCCAGTGAGTATTGGAATCGTACGACAAAACATAGTTGTCTCAGGATGCCCAAGCTGCTTGTGCCACAACTGAGCCTTCGGTAACACACCTAAATTACATGACCTTGGCGCGTTTGCCATGATTGTCCATGCATAAAGGCCACTTGCTCCGCCAGTCACTCTAGTCATAACTTGCGTACCTTTGCAAAATTCGACTCCACCAATCTCATCATCATCTTTTCCATGAACGGTGTAAGGATGTATTTAATAAACAAGCAGGTCTCGGTAGCTAATCATGCTCCAGGATGCATCACGAGCATACATTGCTCTCTCAATATTAAAAAGGAATCTCCCTGGCGGAACCACCATTGCCTTGGTCCTTCTGAAACTTCGAGTTTTGGCTACTAGTAATCGTGACAAGCTGACAATTTAGGCTCTAGGCATAGAAGTAGACTCAAAGAAATTGGAGTCTCTAAGTATGGAATGTGTAGACGTCGAGTCAAGCAAAGAGCTATCAGTGTATGACTCCTCCCTAGTATGTAGGACCATGTAGTCAAGTGGATCTAAGGGGTTAAAGGACAGTGCATCAAGGGTATGTGTTTCCCTATTCTCCTCTTTCAGTTCTTGCAACAGCTTATACATGTTGCAAACATAAGAAGGGTCACGGTACACCCTAGCATAATGATCAGCTTCACTACACTCGTAACAGACATCATTGATGGGTACAGACCCCTCCGTTGACTGACAAGAAGGACTTTGACTTCAAAAATAAGATGATCGGTAAAACCTATCGTAAGGAGCGCATCATTCATCGTGATACATATTACCTACCATTGTGTCACGGTCATTCTGAATAGGACTACCTATTAAAATGCCTACGATGATGCTGGTAATTTCCACAACGACAGCCCCCACCACCTCCGCCCTTGGGGTTGCGTTCCGCCTCTTTGATACTATCAATCTTTGAAGCATCTGCACTTGCTGAAGGTCATGGAGCTGGAGCAAGTGTCGGTCCAGGTGTTGGAGGAGCTGGAACTTGTATTTGAGTAGAATGCAGCTCTCGTGCAAGGCGTGGCTCAACATGCTTCAAAAGTATCTGCTACTTCTCAGCTACAAGAAGGTAGGACATTAGTTCCGCGTAGCACTCTAAGTGCAAGTTACGATACTTGTGAGAGAGAAGAGTCGTAGCGGGAGGAAATGTGGAAAAGTATGCGGAAAAATACGAGTATGGAGCAATCAAGATAGTTACAAAGCAAGTGCCACGGTGAAAAAAAAAGTGTAAAGATGGAAAGAGGATGAAAATGAAGACGAATTAGGCCAAAAGATGTGATCGGAATGAGGGTATAACAGAGAAGCAAGGAGCGCTGTAAACAATCTAAAGCAATTTAGATGATAGAAACAAAAGAAGGAACATCATAAATAATAGAAATCAGAGAACTCAGGGAAATTGGAGAAGCGAGTAGGAAGATGCTACATGCAATGACGAAGAATTGAGAAAATTTGGCAAAAACTGAGAAGATGTAGAAATTGATAATCACAAGAGGAAGGCAATAAAACCAAAAAAATGGTTATAAAATCATGAAAATGATGAGCAAGAGAGTGTTACATGCAAAACTGGAGAGCAGTAGAGCTTCACAAAACTAAAAGAAATGTTAGAATTGAGCAGAAGGTCATGAACAACGACGACGGTGGATTTGGAAACACATGAGAAAACAAAGAGTTTTAACGGGCAGGAATACAAAAGCAACAATATCATAAGGGGTAAAAAAAAAAAAAAAAAAAAAAAAAAAACTAAAAAGCAAGAGCAAAAGTGCTAATAAGGTGTTGAGGAAGAAAAACAAAGGCAAAGAGACTCTTCAAAAAGAGAGCCTTGTTAGCTCATGTATATGTACTCTTGGATACTACAACTATCTCCCAAAATCTCACTTATGCTCCACAAATGCGGTCCGCATTTCTCGCCGGAAAATGCGGAGACGAGGGTCCAGATGGAGTCTTGGGGCGGGGGTCTTGGTGTGGGGTCTTGGGCGGGGTCTTGGGAGCAGGGGTCTTGTGAGCAGGAGATTTATCCCATACTGTTTGTAACTGCTTTCTTCCATGGAAAGTACAAGAAGGTTGTCGCTGGGGGCTCATTCATGGAATTAAATATGAATATCATGTAAAGTCAATCATGGGGTCCATGTGGCATCCCCTCAAGGAGGTCCATTTGGCAAAATAAGCTTCAAACTAATTAATTAATGTTGTTGCGTAGTAAAGGTCACTATGCAGCAACATCTCACAAGTCTCACTTGATATGTCACTTGACTTCTAGTTAATTGAATACTTGCATGTTACAATACTCGAACTACTAATCGCATTGGTAGTAGAAGTGCAGTCTACAATCTGCCTTCTATTCCATCTAAGTGTAAGCTCTCTCTAATATGAACGGTCACCCAAGATTTCCAAGGCAACATGACTCGATAGTAATGAAATCAAGAAATTGCCCCAAAAATAAAATATTTTGATAATGATTTTTTAACCCCTATGTATCTAAGGGTCGAATTGGAAGAGGATTGGATACAAAATTCCAAAATCTTCTATGTCCATAGGCTAAAATTAAGAGAGGAATTATAAGAAATTATTTTTAGGATCTTATTCTAAAATTGTTAGAGCATACCCAAGAGACCAACTAAAGGAACAAGATTGGCTACATTTAGCCAACTAAATGTCATTTTCCTTTCCGAGCAGAATCGCTAAAAGACCTGGTATCTTTGGGGCCCGCCGGAGAAAGCTTTCTAAACCCCCCAAATGTAGAGGCCCGCCAAGAGCCTTGCTACTAGCACCTACCCCTCTATATTGGAACCCAAGTACTTTCTTCATGGTTGCAACACTTCATCATCATTTGAGCATCTTTCTATATTCATAAGTTTTAGCAATATTTTCGTCTTTTTAAGCGTTTATCTTCTTTATTTTTGTTTGACCTCTTCCTATTGTCTTTATCTTTTTAACCCCTAAACGCCCAAGGGGGGGGTAAAGCTCCTAACAATTGGTAATAATGCTGATTTTTTCAAAACTGCGTAAAAACATATAAAAGATGAAAATGGAAAATCCAACCGTAGGATCTTCTTTGGAGCATGGCAATTAGTATGACCCCTAAGTTGCATGCCATTTGGAGGTATGGATTTCAAGATCCATGCAAAAAAGGGGTGAATATCACACCACCAAAACTTTCATGAAAAGTCTCTTTCGCCCACTCTCACAAATTGAGGATCAAGGTTTTTACTATTTATCCAAGGAGGGAGTAAAGTAAACCCACCGAGGAGTTGAGCAAAAAAAACGGCGGATGAAAAATCGATGGGATGAAAGCGGGGTTGTGCACCAAAGACGGAGCCTCACATCCAAAATGTCGAAAAACGACACCGTGGGCGCTTAAGGGTTAAGCATAGAATGGTCATTTAGCAATGTTTTTTAACCTATCCGTGGAAAAAAGAGTTTACTTAATTGATAAATCAACCAATAGATTAACTTGTCTTAACTAGTTGTCTTCACTCCGTATATATACATGATGGAATAGAGCTCCAACTCATCCTTTTGATGCTCATACTTGTCTATGATTTTGCTTGTCCTTCAACACGTTATTAGTATTGTTAGCTCTTTCTCGTTCTTCTTCTTGCACTTTTGCTATAAATTTCTATGACTCTTTGCCATACTTGTTGTTGCTATTTTTCACCCTTTTCTTGTGTCTTTCTCCTCCTTCTACACCATCTCTCCGCTACCATAGCACTTCACATGTGTGGTGAACAACTTTGCAAAACTTAGAAACTAGGAACTTCTACATAGATGTCAAGAGTAAAATACAATAATCGTGAACTTCTTGATACTTGTGACATATAAACTTATAGTGGTAGTGTACATAGAGATAGAAGTGAAAAGCGAACTTCAAGTAGTAGTAAACTAGCTCCATCACTTACCATAAACTCCTCACTTATCTATAACCATACAATGCCAACCCCAAGAGACTCAAACACAATCTCTCTCTTTTAGACCCCTCAAGCCAGATGGCTTTAATTATTTAGGTTGGCGCATTGACATGCGGACAAACCCGCGTGCTAAGGAAGGTGATACCTCGATTACATACAAGAGGGAGGCCCGACCTCACACAAATGGCAAACATTGCTCATCTTGGAAAGACATCCTACAAAAACATCTTGATTCTTCACTTCGACAACAATATATCCAAGTTCAGGATCTTGTCGGCCTTCAGGCGGCACTCGCGGCACAATACAAGCATGAAGAGACCATCCACAAGCCAATAGTGACTAAACAAGCCCACGCATTTTGCATTTTTCAAACTTTATTGCATTCACTTTTAACTTTACACGAGTCAGACTAGAGTAGTCCGGTTCTCTCAGTAGTTGAGAAAATATAGATTGGGGCTTGACACAAATGCAGGAAGAAGGGTCATTATGCCAAGGGATGCCTCTAGTCATGTCATTGCAATGTTCAAGGAGCTACAAGTAATGAGAGAAGGAAAGAGGGTAACTTATGCCCTTAATGCTCCTTCTGATTGAATTAGAGTAAATTTGATGGCGAACAATGACTTTACTCTTTTTTCTTCGAAGCATCATGAAGTTATTTTAACACGGAAGATCACCGACGGGGAGGATTCTTAACCCCTAAAGGCCCATGATGTTTTGGGAGCTTGAAATCCCAACACTGACCACTATGTACTAATGCGGGTACGTCCAATATTTTTGGAAATTTTTGATAACTTCAACCGTAGGATCTTGAAGTAGACTACCATAGGTAGTAGTGTGAAAATTTTCAACCGTTGGATCATCACTG
Organism: Bryum argenteum; assembly: GCA_037043015.1. NCBI lineage: Eukaryota > Viridiplantae > Streptophyta > Bryopsida > Bryales > Bryaceae > Bryum > Bryum argenteum. The sequence continues at coordinate 676,748 of CM073327.1, read as the reverse complement.
GATGTGAGATCATAACATTTGAAGTTGACTGTAAATTTTTTTTGGCCTTGACCGTAAAAGCCGAATCGGCGGCCGTGGGCCTTTAGGGGTTAAGACTAGATGAATATAATCCATTCACTCTCTAGAACCTCCTATAACTTAGTCAAGATATTTACTTTAAGTGATCCCTATCTTAGTCAGCATATCTACTTCTATTTACTTGTAGATGAGTTAAACGATGAGTTAACTCATGTTAACTAGTTTTCTTCACCTCATATATATATATATATATATATATATATATATATATATATATATATATATATATATATATATATATATATATATATATATATATATATATATATATATATATATATATATATATATAAATACATACATACATACATGATGGAATTGAGCTCCAACTCATTCTTTTGATGCTCATACTTATTTATGATTTTATTTCTCTCTCAACCAGAGTGAGCTTGAAGACTTATAAAAAGGATCTATACATCCAAATAAAATTTTGTAAATTGTATGAGGTTGGAATAACTCTATTGTATATTAGAAGTTTAAAAAGTCAAATAAATCATTTGTTACCAGTTTTTACTCAATCATTGAATTTCATTCAACTCAAAAACACAAAAGAATGAATCTAACACAGGGAATGAAACAAGGAGTAGCATGTTTCAACTATCAACGCTAAATACACAATGGGCAATTGGGCTTTTCGGTGCCTCAACCCGAGTTGTCCTAATTCCTAAACTATCCCTGGAAGTGATTGCTTGAATAGAGTTAGATACAAGGCTCTAATTTTCCAACAGATGTTGGATGACACCAAGGACCACTCGGTGAGGACTGAAGACTGCTACACTGAGGTACTAAGTATTTGATGATTTGCACTCGAAAAAAATGCACAGTAAAAGTCCAGGCAATTCTTAAAATCAGGATCTCGACCGATAACATTGATACAGCTGAAAAGTGCCCGTGATGAGCAGAGCCAGAGAAAATCATACGGAGTACTATGTTGTAAATTCACTATCTACATTTCAACCATGTGCTCGCCGTCTCCATCTTGCGATCCTTCGGGCAGCTCACTGCCCAAATAGAAGCCCAACCTAAACGCTGTGAGCATTGCCTGCCCTGCCTCCGGGTAACTTGGATGCGTGGCGATCACTTTCTCCACCGATTCTGGACTCACATCTCTGGCGAACCTGCTAGACTGCGAATCGCCATAGCAGTGCCTGGAAGCCTGATACAGAAGCGAATTCTGGATAACTTGCATTATATGGTCATCGCTCCAACCCTCCTCATCCGCTGTTCGCTTCATTGCCAGCCAGTCATCTTGGTCTACTGCTCGCAGCCACGCTTCCTCCAGCAAGCTATGATTTCCACTGCAAAATGTGGACCCGGCACTTGTGAAGACCTGAAATGAGCACAGTGCCAGCTCCCTGGAGCCACTGTTCAGACAAGCCTCCACTAACTGAACAGGTGATACAACGTCCTCTCCGAGCACCCCCAGTTTGGTCGCCACTTCCTGCAATCCCACAAATGACTTGCCCAACTTAGACTAGAGGTACTGTGAGCACGGCTCCGATGTAAAGACTGCCGTATATTCATCCTGTTACTCCAGACTTACAACTACACGACGAATTTTTTTGTATTGCAAGTCAACATATCCTGACAACCTAACTCACGTATCCATCATGTAGCAAAAGAAGCATAAATTACTGAAGTGGTCAGAAGTCCTTACTTGTACCGCGAGGATGTCCACGTCTGCTTCCAGACGATATACTTCTTCCTCATATCCCACTGCCCCTCCTGCACGAGAACCACATAATCTACCAATTAGAGGAATATACACCCCGGATCCTCGTCCCTACTGAAATATCACTTCGAAATCCACAACTAGGTACAGGTGTGCTGATGACGATTAGTTTCCCGCATACCAATCTTTTCAAAAACTGGTCGAACGATTTATAGCAGGTAGAAGATTAACAAACACTCTTGTGTCAATATTAAGCTTTACATGATGTTCTGTATTCGACTGACAGCCACTCTGATACTCATGAGAAACAATGAACGCGAGTCGTTACCCGCTAGTGCTGATAGCTTTGCAAGATGCAAGAGCCTCCGCCGGTGGTTGATGTTAGGAGGTGCCGACTTCTGGGAGAAGGCCAAGGTATGCAAAGTACCAGCTGCACTAGAGAATCTCCGCAAAAATAGCTCATGGAACCATAAAAGTAAAGGGTGCTGCTCAAGGTAGGCCGCAACCTCGTCACCAAATTCTTCCCCAAAACGAAGAAGTCGAGCATACTGGCCTTGCTGATAACAATGATCGAACACATAGCGACTGAAACGACCTTCTTTAAGCCCCATGCTTTCTTTCTGCTCAACACAACATAAAAGGCTCAGTATGTGAACAACACTCTGAACTTGGCATGTGAAGAAAACAACCACCTTGCTAGCCCTAGCTCATAGATCTTACTGGTAAAACCTTGCAATACAGCACACTTGCACAAACAGAAATTCGGGCAGGTTAGTACACAGGTGAATGGACCGAGCAGGGCTACGATACAAACCATGAGCGTCCGCAAGCGCTTCTGATCATCCAGGTCTATGCACATCTGGAGCAGGCTGGCAAATGATGCATGGCGTCGAGCAAGAGCTATAAGTGGTGCATATAACTTCTGCAATATACTGAGCCTTTGCTGCTCCGCATTTTCGCCTCTTCCCGCATTCTACAATGGCAAGAAATCATAGAAGCCGTCCGTGAGAGAGAAGCGTCAAGTGACCGACAGAAATTCCAAGATCCCACGCAAAATACGGTATAATATGCAACAGACGACGTCATGTAAGGAACAATGATGATAGTTGAATTCTGGGGGCGTGTCAAAACCTGCGCTGCAACTCGGAAGGCATGTTGTTGAAGAGCACCAAGGAGGAGGTCTCGGCGAGTCCAATACTCCATCTGCAATCCCCGATACTCCTCTTCCCGCTCTACTTTGGCAGTGATAGCACCAGCGTATCCTTCCAACAAAAAATCGGCAGTCTCTTCTACTTGCCTCATCACCTCTGAGGTCAACGTTGGTTCACTCATGTCACCCTCCAACTTAAGTTCCAGGAGCACGGTCGTTATCTTCCACAACCCAGAACGAACATTTTGTTTACAGTACCAAGGAGTAATGCCCTCAGGTGAAGGATACCATGCATGATGAGCATCCCGGTACGCCGTAGCCACCTGTAGTATTGTGCAGCAGGCATTCGCCAGCTCACATGCACGCTCAATCTGGACTCGGACAGCCTGGTCTCGTTGCACCAAAAAGGCAGCATGCTGTTGAATGCACACAAAAAATTCTTCTAGCCCGGACACTCTTGTATAGAAGACCTCCACTTTGTCGCGGTCCAGAAGCACGACATTATTCCTTCGCGCTTTGTCTCCTACCAGCTGCACCAAATCCCATATGGCTCCGCTCGTATCTCCGACATTACTCAACTGCGGAAGCATCGTGGGAGAAGTGGCTTTCGACTGTGCACGAGTGTTATTCAACTCTCTTAGTGATACCATACTTGCTAGCTTCTCCCCGTGCTCCAAGATTTCATTCAGGGTTGTTCCTACACAGCAACAACCATCTGTCTCAGTGGCGACATGATAAACTTGTATTTTTATTCTCGCAGAGCGAAATAAGTGTAGTCCAACTACCGCGAACTGTTCCTAGCGTAAGTTAGCTGCCGACTTTCCAGTAATGTACGTTGGCGCATTGAATTAAGCCACTCGGGTCCTTCATTCGAATGTGCCACTCAACATCAAAAATTTCACAGCAGGAAGCTGAAACGTACTTTGATTGTTCTGAAGCTCCTTGTGGCACTTGGAGACAGCAAGAAAGTTGAGATACTGCTGATGCCTTTTCTGTTTCTCTGCAAGTTGCGAGGACACAGTCGCAATGATCGCCATCCCCGCTCCACCTCCAGAGGCCCAATGCTTCGCAAATGTATCAACTAGCGAACGACTAGTACGTGCAAAGACATTCTTCTCACCGTCCCTTTCAAAGGCGCCCGCACGCTGCAGCTTCTCAAATACTCCATTAACTTGTCCTGAACTCAGAAACTGTTGAAATACCCGTCCCACTAGAGCTTCTGTTTCTTCATCCTCCGAAAACCGAGAGGCTGCAGCAAGGTCCGCATCGTTACCTGCCCAGTAGCATCCAACCAAATCAGAACCAGTATCAAGAACCAGGGCAGTTCTCGAAATGGGTGTCAACAATTGATCGGTCACGGCATGGCCAAACCATCAGGAAAACTTTCAAGCAGCGAGTCAAGAAGTGGCAAACCTTCCTGCACCTGCACTAAGAGTCATAAATAGAGTAGTGATCGGATAAGAAATTGCGCAGTGTGCGCAGCAGATAGTGGTAACAACGATCATACAGAATATATGAGACAAGGCATCATACCAGCCTCCGGATTTGAGCGATCGTCGATATACTTCAGATGGTCCTCGTTCTCAATCTCGTGCTTCTCACTTGCGTGATGTGAAAGAGTCCTCTCAGAGGGCTCCGCTCTTCCAGCCACAACTACGGTGGGAGGAATGGCCCAAACACCAGCCTTCTCGGTAAGAACACACCAGGCGCCTCCATCATCAGCAGGAACTACCGATGCATCCAAAACTTTCCCGGCCTCAAAAGCTAATTCAAATTTGTAAAACTGGACGGCACCACTTTGTCCAACATGAGCGATCGTCGCTGTCCCATCTTGAGCAAGAACAAGAACGGATCCCGCGGGCTGCCCTCCAAGCCGCAAACGCATGGAGTATAACACTGATTCTTGCTCCACTTGAGCCTTGGGTAGAATGACTTGAGGAGGTGCTTTGCGCTCAATCTCCCCCTTGCCGGGGCAAGCAAGATAATGGAGAGAGTATTGCATAAAGGTCGAGCTGGTTGTACTGGCAATAAGAGATGACGCCACCAACATAGTGAACACCTTCCCAGAATCATCGACCTGTAAATCAAGCAGCCACACTTGTTTCTGTCCCAAGAAATCCGACATCACATCCTGACTGTCGGAAATCTCAAAAGTCCAAGACTGAGAAACCTTTCCTCGGGCAGTGAGCTCTACTACCCAGCACTCAATACTTTGAGCTGTCAAAAGCAAGAACTCACGAGACGCTCTTTGAGGCGATGACCGCCAAACAATCCTTCGCACGCTCCTGGTATCCGCCACAAAGATACTGTACCCTACTTCGGCAACCGTTACAGCACGAACGACTTTCTCCCGGAATACACCCCCAGCACTACAATCGAATCTCCACAGCTCTCCATCAGATCGGCTCACAACGGCTACACAATCGCCCCGCATGTCTGTTGCTGATGCAAGAATGGATGTTACTTTGGGGATACCTGGACTCGACCCTGTCCAGGCGCCAGGCACCCCGCGACTACTTCGCCGATCGTCATCGAAGGAAGATACAGACGCCGTCTCTTCCAATTCCGTGCTGATGACTGCTGGTTGATCCGCGTTGGTGAATACATCAGGCCAGTAAAGTACCGCTAATGATTCGCTGGAGCACATGACTACACTCACCGCCGTGCAACCTTGGTAGTGGGCCTCTGAGTTTTCCTCACTCCAATGTGGCACTAGACTAACATGCCATGTCTCTTCTGTGCTCAGCACTCTCAAAACATGTTGTGGCATGGTCAACGCGCAGCTCTGGCTACTGCGGAGGTGATTCCACACATAGAGCTGATTTCCTTGCAGGACCCAAGACAACCCGGTTCTTCCATCCATGCCACCTTGAGACCCAGCAGTTCCTGCACCACAGGGGCTACCAACGTAATCATGAGCACGATGTATGTAGCCTGCATGACCTCAGTAAGGGAGGCAGCCACTTTCTAACAGAGCGGTTCATCATGTCTTCTGACTTCTTCAATTTCTTTTTCTTCGATCGTCTTTAGTGACGGAAGCAAGGCAATCCGTAAAGGTCAACGGGTTCAGTAGCAATATAAAGAGTACACAGCCTCTATTGAATATTATATAGAGACGTTCGGCGATGTCAGATGAAAATGATGAAAGTAGGCACGTGAACACTAAGAGTACCTGTGGCAAGAGTCGCATCGCCGTGAGAAACGCGCAACTGTTGAGGCAAGTCAGATACAAAAACTGGCTGACTGCCAGTAATAGCAGCAGCACCACCACCACCACCTTTTTCGGCTTTTCGAACAGCAATACCCGCCCTGCGACCCAGCATTCAGAATGCACAGCGAAGTATGTTCTCCCGAATATGTTCAATGCAGGAACAAACGGACAAGAAAGAATTTGCGACCTGACTGAACCAATCCACGCGAATAAAAAAGCTCAAGAACTCACAAAGTAATGCTCATTAGAGTGCCCGAGCAGGAGAACAAGGAAAGCAACGTGAGAGCAAAACCTGGCAACATTGGGAGCCGGAGCGGGCCACGGCGACAACGAGGAACGCGAGGGAGCAACGGAGGACGGCACCAGCGACGTAGGAGTTCCACCAACGTCCGCTCCGCCATAGCCTTCCCTGTCGCGATCGCGCACTCGAGTGACAGGCTTCCTGGCGCGCCCCGGAGTGAACATGGTGAGAAAGCGTGGTAGAAGCACAAGCAGGAGGCCACAATGAATGGGCAAATGCCGCGCAATGCAATGCTAAACCACCATCTCACTCGTCATTGTCTTGTCGGCGTGGTTGTCACCACGACGCCGAGAGCCAGCAATCAGCAAAGGCGACAGATCGGAAGCAGAATGGACTCGACCCTAAAAAGTGCGTGGGTCTGCCATCCAAACAGATGATTCATGAGCAAGGGTTTTAACATAAACCTTGCAGGCTGTACCGGCAGGGCTCCTCTACAGCACTCTACTACAGTACCGGGAATTTCACAGTCCCAACATAAAAAAGAAACTAAGGTTGTCTCCACATTTAACCTCTAATATCCTAAACCCTAATTGACCATTGCCACACCAATTAAAGTCTGATTAGTGGCATTTCACATAGTTTTATTTGGCCTTTTGATTTATTCTTACAAGCTCCAAACACAAATAGGGTATAGTATTTTCCATGGATAATTTTAAGTGCAAATTACAAACCATTTAGTATTTAGTTTCATACGCAAGAATTCCAATCGCCACTAGTAAAATTTGTATAAAAGAGCTAGGAGGGTGTAAGAGTCACTTGTGATTCTCTTAGTCAATCCCAAGTAATCTCTACCAAAGAAGCTTTACTTTATTTAGTGTGATATGTTCTTCAAATGGATGGTCCCTTTTTGGTCAATTTTATTAAAGTGTGATTCAAATGCAGGGTCTCTCCAAGCAACCTTTATTTTGAACTTGCCAAAACATTATCATGCTCTCCATTTCATTCATGAAGTGATCGGTTTATAATTAACTTCACTTGATGCAAGCTTCACGAATGAATTCGTCAAACCTCCAAGGCTCAAACAATAAATAGGAGTGTTGTAGGTAACTATATTTTGCACCATTTTTGGGCAAGTTTGATTTCAACAATCCCCATCTATGAAACTGTAATGCTTGATGAAATTAGCCCGATTTTTTTTAATGCACATTTTCCATGTTTCCCATCAAACGCTTAGATCTTTCAACATGGGCGGGAAAATTTGAGCTTATCTTGTACTAGTATATCATGATATTCTACAATTACAAATATTCAAATCATCTCATTAAAAACCAGAAATTCATACATCCGATTCCTCATATGGGGGAAAGTTGGATCTTCCTACTCCGCCAAGCCTATGACTAGTGTATTCCAAGATTTCATAGAGGGTTAAGGAAAGTAACATATTGAAGTTCCCTCCACAAATCTCAAAATTCTAGGAACAATGACTTTGACATCAATTAGATGTTAAAACATCATGCACTAAAACTAGCAAAGTGCGTCAATCTTCACCGATCAGTCCATCAAAAAAGTCACCAAGCTTGATAAACTTCCCTTTGCCTTTGAACTCATTGACCTTATTTTGCCACACAAGAGGAGAATAATTTAAGGCAAGGGCTTGCATCAATTGGTATGATTCTTGCAATCTCCCGACTGCAACATCTAATTTGCTAACTTCATATTATGACATGTACCATGTGTTGGTAGGCACATTTGTGGTTGTAAGCTACCAAAATACCACAAAAGATTTGCATGAAAGTGATTATTTCTACGCTATAGGCAATAAATAAATCAATTTATCGTTAAATAAGAACACCAATAATAATCAATCCAACAATCAATTGTGTCATATTGGCTTTAGTTTAATCATTGATATTTTACATATTTAGTACTATCGGTATGAGGGTAATATTCTGAAAATTCATTGCAAGCAGTCAGGAAGTCTTGTTGACTCGCAAATTTGCGACTTATGCAAAGTATGCATTACATTGTGGCAGTAGTTGTTGTAGCTTAGATTGACAGAAATAACTGTGACTCTAGCGCCAAGTCCACACTCAGACCCAAAAGCGACCACTAACAGCGGCAAACAAAGAATTCCGAATTCCGAAGCTCACAAGGAAGACCTGCTCAACGAGCAAAGGGGAGTGATAAGGGTACTAAGTTTTACGAGTCTTGGAACTGGAAGGGCTTCACTCCTAGTTGAGCTGCCCAAGTGGGACAAGGAGCGACTAGGGAGAGCAGCTCCTTTGTGATGGGATGTGAGAAGGTGAGACTCTCAGCATGCAAGGCATGGGAATCATAGCGGACACCTTGCCACTCAAGAGGGCCTCCATACTTAACGTCCCCGCACAAGGGTAGGCCCAAATATTGGCAGTGCAACCGAATCTGATGAGTTCGTCCCGTTTCTGGAAACGCACGCACCACAGTCACTCCTTGCGCCTTGTCATCCCAACTCCCCTCTGCCGCCAGTTTTACCTCGTCTTCACTTCCAACCACCACCTCTACCCACTCACAGTCACCACCCGCTTGCACATCCTGCTTTACCAGGTTCGTGCCCACCAGAATTTCAACTCTAGTGACCATGTCTCGAACAGCAGAGCCCCCAGGGAGACGCCTGCCAACGTCGTGTTTGGCGTACACACGCCACGCTCCATACTTGGACCTGCCATGGCCAGACTCTATCCTTGTCTTTCTCCACATACGCTGCGCTCCGACGCACTGAGCCAGGTACGTCTTGTTCACCTCTCGATTCGTGAAAGCACGAGTAAGTTTTGCAGCGGCTTCTCTGCACTTGGTAATGACCATGATTCCACTAGTATCACGATCCAGCCGATTTGCCATGTGAAGCTGCGCTTGGCTTTCACCTACACACACATCACCGCTTGCATCTCAGGATCTCTCTGCAATTTGTCATAACCTAGTTTCTTCTCAGGACGTTAGAGATTCTCTTGCTTCAACTACCCCACGACTCGACAGGACTTCCTCACAGCAATTATCCTCCACCCGTGTCCAAGCGTTGGGACCCAGGGTCCATCTGAAATTTTTCCATAAGTTGCTCGACAATTTCGTTTCCCGATACCCTTCACATCCTCTTCAAATGTAACATTTCAAAGTGAAATAAGATACACGTGCTGTACACGATTTTGACTTCATGGCTCCATGTGGATTGCCTGCACCCTTACGCTTTCTACTCAAACAGAGCTAATCCATACCAGACTGAGAGAACCCATTGCATTCTTTGAAGGTGCTTGAACTGCTTGGAGCACAACAAAAGCAAACGGCTCGTGCAGACAATGGGTTACTGTGAGGGACGTACCACTTGAGCTTAACAAGGATGGCACGGTTGCAAACACATGCTCGCAATACAAGCCCCGGGGCTTGTTCACAATCATGATCCACTCATCCTCGAACAGCACACTTTCCCTCCCGATTGCCGGCCCCGATTGCATTGCAGCTTCTGCTACTAAAGCCCTCTGAAGTTCTACCTCCTTCGAGAGCTCCCCTGCAAACGGTGACATGGGCACCGGGTACTCCAATTCCCGATCCTCATCTTGGACCTTTCCATCGCTCTCGTTTGCGACCAGCGCTTGGGCCGCCGTGAATGAACTCATTCTTTTCAACGGCGATGGAAAGACAAACCCCAGCGCGTCATGAGCTCGAAGCTCCAATCGCGGAAACAAAACCGTGATTGCTCGCACCAGCAAGTACGCAAGATACATGAAGGAAGCTTACTCTATTCACTATTATGATTCAACTACCTTGCAGAACGATGGTATCAAATAAACATTTCTTATCGAAGCTCGATGAAACACCAAGAGATCTCCAAAGGAAACATATGGTCATGGCGCAATCAAGAATCACATATACTTCATCATGATCTCTGTAGCAACGAATCACGATTCTACGAGAAGGTTGTCCAAACAACTAAAAATTAAAGATCGGGACAGCAGGTCTCACACTAAACTTTCGATGAAACCCTAGAACTACATTCCGAAGACTCAAACCCCAGCATTCTCGAGAAAACTAGGTTTGCAGAGCCGAATTGCGTCGATGCGTCCTTCGCTCAAATTGGCCGACGTCTCGTCGGAAACTACTCTGTTCCGAAATTCTCAATGCAGACAGGAACCCATAGTATGAAAGAAATCAAACAGAAAGACACAAGGGAAGGAAATTAGGGCAATCACAGATTTCTCGTACATGCAAATCCTAATAAACTCAAATGAAGCTCTGTGGATGCAATCTCTCTGCACGTATCAAGCTCGTGGTCCATTTCGGACTTCTTCATCAATATAAAGATGCGATTGAACCCAGAGGTCAGACTACCGGTATATTATGCTCAAGTCCTTCGCAGCTGATATCTGTTCTGTTGGATTATTCGGCTTTGCCCTGTTCAAGACTTTCCTGAGATGTAAGCACACATACCGTAGTTGATTTACATATCCGGCACTTCATGTGCCGAATAGGAATTAAAATCTGCTTTAATTTCGGCAAATCAATCAACTTTGTCACTTACGGTACAAAAAATCATAAAAATGTGTGTGTGAATGTATTTTACATGCCACCCAACCAAATAAAAAATATATATGTACCTACCGTACTATGGTAATATTTTGTGAAAGTTACATAGTGACCAAATTTTAAACAAAATTACCCATGGTAGAACAGTTACCCATGATAAAAGAATTTTCTTAAGTTTTAGAGCATTCTCAATGGTGTGGCTGAAGAACTCGTTAAATGTAGCAAGAGACGAGGGCTTCTTACATGTAGCACCTCTTTAAATCCACACCCTTTTTCAATGCATTAGCAATAGGACCTTGCTAAATGACCATGCTATGTTCTATATTCTCAATACGTTCAAGGAATTAAAGAGACGCTTAAAGAGATGAAATCATTAAAAAGATGCTAAAAATAATGAAGATAAAAAGATGCTCAAATCATGATGAATTTGCGCAACCATGAAGAGAGTACTTAGGAAGTACTACGGGTCTAAAATGGAGGGGCCGGTGTCGGTAGCAGGTTTGTGTTGTGGCAGACTGTTACATTTGGCGGGTGTGGAGCGTTATTGTCGCAGGCGGCCGGAGGTAGTAAGTCCATTAACCAGTTTGTTGAGAATGGAAAATGACATTTGGCTAAATGTAGCTAGTCTTGTCTCTTTAGCTAGTCCGTTGGGAATGCTCTTAGGGACTCATACTTAGCTGATAGAATTTACTAAGCAAAAGCTGATACAAAAGTTTCAAGTACATGTTATGAAATGGACAATTTTCTTGCTGCAACACTAAAGAGGGTATAGAGTTGCTAGGTACTTATATGATTTCTAGACTTCAAATTTTGAGTCGCTTACATTCTTGAGTAATTACATTAAAAAATGGAGTTGGAGATTGAACCAAATCCCACTGTGTACCCAAAAACATCCTTAGTGTTGAAAAACAACATTTTGGATGAAGGACATAAACTTTGAAGAGCCATAACTTCTTCATTCCAATTACAATTTTGACGAAATTACTTAGATTGGGTGACAAATCAAGTCTTATTTGTGCTCTAAAATTTCAAACCCATAAAATAAAGTATGAATTAACTAATTATAATGTTGAAAAAAGCCCAAAACATGTCGTTTGGGGATATGGTAACCCCCTTATCTACTATATCAAGCTTGTATGAAATAAAAACCTTTTGCACGTTGTAGAGCATATCTTGCTTCAGAATTTCCGGTCAAAGTTTGAAAACTCTATTTTGAAATATGCCCTAAACTGCCCAAATTGCGGTATATGCTCGTTTATTCTCAAAAACTTCCCAATATAAATAAGATTGCAAGAACTTCAAGAATTCACCAAAAATTGAGATTTTACTTTTTTCAAATTTTGTTTTTCGTACTTGGAAATAAGGTTTTATAGCATGATATCACTCTTTGAATCTTTCATCCAATCATTCTTCACATGGCATTTTTATCATCTAAGAGGGGCCTTTGAAGTTGAATCTCAACATACCTTTGTGTAAAAATTCAAGCGTTTCTATGGGTTTTATAAGACATATAAGACAAGGTTAAATTGAATAAACATATTTCTAACTCACTTTGGAACAAGTATTTGAAGAGCCAAAATTCAAATTTATTCTTAAAATTGGTTGTTTTGGGCTACACTTCAAACCCATTTTGCAACAAGAAAAAAACTTTTTCTCCAACTTCGAATGTTATAATCTCACAATTGATAAGGAATTTGAAACTAAATTATGGTACACACATACACAAACAAGGTAGGTATAAGATCTTACGGTTACATACTTGAAATTACGTCAAAAGTTGAAAATTTGAAATTTTCATTTTGCACTGAAAGAGGGTGGTATTGAGGAGTTTTGGTAGTTTTGTTGGCTTTCGACTTAAGGGGTTAATGACATGCATTTTAGTGAAGGTATCTTTTGGTTTTAGGTTGTTAAATACTTTACATGTTATATCATTGCAAGCCAAATATATATACTACCAACATGGTGGATATTTTGTAGCATGTTTTTAGTAATAATACATTATGATCTTGCAATTTATGAGGTCTCGTGAGTCAAGTTTTGGTTCATGTGATTTACAACAAGTCTATCACAAGTTTGTATGGTTGAAATTCACATAGTTTGCCTTTTTTATTTATTTATGTCACTTAAAAAAAAAAAAAAAAAAAAAAAAAAAAAAAAGAAAAAAAGAAGAAGAAGTTGTGGCTAAAAATACCCCCAAAGACATATAGGGGTTTAAGATAGCCATGTGCTTATGGAAGGAGTTTGTTGTATCTAGTATATATTGTATCATGATTGGCAAGTTGATGAATTTGACCTAGTGAAACAATAAAGCTATAGTTGCATTGATTCACTAAATTTAAGATTCTCAATAATAAAACTAGAAAAAAAAATCAAATCACTACATATAAAACCTCCAAATATTATAAATGTTGAAAAGAAAATTTTACAATATGTTGCAATATTATAGCTATTGAAATCTAAAACTACACCAACTCTTAGTACTATTCTATAAATTATAAGAACACCAATCTACCAAGAATAAAATCCATTATAATGATTGTATAAGTTATAATAACCTTGTAACTTGGATGCAATCTTAGAAATGGTGACACGTGACAATTAAACTAGGTCCTAGAGTAAGGACTTTGACAAACAAGCCCATGATTAACTCTTCACGCCGAGGGTCAGTTCTCGCAAGAACAAGTTTGCTCTCAATTCTTTTCTTGAACCTCATCTTGTTAAAACTGAACACTTCCTTTCAAAATCCAACTTCTGAAAATCGAACTTAACTCCTAGATATTCTTGCAATGATATGGTCTTTTGCCATTTGGGGCACCCTAGGCTCTTTGGTCAAAATTAATACTTTTGACTAATATTTTTACTCAGTGTTACTTATACTACAAGGTGTGTGTGCAACAAGTTTCAAAGTCAAATTCTCATTTTAGAGTTTTTGAAGGCATATTTTAGTTTCCACACCCTAGGCAACCAAAAAGAAACTTTTTGTATGGATGAGTGACAAAAAATAGGTTTAAAAAAAAAACTTATGGTTCGAAGTCTAAAAATAGTTTAGAAAATTAGCTTCACACACTCAAGGGAATGCGTAGAGGTAAAAAATTGCAATTTTGAGGTTTTAAGCTCCAAAATACACACAAGGAAATTTAGGGGTTAAGTGAGAACTTCAAACGTTGGAAGAATTTGCACAACCATGCAACAATTGACCAAAGATAATTCAAAGTTTGAACTTATCGGTAGTGAGAACTCTTGATTATTGAGGGTGTACTACTTTTACCATCAATAAATTCTTGTATGAGTTCTTTCACTTCGCATGAATTTTGGTTTCATGTGTACTAGGTCAATAACTTTGTATTGATATATCATATGTAAAGAGAACCTTCATATACAAGCAGTGGTAACCATTATGCATGAGTCTACTTGGACCTATCCGAAAATAGTCAAAGCTTGTTTGGAAAGTTTGGAAGTTTTGAATGCGAGGAGAGTAATCACCAAACAATGAACATTGTATTGAAAACATAGTACAATCAAAAATTTATACTAAAATTGGTATCCATATGTTTGAAATCCACCATAGTACATTGTGTGGTATCCACACTAATGTATTTGATGTATCTTGTGTTGTATTCTTTACAACTCCAAGAGTTATACAACTCCAAACTAAAATCTATTGTTGAAGATTGTTCATGTAAGAATCATTCAAGTCCATTCAAATTACCTCAAAGGTTTTACGGGAATTGAATTACATCACCCGCACCTCGGCATTAAAGTGTAGATGGCTCAAAATGCACATGGTATCAAAACTACTCACTAGACCAAATTCAAGCAGGAGATACATTGTAGCTTCCACCTTCAATATGCTATGGTGTATACAGTGGAGTAAACTGATTCAAGAAAATAAAAATTTAATGATTCCAGTTCGTCCAAATTTCTGCATGCTTTCCGTCATAAAAATCTTCCCAAAAATCTTCCAAAAATTGATTCCTTTGCCACTCTCCAATCAGCTTGCTAAATTTAAGATCTGAACAGTTATTGAGCCACCAACGTTATCCATAAGATGTGAGGAAATTTATTTTTCATTCTTGCAGCAACAAGCAGATTTGTCATAAATAAATCCGTCATAAAAACTCACATCATGAAATGTATGTCTTTACAGATCCTAGAAACAAGGATAGAAAACATCCTCTAAGTGCCGATGCAAACGTTAGCATGTTCACACCCAGAGAGGTAAGAAATTACTTTCTGGAGTCAACAAAGCAGGCAGGCTTACACCAGGTACACCAGAACAGGCACCACTGGCTCAACTTGTCCCGAAGCTAACTTGGTCTATGCTTGTGGTCATAGACAGTGCATTCCAACTCGGAGAGCATCTTTATGTCCCTGCAGCACTCGGTCAAGGAAGCACTCAAGTGTTGATAGTCTTCTCCTTAAGCAACCATATTGATTGAAGACATGTCACGTTGTCCATCTTTCAACGGCTGTGGACGCACCCACCAGTCAGTCATGCTCAGGCACGACAAGATCCCAAACCGTTAACCCACTCACTCACTCGCACACGCTGGTGGCTCACTCCAGATCGAGCGAAAGGAACGAAGGAAGAAATCAACGTTGCGTTACACTCGTCACACACTCTGATGGTTGGTCCTTCGCCGCTTCGTTGATTTAGTGACAATCAACTGCTTTTCTCGCACTGCAGTGAACATCTTGTAGACCTGCGACACAACAGCCGCAGAAACGTCAACTCTGTCCACCCATAGTGATTTTCCGTAAAGCCTCCCTATTAGCTACTACACACCACACTTTGAAAACCGTATGTCACCACTGCAGCAGCAGCATGTCAGGTAGGAGCACCTCTTCCAGACAATCGGTGCAAACCAATTGCAACAGTATGTATGTATGTCTGCACGACCTACCTTCACTAGCATGAAGTTTGAGAAGTCGACTAAAGATATTAGGAACAATCTTCGGTATCGTATTTCTGCTCTGCGCGAGAGTCAAGACCTCTTATACACAGAAACATTCTCACCCTCCCTATATTGACTGCGTGCTGAGTACAGTTGCGTTGGTAATGGGTACGCACACTCGAGGATGCTCCTCTCGTACACCAATGCTCGTACAGATTTCATAGAGCATCAATATAGAGACGGGATGAAAAAGACCAATCCTACAGCTCAATTCGTGATCCGCGTTTGACACATCTCCACATTACACACACAAGACACAGAATGGGCATACCTTCTTCACGCCCGATGTCAATCCTAAAGTCTCCATGCTGTCTAAGCTGACCCATTTAGTTACGACAGAGCTCCTCCCTCTGGGAATGCTCCTGTCATCTCCTTCCTCTGCTTACATACCAAAGAAAACCAATCAGCAGGTGGAACATCATTACTAGTTAAGGCTGGGCTCCATACAATTGGCCTGGCCGGATTTAAGCAGAATTAGGGATCTCAATACCAGCACACCAGCCCATCAATCATCGATAAAATCACATTATCACCCTTGAACACTCACCTTCACTTACAAGGACCCATTGTACAAACATATGAAGGCGAATATGTGAGAAAACGTGTACGTAGGTCCCACATTCTTCTCGCTTCGTTATAGAGAACCCTCCCTTGCCGAGTTCAATTCCGACCGTCTCCTGCAGATAGTTGTCCACTGCTGTCGATCTAGCCCTTTCTGAGCTCTCCGGATTATCCAAAGGTGCGGATGGGAACTCCCACAAACCCGCCAGTAGGCCCTTCAGGGGCCTTTGCACTAAGAGTATCGACGAGGCTGTCATTTTCGACTTAGACTCTCGCTCTACAATGCACACTGCAACATATTCTTGTCGAGGGGCCGCCTTCGGTACTTTCGTTGGGAAACACGCTACCGACGTCACTTTCTTATCACCACTGTGGACTAATTTTAACGCTGTACAGTGACTTGCGATAGGACAGGATGCACAGGAAGGGCTCGTGGGTGAGCAGAGTGTGGCCCCTAGCTCCATCAGAGCTTGATTAAAGTCCCCTGGTCGACCTTCGTCGACTAACTGTGAAGCTAAAGCCCTGCCAGGGCAATTACTGAGTGCATTAACTTTCTGAAGATTTCTTTATAGCCTAAACTCATCAACAATTCCCACTGAGAAGTTTAACAGTGCTAACAAGTTGCAATCATAACATGCAGTCGAAAACGTACGGGATGCTGTACATACCAAGCGTTTCGAATACTACTCGACAAAAGAGCAGCACAAACGAAGACTAGTACCGACACACTACTACAGTATCTGAAACGGATTATGCTCTTATGAAATGCAGTCAAGTGGCTAACCAGAGACGCTTAACAGTGGTGGACGTCTTTGGGTTCGATGAGATGGCTCGTAGTCTGCAAAGGACTCGGATAACGTTGCCATCAACCACTGGTACTGCCTACGTGCACAAGTTCAAGATCGAGCTCTCAGACGATAGTCGTGCTCAGCATGTAAAGCTTGAGTAACATGTATATTGCCAGGCCATTCATGCTTTTCACACTATAACAGTTCCAAAACCATAAGCCACAATGAGGCAAGAGCCCTCAGACCTGTTTGAAAGCTATGGAGGCAATTGCTCCAGCTGTGTAGCTTCCGATACCAGGTACTTTCTGCAATTCTTCCACAGTTGCAGGAAACTTCCCTCCTAAATCTTGGACGATGTATTTTGCACCCTGCACAGCAGAGCACAGCCGATTGATACACATCCATTAAGTGATCATCAGCATCAGAACAATATCTAAATTCAGGTTAGGTGGGATTACCTCAAGAAGAAACCGTGCACGTCGGTAGTAACCTAAGCCTGCCCACAAGGCATTGACCTCCTGCAATTCCACCAACATGCGAACGAAGCTGTGACAAGCAGATGATCATCTTCTTAGACATCCTCACATAGACCCCAACACAGTATTAATTTGTCCAATCCATACTGTTGAGTTTGACACCAGATAAGATAGGCTGAAGAATGAGGACTCGAAAAGCAACAATGCCAAAAGGCACCGGACTAGGTGGCCTACGCGACATCACCCGCAGCCCCAAGACCTAACTCTCTCTCTCTCTCTCACTCTCACAATCACACACTCACACACAGTCGCACAAACCTCTTGTGAGGCTTGAGCAAGAGCATGCACGGTCGGCCACGTGCTCATCCAGCGCTCGTAGTAACTGATGACAGTTGCTACTCTAGTTTGCTGAAGCATCATCTCCGATACCCACACTGCGTAAGCTCGCTCTCCTGCAGTCTCAATCTGCAACACCACAGTAGATTTTTACGAGCGAGATTACAGAGGACAGCACGGCTGGGAGTGCGCTTGGTGGATGCCCGCTTGGTCCTGACTCATGCAGTAAGCGAAGGTGTAAAAAGAAAGACAATCCCCATATACAAACTGGATCTGAAATGCAATCAGCATTTTACTAATCGACATGCAATGCAATACTAACTACTATGTTTCCGAAATAACAGTTAAGGTATGTAACTTGACTTTGTTACGTTGAGGCCCTCTATGCTTGGTCAATCATGTTATAATGTCGACAAAGAGGCAGTAGCAACTCGTGCGTTTTCTCTTCGATGGTGTATCAGCGGCCGTCTGTCAAGACTACGTCGCGGCACGGAAATCTAACAAAATAATACTACACCAATGTTGTTTGTTTGGAGGTGCCAGAGCACGTACAGGATCAACTCCAGAGACTCCAAGGTGCGACGATTCCTTTTTCACTTGCGTACTTGTAGACGCTTCTTTGCAACGTCCATCACGTTCATCCGGCTCATCAGCGCTGAAGGGACTCCTCAAACAAGAGTAAGTATTCACACGCCATGGTAACTCACGATGATTCCTGTCGTACCACGACAGCAATGCCGTCCGAATCGCCAGCACCTCCCTTTTCAGGAAATCGTTGTCACCCAAATCAGAGTCCCCCAAAGAACACAGATCTTCCATATCCGTTGCCATTGGTTCTTTGGGCTCAACTGAAGATAATTTCTTCTTTCTTACTCGATTTGAAACTTCCTGTCTCGGTACTCCATCTGATTTCTCATGAGCCTTAGCTTTGTACATCCTAAAATTGCTTCCCTCCTGAAAACCCTCCGCCTTACGTATCGGAATATCGGCAGTGATGGCCCTGGAGCAAGACACTTCCTTAGAACTCAAAGTCTGTGCTTCGATCGAGATCCGAGCGGAGCGGGTTGTGGGGGCCATCGATGGCACAATTCTGAAAGCGTTCGACCAATTAGCTACTACCATCGGTATACATGCTTTCCGACCTTCCAACCTGCCGAACATCAACCAGCCACTACACAGCAAGCTGCAACAGGAACTATCAGTATTTATGCTCTATATCTTAAAAGAAACAGCAGATTCACAGCTGGAGAAAGAATTGCAGTGACTTCCGATTTAGAGCAAGAAGCTGCTGACGTTCACCATAAACCCTAAACGCCTAAACCCACAGAGCCTAGCAACTACAAAATTGTCAGCGTCCTCGTCGCCTCTTGCTTCGAGCACACAGACTCGTGAATGGAAACCTTATGAACCAAATCAAGAGGTTGCATAGGAGGCCGACGATGAAGACGTGAATGAGAGAATTCGGCGTAGTCACTCCAGTGCATCAATGCAGAGCACTAGTAAGCCGGACTGCTGCTTATGCTTTTACCCTACGCCCCCACACCAAACACCCTAGTGCTCAGAGGCTATCTGTCTGCATCCGAGCTGATCAAGCAAGAAGAACTCTTCAAGATGAAAAAATAGGCAGGCTTGCCAAGTGACGGCACTGAAGTCCGTAAACATGAGATTCCTGAGAAACTACACATAAACGTGAAGGTGCAATGCGGTGCAGCAGCACTTTCGTACATTATAGCATGAGCGTCGAAGGAGGGCAGTGAGAAACTTGGATACAGATATACGCTTCTAGCGTGAGAATGACGACTTTTCCAAACGGTCATTGTTGTGGAATATTAATGACAAGGCTCAATAGCAGCAGTGATGCTTTGGAGGAAAGTGTAGAGCTATCGGACTCCGCTGACTGATCAACCACGAACGTAGCGGGAGCTGGTCTGGCGATCTGAAGAATTCAGAGGGAGGAATGGAGTACGAGGATCGACGGGGACAATGTGATGCTAACTGGCACGCTCGATACGCCGAGTCTTTCTCAACATGGTGTGCAACACGACAGAGCAAAATCTCAAGCCCGGCGGCCAGGGTCTCATCACATCCTGATCGAATTAGAGATCCTAAATCATTTTAGAACCAATCTTAAAATCAAATCCAAAATTACTTATTTTTACAGAATCCACTTATCTGGATGTGATGAGACCCTGCACAAGCCTGGCCCAATACTACACAAAATAGGTAAGTTAGTGTTAGATGTAGATCTTACCAAAAACACTTCTTATTAACTTAAGTTACAAATAATATTAACTAGGGTTTTAAAATAGGATTAAAAGGGTTGGCTTTGTTTGGTGCAGCTTAACCTCTTTCACTCTTTGTGAAGCTTCAGCGATGCAAGTCTTGTTCTTGCTACTGCACTAGGAACCTGTTTCGTTCAGTTTGATGTTAAAGCCTCCTTGGTTCAGTTTGATGGCGAAGCTTGCTCATTTCACTTTGATATTGAAGCTTGCTTGTCCTCGGAGCTAAAGACCCTTGCTCGAACGCACCTTACTTTCTAACTTCAATCACCGATCTAGGGTTCCTCCTTACTTATTAATTCCAATCACCTCTCTAGGGTTTTGAGCTCCAAACCACTTGCTTCGAATCACTCTTGTAGGTATCTTATGAGTGTGTGAAGTTTTAAGAAAATTGAATATCTAGGGCTAGAAGAATACCACCCAATTTCTTAATTCCCTCACACTTCTTTTTTCTAAAATTCTCGAACTCTGACCCAGATCTCAGGTGTACCCTCTGATCCACATATGAGGATGTACACGCCAGTTACTTAAAAACATACAACCTCCTTGCAATTTATGCTATTTATCAAAGTCAATCATGTTCAAGTCAAGAATCCCGCACAAATTCATTCAAAAATTTGTTATTGCTAATTTCAACATAGTGTAAAGAGAATTCCAAGTGTTTGGCAAGAGCTAGGGTTTTGTGGCTAGGTGTGCTACACAAAAATTATTGCTAGAAATTGAAGTTAGGGTTGCAAGCTTGAGAGAGAAAATTTAAAAAATCAATTAACACTCAAAACGCTAGCGTAAAGATTCAAAGTTACTCTTTAGTACAAATAGTGTTAAAGTTGACATTTAGTGTTCTAACACTATGAAGTGTTCATTTAGCGTGTTCCTCATCTATTACTATTTCCAACAATAATCTACCTCGGAATAAGTCAGTTCAACTACCTCAATCTTCAAAAGCCCTTTTAGTTCCCAGTGGGTTCCTCAAAAATAGATTGTAAAAGCTTTTGGATGTAGGCATGATGAGTATTGTATGATTTGAACCATGGAGTTGGAAATGAAGGAGTTTTATGGCTCTTCAAAGTTGGTGCTTGTCATTCCAAATGTGACTGTTCAACATTCAGCCCCTTTAAGGATTAACCTCTAAGTGTCCATGGGCTATTATGAGCCAAAACACTTTTTCAAAAAGATGTTATAAATAAGAAGAGAAAACAATAATTATAGACTTATTTTAGGGTGCGTTTGGTAGCCACCCAGGTATTATGATATTTCACTCAAAATCGTAATATAAGCGATATTACAATATTTATGAATGACCATCTGTTTGGCAACCTTTGATCTTCATTAAAAGAATATGATAATATGTCCAAAATCATGATCTTTTAGAACTAATCAAGGTATTTCCAAAAAATATAATATTGTTGTTGACCATCCGTTTTGCAACCCTTCATTTTCATGATATTTCGAGAAATCAAGATATTCCAAAAATTGCAATTTTCATCTGTGACCACCCGTTTGGCAACCCATTATTATCAAGATATTCCAATATTCATGATTTTTTTACAAGAAATGAAAATGGAAAATTAACTCAACCTTTTAGCCCTTGCCTCTCATTATTTGCCTTCCGTGCCCTTTACCCTTTGTATTTACTGAAAATGTAAATCAAGCTACTAAAACTCCTAAAAATGTACTCCTGCCCTTCTTCTTCTTAATACATTTTCCCACTTCAAAATGTACTCTTCTTCTTTCAAGTATTCTTGCAAATCCAATACTGAAGTTTTTAGTTTCAAGTTTCATTCAAATAACTCTTACAACGCCCAAAATATAGAAAAAGGACATTTTGTATTCTATATTTTGGGCGTTGTAAGAGTTGAATGGCCCATGAGGTGAAACTTCGAAGGGCCACAACTTTTTCATCCGCCCAAGTTTCAAGTCTAAACCTAAACCGTGAAGTCAAGTTTCAACATTTTTTTTTGTATTGGAACCTACATCAAAGGTTTATTTTTATGTTGAAAAATTGCATATCCGTCCAAGCCATTCCACGGTCGTAAGTTCGGTGGTTCGAAAGGCAGGGCGGGAAGGCTGGCACAGGCACCAGTCACCGTGCCACCCTCTGCGATGGAAGTTCATCTTCACAGCTTCAGCTTCAAGGTCACCGAGCCCCGCACTCGGAGCCTCGACGTCCTCCCTCATCGGCACAGCCTTCTCGATGTCTACTCTCATGTCGCCCTCCTTGCCTTTCTTACCCTGTATGCTCTTGTTAGACATCGTTGCTTTGTCACACAGTGTGCTCGAGGAGGAATCGCTCCACGGTACCAACGCTTCGCCATTACTGTTACCTTACCCCAGCATTCGCAGTAATGAAAAACTTGTGCCTACATATTCAGTTGCAGCTCTCTGATTCTCACCTTTTAGAATGCGAATTCATAACTTCTCTAGGTCATTGTGATGATCTGATGACAGTGGTTGCACGCTCTATCGGAATTGGTGCTGTCGATGTTTCTAGTCAATTCTTAGGGTTTGAGAATATACTATTTTAACTTTTGATATAAGAAACTGTTCTGCACTCGCCATTTCATTTTCACGATTTTTACATGACTGTAAGGTCACTTGTATGATAAGTCTGGTTTCTTACAATTCTCTTATTTCAATCGGTTTGGTTTGATGTTTCAGAAGTTTCTATGGAGTGTGGTAATATGTCGATGAAGGCGAGAAGTAATTCCTGAGTGGAAATTGGTGTGGTTTGACGTTTCTCGGGAGATATTCCCACGTAGACTAGTTTGTCAAGAGATTGGTTTGCGGGCCAGCAGTTGCTGATAGAAAGGATGAAGATCAAGTGCACGCAGCGTAAGAGGGAGGTTGATGTTGATTCTGATCTCGCCCTGGCGATGGCGTTGGAGGAAGACGAGGCAGGGATTTGCGGTAGCGAGGATGATGACTTCCAAGGTACGGGGCCATCGCAAGTATTTTTGAAACAGACAACCGCTCTCCGCAGCTATACCGTGAAGAAGCATTCGATAAAGAGAGCTCTTCCCAAGAATCTGAGATTGAGAAAGGAACAAAGAGGAAGTGAGGATGTCGGGCATCTGCTAGACAGAGCTCCTGTTCCCGGGAAGGAAGCGAAGGTACGTAGTGACGTGGTTGTAGGGAGTTTTGGCACTTCCACAGTCTTTCAAGGGATAGTTATGGAAGGCAAGAACCCTAGGTGTAGGGAGCCGAAAGAGGCTGACAGGAGAGTCCTCAAGGATCACAGTGAAGGGTCCACAGAGCGTATCGAGTCGGGCTGCGTCTCTCTTGATGCTTTTGTGCTAGCAAACGGAGACGAGAAGGAACAGAGGGTCAGTTCAGGAAAGTCTCAGAAGTCTACGGTACTCAGCACCCCCAGCTTGGAGCCAAACTTTGTGCCAGGCACCACTGATCTGGGCAGATATAGTTCAGTTGCTTGCGGTCATTCTGACCAGCAAAGAACGTGTGAGAATGTTTCAGACATAGAATCAAAGAGGAAAAGAGAGTTTAGTATCTATGGCACTGGGTGGGACTCTCTTGCTGGTGACACAAAGAGAACGAAGACTTTTGCAGGAGTCCCAGATAACGCTGGTATTCGAAAAGTCGCACAAACTGAGGAAATTTTAGGGCTAGATTCCTTCAGTCTTGAAAGTAGCGAACTCAATCTGGAAGCAGATTGTGATGAGGACATGGTTGTTTGTACTCAAGCTGGGGCATCGTTTGAGGCGGAACTTGGTCAATTTTCAGAGGATCTGGGCCAAGTTGCGCCAGGTCGAGGGAAAAAGACTACAGAGGATCGACCCAAACCGAAGCATAATATATATGATATCTTGTTAGGCAATTACAGAACGGACCGAGTTCTCGCAAATGCTTCAAGTTCCGACGTTAATAAGGAGTTCGAGTGCGACGAGGTTGAGGAGATGGAGACACCAGGCACAGCACTGCGAGCTTTAGTTGATGAGGCAGAATTGGACTATGAAGGTCTTCAATTCGATGAAGACGACAATGATAGTTTGGGTTCTTTTGGTTGCCCAATCTGTGGAATTGATTTAGTTGATCTTTCCGTTAGTAATAGACAGCAGCACGTTAGCGATTGTTTGGAAAAGGACAGCTCGACCTTTGAAAGAACGGATCCTGTGAATTGCTTGGTTGAAGAAGCTATAATTACTGATGCGACTGAACCTGCACAGCTGAGTTCCCAGCAACTGATGACATTTGAGACCTTTAAATGTCCCGTCTGTGGTATGAGCATAGAAGGAGCGTCCATTATTGAGAGAGACACTCACATATCTGCATGCCTAGACAAAGACAACCATCTGCCTTCAGAAAGTTCAGGGAAAGATTTGAGCCGCGAAACTGGAACCACCGAAGTAGGTGGAGCCTCACAGCTGCTGACCTGCCAAAGAAACGTGGTTGTTGAAGCTTTTGCATGCCCGGTCTGTGGCAGTTGTATAGATGATTTGTCTATATCACAGAGAGAAGAGCACACAAATACCTGCTTAGATGGGGTCAAAGGAGAAGGTCGAGTCGAATTCACTGAATGTGCAGGTGTTGAAGTCACCCAGGCACCGGGCGGGCCGGACGTGGGCCCAGTTGTGACGTGGTTGACAAATCTGAATTTGGGAAAGTACGCGGACAATTTTGTCAAAGCGGAGATCGATTGGGATACGTTAAAGTTGCTCAATGAGGAGGTATGATTATCATGCACCGACTTCCCTGAACAGACAGTTATTGCGAAATTTTGGCATCGTGATTGCTGGGTCCGATAGCTTCCATTCCTCAACTGGATAGAACCCCTGGCAAGCTGACTTTTGAGCTTCTTCCTGATCGGATGCCATACATTTGATGCGGCATTGAACCCTGGCGTAGGGCATTAAGTTATCCCTGTTACTCTCAACAGCATGCTCATTGCTTACATCAACTGTGTCGCAGGATCTAAACTCGTTGGGAATCACTGCTCTAGGACCAAGAAGGAAGATTATCTGCGAAATTCAGCAGTTAAGAAAATCAGAATCCACAAAGAACTCGACAACGGCAATGCAAGAGGGCCAAGGGATCTCAGACTCCGTCGTTAAGTATCCTGCAGATACATTGCGAGGTGACTGCTCTGTCAAATGTATTTGCATTGAAGTAAAGAACCGACCAAGTAGAATGCAAGCAGAATGCAAGCCTGTAGCTTTTGAAAATCATACCGTTTGAGGGTCAAATGAGATGAAGCCTTATGGCCGCCTGTCGGCACTATCTGATTTGAGATTATCGTGATCCTTTTTTCCCGAAGATTCAATCACCCTTCGTTGGCTATGAGGACTTGGGTGATCCTAAATCCTGATCAGCTGTTTGTTTTCTTGATATACATGTTTATGATCCCACGCTATGTCTTGTTAGGGTCCAGAAAGTCCATCGCGGATTTTTTTATTCCTCCAAATACAAGGCAGCGCGTTCCAGCTCCAGACCATATCACTCTTCCAAGTTCGAAAACTCCGAACACCGCATGGACCGCAGCACCAAGAAACTGGGGTCAAAGGCGGCCTCCTTACGCCGGTGGAAATTTGAGAAGTGTCAAGAGTAGCGGCGTTCCAGTGTGGATGTGTATCCCTGGCACCTCGTTTAGAGTGGTACGGTGTACTCTTGCCTACAAATGAGCTGAAGTCATCGTTTGTTAAGATTTTGAGCAACTGTAACTAGTCCGGAACTGCTTTCATCAGCTTAATGAGTACCTGCGTTTCTTTTGTAGGATTCCTTCAAGTACACAACAGGCAACTGCTCCTACTGGTTTCTCACCCATTTCCACGCTGACCGTAAGTATTTTTATATGTTAACTCAATTGTTATCTGCAGTATTGCTTTGAGTATTCCGATATATTCCTCGCATATGAGGATAAACGACAAAATATACATAGGTTATGGCACCTAGTTTTGCTAATTTTGATACTTCCGGCGAATTTTCGTCCAGTTCTTTAATTCTGGTTCTTGCAACGGGTTGATACGGGCTCACATTCAAGTAAATGACAACGTAGAGCTTTGTTTATCGAAGAGTAATGGTCAGTAACTGCTCTTATTTGAGTTGTAGTGCAGACTACCAAGGACTTACTCAAGGATTTAGACACGGCAAAATATTTTGCTCAACAATTACAGCGCGCCTTGTCAAGCTTCGGCTCGGAGTACCAACGGACCTCATCCAAGCTGTACCTCTCAACGAAACGGTCTTGATAGACGGTGTTCGGGTGACCTTTATAGATGCTAATCACTGCCCAGGAGCGGTTATGATTCTCTTTGAGCCACCTAATGGTAAGGTAAGAGGCTGTGGCATTAGTCTGTGCTCAAACTGTAAATCACTTTTTTCCCATCTGCTAAGCAAATGACTATGTATAGCTAAGTGGGGCGTGGAAGTATTAAGATGTCGTTCAGAACATGCAATTAATCATGTCTTGCTATGATACATTTCTACTGGATCACTGGAACTCGGTCGACAATTCAAAAACGGACAACTGCGATAACAGCTGTACTATGGTTGATGATTACATTGTTCAGTGTCCTCCTTCACATTTAGTTGACACTCAAATCAAGCATCTGACAAATGTTTCCTTCGTGGGTGCTGTGAAGGCCGTGTTGCACACTGGAGATTTTCGCTTTTGTTCAGATATGATTTGTAATGAGTTTCTGAGGTCATGCCGGATTAGCACTCTCATACTTGATACAACCTACTGCGATCCCCAGGTTAGAACCTCGTTCAAGTCCGTGCTACTGCATCTCAATTTTACTACAAAGTAGTCCCTGGAAGTTTTGTTGTGTGAATGTAGTGCAAGATTTGAAAGACGTGGAACGCCTTATGCATGTAGTGAGAAGTAAAGCGTTATGATTACAGCTTGCCAGATGATAGTATTTGTTTCTTCATGCAGTATGATTTTCCGAAGCAAGATGCAGTCGTACAGTTCGTGATTGATGCAATTCAGGCGGAAGCTTTTAATACGAAGACTCTTTTCCTTATTGGAACTTACACGATAGGTAAAGGTTGAACTGTCCTAGTAGCTCTCTGCTACTTGCTTTTGCCGAAGGGACTGCTCTTCGTTGAGATGAAGATCTGGGTCACAAAGTTGTAACAATGCTCACGAGTCTTTTTATTTGAAGGATGAAATTGTCAGAAGCTGTCGCTTGTTCTGTAGAACAATACTGTAGTATCTACATATTCTAATTCTGACTTCGATGATAATATAGTACAATAGAAAAGCTGATAGGCATATCAACAGGTAAGGAGCGAATATATCTCGAGGTTGGTAAAGCTCTAAAAAAGCACATCTATGTTGGAGCCGCAAAGCGGCGAGTGCTGGACTGCATGGACCTGGCTGAGGAAGACAGGAGATGGTTGACTACAAAAGATCAAGAGAGCCATATTCACGTGGTTCCGTTGTGGAGTGTTGCGAGCTTTAAGCGCATGGGCTCAATTTCTCGGCATTACCATGTATTTTCTCGCTTCACTTTTTGTGCACGTGAAAATCAGTGAAAACCAAAATTATGTCGTGAATGTGCATATTGTTTCTATCATCTCGTTCCTTGATCCAGTAAGCCGCTTGATGATCTATTTTTTTCTTATATAGTGTATTACGTTATCTTTCAGGGACGATATAATTCCATCGTTGCGTTCTCACCAACGGGCTGGACTTATGGGAAGGACAAGAAACGCATTCAAGGTCGTCCTGGTCGACGGTATCAACAAGGCAGCATAATCCGGTCCGTTCTCGTGGGTCTGACTTGAAGAATGTCTGACTTTTTCCTCAGCTGCCAGCAGTGAATTTCATGATTTTTGTTAACATCCTTTCTGATCAAACTTATCATGTACCCTAAGATTGTGCCCCATTCATATTGCGTTCCCTTAGTGTGGGTAAGCTTAAGTTTCACCTCAAGATGGTCAAGTGTAACTAACAACTTTAGTACTTCCACACATGCGACGACGGTCGTGACAACGGTCATGGGTTCGCTCATCCTACGAGTGTTATTCCAACTATTCGCAACATCACAAAATTTAAGCAACACAGTATCTAGAGAATCAGAATTTCCTTGGAAATGATGGCAGGTTTTGAAAGCTCTTGAACTTTGAAACACACAGATCAGCTGAAAGTTATGCGAATGGGTTTCAGAGTTTGATGTGCAAGACTTAGATGTGTTAAGATCTCAAGGTACCTCTCTAGAGGAGTCCTTGCATATCCTCACTGTTTGACAAATGTTCGTCTAATTTTTTCTGAATGGCTTGAATGGCAGGTATGAGGTGCCATACAGCGAACACAGCAGTTTCACAGAACTGAGGGAGTTCGTGCGGACCATTGGTCCCGAAAAAATTGTCCCTCATGTTTTCGGTAGGAAAGGATTGACAGCAGACGCCATGGTCGCAAGTTTATTGAGTGGAGACAATTGATGTCAACCTTCTTGCATATTGAAGTTCCATTCTGCAGAAGCCCAAACTGTAGGTGGGTTTAACCGCACGGGGTCAGCTACATTTATTTCGTTGCACTGGCTTACGCAACCTCTAGTTCCAAGAACGGAGAATGTTGAAGATTATCGCTCGCAGGCTGTGCCAATATCATTGTCCCTTCGCGGGGTCGTTACAGCAAGGCAAGTGGTTTTTGACAGTTCGGGCTCATGATTGCTCTTGGAGAACCTTAGGAATGAGAGGTTATCTTCTCTTAGCATGTGTATGGTATCATTGAGTCGGTCGCGTCTCAATCTCATCAATCATTAGGAGTCCGCGTTTGCATAATTACCGGATCTGAGAAGCGGGCGATTGTTGTCGAGAGGGTAGCAGTGATTACGAGGAGTATCTGGGCTGCGTGTTAACCTCTATGATCAAAAGTTCACACTTCAGCCAGATCAGAATCATGGTAGTAAAAGCATGTACAGTCAGGTACACTTCATTTACGACTTCCTCTTTGGAGGGAGTTTTTATGAAAAGTTTGGCAATTCATTGTGAACTCAAAAATGATCAGATTTGAAAACCGTAAAGTGTGTTGGAATCACATCAGAGTGTATAACAATATTGTGATAAAATACTAATACCTCTTTGTGATATCATTAAACGTATTTCAGTTACTTATACACCATCTATTATTGACTACTCCTACTTTTTGCTTTATTAAAATGTACATTTCAATTGCAAATTTGAAATAAGCTCCCAAAGTTGTTCTTGGGATACTTAAGGCCCGTTCGCACTTGGCCTTAGAGGAGGTCTTAGGAGGGGGTCTTAACTCTATTAAAAAGTGTGTGTTTGCACCGACATTCATAGTAATTACCAATCCTACATGGATGTCCACATGGCACACTTTAAAGAGTAAGGTATTAGCAAACATTTAGGAGGACAAAAGAGCTTTGAGCAATAGTAGGCAATACTTAAGGGAGCACCAATATTGGAAAGATTCTCAAATTTTCCTTACTTAAGAGTGGTCTTATGTATTGTCCCCCTTGAGGGGCCATTACATAATCCCCTCACTATTGATTACACCTTTACTAGCCTCATTGATGTCACCTTTCCTCAAAAGAAGGTATTCCTCCCCAAATTGTGGAGGTGTTAAATTTTTAGCCACGCTCTTTGCAAAGGCCAAGTGCGAACGGGCCTTTAGGCACATACCCAAATAACCAAAAGAATCTCCTCTCTTGGATTCTTTGGTATGGAGTGATTTCTCATGAGTCCCCAATTAAAACTCAAGGTTAAAAATGATTCTTCCTTTGAACTTGGCAAGAATACTATAAGAATTTAAGCTACGCATGAGAGTTATTACTCTAATAGCCTTCAACCATCCTTATAAGAGAGGAGATCATCTTTTAGGTTAGCATGTGTAACCTACTATTAAATTTGGAGGTGGAGATATTATGATTTGGTTATGTATGACTCAAGGAGTTGGCAACCTTTGTCTTATAGAAAAGAATATGAATAAGTTTGTGTATTGTGATATTTTGGAGATGGTTCTCATGAATACTATACACATGTATGATTTAGGCAAGAAGAATGTTATTTTTCAACATGACAAGGATTCCCAACATACTTCTAAGTATGTTACAAATTTGTTATTAGCATAGAAGTTTCAGCTAATTTGGCATCCGCTTCAATCTCCTTACTTGAATCCTACGGAACACCTTTGGAATGAAGTAGATCGTCGTATGAGAATGTCAAAGAAGAAACTCACTAACAAGAAAGATATGTGGGAGAAATTGCAAGAAATTTGGTATAGCATTAAAGTTGATACTGTAAGAAAATGGATCATGTCTATGCTTGAGTGAGGTGCGTATGTTCATCAAGCAAGAGGTGGCTATAGATGATAGTGGTCATTATGATTGCACATTCATATTTTTTCCCAATTTACTTTAGATTACCTCTTATGATTGCACATTTATGTCTTTTCCTCATTTACTTTAGATTACCTCTACCGACCAGAACTTTGAATAACTGGTAAAAAACATAAAGAAGGTGAGAAAAAATATTTTAAAATCTTGGACTAGCTAATTATAACCCTATAAAAATGATGGTGATATTTATAAATTTGTGAGAAAGACGCATCTATATGCTATCAGTTTCTTGCAAAAGTCTTCACACATTGGAACTTTGGATAATAGGGGGAAAATAAATAAAATGCGGGAAAAAAAGATTTTTGTATTTGGACTAGCTAATAAGAACCTTATAAAAATGATGGGATCATAAACTAAATCATAGGAGTAACGCATCTACGTGTCATCATTTACGTGGACCCTCCAAAAATTATAGTTTCTACATTTTAGTTTTTAGCTTGATTTTGTAGCTCATGGCTTTGTTTTCAAGGTAAGTAGATAACCACTTCACTTTTTGCATAATGAATTAGACATCCACATCATGTGTTTTATTTTTAATTGATTTTTTTGTTTACATTTCTCATTATGAATGTTATGTTTCATGTTTGTTGTAATAATGTGATTGTATGTCTGATTTTTACAGCTTGATTTGAGTTATGTAGGAAAACTAGCTCATATCCAATGAGGAAGCATCCTGTCCGAACTCTTTTGAAGATTCCTGTCCGAACACTTTTCCTAACCAGTGTATAGTAGTCACTCAGTCACGCACAATGAACCAATATGCAAAGAGTGCTGATTGTGACAAGTGAAACAGTATGTGTTTCCTAGCCTTAATTCTCCGGATTTCCTTTCACCACTGTAGTGCTAACAACTCAGCGCGTTCATAATCTGCAAGCCCTCGGCAGAACATATAGCAATCGAGAAACGAAGGACGCCAATAGCGTGAGAGTAGAGAACAGCATAGGAGAACTGAAGGTCGAAGTGGACAGAACGAAACATGGAAGGACCATCTCTCGATCATGGGGAGGCCCAGTTGTAGTAATTCATTCACTCAAGCCCTCTTACGAAGGGAGGTGACACCAAATTGGTGTTATGAGGAGCAAAATCATGTAATGCCAACAGAGGATACTTGTGACAGGAAAACACATACTACTCTACAAACTGCCTAGTTACCTACATCTACTACCTTCTATCAATAAAAGTATCCTTTTGAAGAGACCATACCTTCAACCCCACTGGTTCTGCTTGTCGATATCAAGTCGCTTGGTGACCACAATGACACTATTGACTACTTCCCCTTTGGGATGAGTGACGCTGCACACTTTCCACCCTCGCAAATCCCCCATCTCCACTACGGGATACAGGAAGGCTTTGGCGCCCTCCGCACTTCGGAGCAGCAGAAAACTGCCATCCTTCATGCCCAGCCGCAGATGTTGCAGGATGCGGCACTTCATCTTGGGCACCAAGCCTACGAGCGCGGCTAGAACAATCACGTCGTACCGCTTCAGTTCCTCATATGGCACGTCCAGGATGTCGGAGGTCTGGAATTCCACGCGGTCGTGCAGCGACGGAAGCGCGTGCATCCATTGTTGCGCGATGCGATTCGACTCCCTGTCGATGTCGTAATTTGTCACCACGGCGTGCTGCGGCAGCAGCTCCTTCACCAGATAAAAAGTGGTGAGAGGCAGAGGACCCGAGCCCACAAAAGCCACCCTCTTAAAGCCGGCCTCCTGGCCGAGGAGAAGATGAAATTCCAATCGAGTTAGCTTCTCATAGTTTCGAATAAAACGGAACCTCTGCAGAGCGGCAAGAATTTCATCCTCGCAGGCCAGGGCGCCCAGGCGCTGGGCGAAGTCACGTTCCATCAACGTCTCGGCCTCGGCGCACTTCACAATGAGGCTCTGCCGGTCTTGCAGGTAGTGGGCGAGGCTTGCAGACGACACCCGATGCCCATTGGCGTCGTCGCGTCGACTAAAATAGCGCACCAGTGCGTCCAGCTGCTGGGCCACCTCTTCTTCTTCCGCTTCCGCATCGATGCACGCGCTAACCAAGGCTTCAAACAGCCCATTCACTTGCTCGCACGGGTACAAGGAGGGAAGCGCGCCAATGGCATCGGACAATCGCTTTAGCTGCTCCAGTTTGCGTAGCGTGGAAGCAGAAAGGGGCGACGAAGGTAGCGTCACTTTAGCTGCATACGACGCCGGTTTGCGCATTCCCGTGTGGGCAGCTGCATCCGTGCTGCCGGGTAGAAGAGCGCAAGGGGTTGTCATTATTGGCGGGAGGGGCGGACGGCGCCTGGCCTTGCCTTGCCTTGATCAAATTCCCCCAGTGGAAGGACGAGGAGGAGTCGAAGCACAAGATTAGAAGGACACGGATCTTACGACATCCTCATGCTGGTTTTACAAGGACATGGACATGCCACTGAGCCACGAAGTTGCTCCAGGGTACCACAGGTGTAGTGGCCTTGGAGGAGTAACTTACTGATCACTCACTGCGGGGCTACTGATGACAGCGCGAGTGAAGGGTGGCTGGGTGACAGAGGGCAGGGCTGGGCTGGGCTGGGCTGCAGGCTTGCAAAGAATATATCTCTGAGACTGGATAGTCAGTCGATCAGATTGGGGAATGAGAGAGAGCTTGACAGTATATATAAGTGTTAGTGCAGCTTGCGAGAATCAAGTGAGGCGTTTAAGTGGCGGTTCTGAGCGTAAAGGGTCGGCGGACGACCCAGCGAGCAAACGTGATAGAGACATGAGCTAGCTCGCACTTGTGTGAAGACATATGATTCAGCTGTGAAATGGCTGCTAATGTGCACATACTGTAGCATTGTCGTGCAAGTCACAGTTAAACGGATCTTAGATTCGATCCTATCACTCCTGATAACCTCTCTCTCTCGCTCGATTCTAATTTTGACTCTCGCTCGATTCTAATTTTGACTCCGGTCTCCATACATTACTTTCCGCCACTCTACTCTACTCTACTCTAATCTTCTCCTCTCTTCCAATCCAATCCACTCCTCTCTACTCTGCACTACAACGTCTAGTCCCTCGTAGCTCCTCTCCACCGGACGTTCTATCCCCTGTATCCCTTGGTGACGACCAGCACCCTTGAAGGGTGTGAAACGGGGTTGGCTGCTTCAGCGCTGAAGAGCCCTGCACTGTGAAGTGGGGTCACGAACGAACAACACGGTGTCCTGTACTGCACAGTGGCGAATTATCCCCGACTTCAGCAGTAATTTCTGTCGTGACCCCAGCCATGTGAGTGACTCTTACCATTCCGTTCGTTTTCATTCACATTGTTCAAGCAGCAGCGTACCATCATGGTCAGAATGATTGTCTGTGCACCACACACGTCGAAGGCGACAAGGGTCCCACACGAATGCAGGAGATCTATCCTGTTAGCTTTTATTAGGCTGTGGTTCCGAAAGGGGTTTGAATATTTGAATGTCGGAGCTTGATCATCCAACCTGACCTGACCTCACCTGGTCACCTGACGTCCTAATTACAGTGAGTAGTGACCATTCTTCAATGCTCCGTAAAGCAGATACCGAAACCAGTGGCGTGATTGGTGAGGGACACTGAATAAGTCTTGCAGACGTACAGCTGGATTACGCATGATAATAGCAAACGCACGCACGCTGTGAGCACGCGCCGGCGTCGTTGCAGCACGAGTGAGGCCTGCAGGGTCTTCATTTACAGTACGGTATGGTTGCGACGACTGGGCTGGCGTAGTCCGGAGCTGCGTACTCAAATCAAAACTAGGACGTGCGTACATGTGTACATGTGTACATGTATGATAAAATAATGTCGGGCGACCTAAGGCCAAATACTTCTGCAATTTTACGGCAGGCGGCTGTGCCAATGAAGCTCCCAATTAGTGAAGCAGTGAGGACACATGATTGGTTGGGTGGGGTGGAAGAGCAAGGCTTGCTGGACCCACACGCTCGTTCTTTGTCTGAACATGGCGAATGCGGGGCACTCGCCTCGCCATGTTCCGCGAGACAGAAATCATTGCCGACTTTGGACTGGCGTGCGTAATTTACGTGCCAAGATGCTGGATTTCTGGTCCGCAGGCAGCGATGGGGGCCGCAGAATCCGAGAGGGGGCTGGCAGGCAGGGAGATGTTTATCGAGAAGTCTGCATTTGGAAGGTCTACCTGCTCGCCCTCAGGAGGGGGCGTTTGACTAAGGTCAAAGGAGGAGGGTGGTGGTGGTAAGTCTGCCCAGTAGGTCAAAGGAGGAGGGGCCGGACTGGCGTGGGAATTGCAGGCCTGGGATGTGGTGTTGGTGCTCGCATGGTCCGTTAGGGGCAGTGGCGACGAGCATGTGAGACATCGCGACCGCGGGCTCAAGATCTTGGCAGCAGCACATGTGCAGCGAAGCAAGGTCCGATTACAGTGCAGTATATATTGAACAGGAGGTCCGATCGTGCCTTGATGAGAAGGATGCAGAGGCACAGGAAGAGCTGCATCCTCGATGACTGACTGACTGACTGAGTGTCGAAGTCAACTGCGAGAATGACGCCCAACTTAGCTCAACTGCTGAAGTGCGGCTGCGGCGGACCATGTCGACACTGTCTTGCTTGACGTGCACTTGCGATTTACGGTACTCATTGCCATGCAATCCGGAAACTGACACGTTGTCGTGAGTTCCATGGTGGCGGGCCTTCCTGGGTCGCAGTTTGTTGCACTTGCTGCTGCTGCAGCAGCATCGTGTGCTGTGCTCACAAATTTTCGTTCTTTCTCTCATGCATTCACATCAATTGCAACTTGAGAAATGAGTTGGAACAGTTCCTTAATTGTGAAATTCTGTGGAAATGGCAATCAGTTAAATCGCATAAACTTCTAAAATTCACCAAAAATTGAGATTTTTTTTTTTTTTTTCAAGTTTTGTTTTTTTGTACATGTACATATGCTTTTAAGGCATTGTCTCACCATTTGGATCTTCAATCCATTCATTTTACATGCCATTTTTATCGTCGAAGACTTGCCTTTGCATCTGAAGTCCAACATACCTCAATGTGAAAATTCAAGCATTTCTTTAGGTTCCACAGGTCGCATGAGGGTAAACATTGCATAGACATCTAGTTTACTTAGGAACAAAAATGTGAAGAGCCTTAATTAAAAATTACTCTCAAAATTGGTATTTTGGGTTCACGAAAAACTTCAACCCCATTTTGCAACATGGGAGAATTTTTTTTTCTTAAAACTTTGAATCTTACGAGGAACCTAAAGGTAAGATTTAGTACACATGTGCTTGGTCAATTTACATTCAAGATCTTACGGTTACAATTAATTGGTGAGGAACTTGAAGCTAAGATTTAGTACACATGTGCTTGGACAAAATACATTCAAGATTTTATGGGTACATACTTGAGATAACGTCAAAAGTTGAAATTTTCATCTTGCATTGAGAGAGCGATTTTGAGGCTTTTTGGCAGTTTGGGTGCCTTTCGATGTTAGGGAATCTAGAATTTGATTTCAAAGCTGAAAAGTAGGAGTGGAGCTCTCTCGTAAGATTTCTCTGTCAAGATTCATAACAATCTACAGAATGAGCGAGCCTCTCTGTATCGTATACCCAGCCCCGTCTTTATACCAGAATCCACATTACAAAATCATGTGGTACTTTCCGAGGAAACATATGATTAACCACTTTCATGCAATCCCAATAAATCCTCATTCAACCTAAAGTCGAGAAAAGAGCCCTGTACGGGTCGTTTGAGGTCTAGTCATCCCCTCATTTACTATATTTAGCTCGTCTGAACTTGGAACCTTATGCAGGTTGTAGAGTTTTCTGTGCTTTTTGGAAAAGTTGATTCATGCTTTTAAAAATAAAATTTCACTTCTTTTCAAGTTTTTTTTTTTTTTTTTTTTTTTTTTTTTTTTTTTTTTTTTTTTTTTTTTTTTTTAGTATGTATGTAGGTTTTAACCCTCAAATGCCCACGATGTTGAAAAACGACATTTTGGATTAAAGGCTGAAACTTTGAAGAGCCACAACTTCTTCATCTCGACTATGTTTTGGACGTAATCACTTGAGTCAAATCCCAAATCTAGTCTAGTTTGTGTAGTAAAATTCTCAAATTCATAAAATATAGTATGAAACAAAAGCATGCATTTCAGTGAGCGGAGCTCTTGTTTTTGAGTTTTCAAACATTCGGCATGTTTTACTGTTGCAAGCCTATTATGAAGAACCAAAAATAGATTCTCATTAATTTTATTTTTTTTGTTAATGATCATCTTCTTAAGATGAAATCTAACAACTTAGCACTAAAATAATTTTTGATCCAAATACTTTTGGTAATAGATTTTCAATGATATTTCTACGATGAAAAAAAGTGAAGAAATGGATGATTTTTGAGGAGCTATAACTCCTTCATTCATCGTTGGATTTCAACTTTGTTTTTTTGGTATAGGTTCCAAATAGAGTTTACTTTAAGTGGTAAAAATCTTGATCCAATTGAATGTGTTTGAAAAGAAGGCAAGAATTTGAGTGCAAGCCGCGTAGATTTGGACCCTTTTCCTTTATAAATATTTTGGCACTTTTTACTCTTGCAAGTTTATTATTTGAGTCGAGAAATTTGATCGATGATTTTTTTTTACTATAGTGTTATTGTGATGAGGTTGCGCAACTTCGTAGTCACTAAATTTTTCATTTCAACATGTTTGGTACGCGGTAACTTTTCATTTCACTTTACAAGGTACTATACTCACTACACACTACTAAAAAACTAGACAAAAAAATCATAGCAATGGAAAACAAAATTTGTGGGCTACCAAATTGCACTCCGAACGTAATTACCCAATTACCACCCGATATGTTTGGCATAGAGGAATTCCAATTAAAAACGCATATCTAAGGTGCATAGGTGATCAACTACGAAATGCTCTTAATATCAGAGGAAAGTTGGGAATAATCTATAGTGGTCTTACACATTTTATACTTGCTAAGTACGGCGGAATACAAGAGATCCCTAAAATTAAACAACACGACTGTTTAAGATCACCTACAACAAGAACACTCTATCTTATTAAACAATGTGGAGGCGCTCACCTTAGAAGTACAATAAGAAAACTTTCCACTTGTAGCCCCACCTCTTGAACAAAAGTCGCTTAATCTATCTTTAGAAATGTTGCCACACTTCACCCCTAAGTAAAATCCCAAATTCCTTGACAAATTATTACTCCAAAACATACATGAGATAAAACATTTAACACTTCCAAATGGTCTAAATCTAATGTCACATGACAAATTCAAAATATACTAAAGCACACCAACTAAAGTAATCAAACAAGCCCTTACCATATCTCAACAATTTATCTCCTATGCCACATGTAACCCACAATGCCAAAATCCATGCAACAAGCACCCTACACCACGAACTCTAAAAAACAGCTATAGAAGACACGACCATCATATCTTACCCAACCTTGGCACAAACCCTATACACCCACGACCACTACCACTACTTCACCTTATTTAAAACCACCAACTAAAATCACCGATAATCCAATTATGTTTTGTTACCCGCCACGGCACTGCGGGTATCATTACCGAAGACCAGGAGAACCACGGGGAGACCAAGGCGTAACAGCGACCACGAGGCTCGAGGCTGCGGGAGCAGTGACAGAACCACGGATCGAGACCATGGACGCAGAACAATTAAGGCAAAAGCCAGCGCGAGGAAGTTAGGTTTTATTATAAAGTAGAGAAGGGAATTACACATTAGCAGTTCTGAATCCTACGAGTGTTGTGATGCCATGAGTACTTAGCGACACATTGTTGTAGCCAGTTGAGGCATTCACTGATTTAATGCAAAACCCAGGACTCATTTCCTTTCTATCCTTCTCTCCCGTCTATCTGCCTTCCTAACCCTCCTCTCCCTCGCTTGAACTCCTGTGCACTCCGTGGCGCCGCGGAACTCCTTGGATCGCAGTACGTGTGTCTCAGGCCGTAAACGTGATTGTGGGACTGTCGTCGCCACCTCTGTCGCACCGAGGAACACTCTCCCATGGAATGAAGACCGAGGGCCGCGGAAGACTCTGATAGAAGAGCGACGCCGGGGAACAGCCAGCCCAGGGACTCAAGCCGCTCAAGGCCTAACCCCAGTTGACTCCCTGACGTAGTTAATCATCCCACGATTTCCGAGCTTGTTTTCAAGTCCTCCGACCGTTGGGTTCGATTGCGCAATCCACAAATGAGCCTGTGGATAAATTTTATGACAGGTTTAAGCAGTTGGCAGACAAGCTTAGCCAACGACCCGAGGAAGAATACATGTGTGAGTGGTTTAAAAAGGGGTTACTTCCGTGGATACAGCAAGGTATTGTTATCCGTGGTGTGAAGACATTACCAAACATTCTTTCTGCGGCGAACGACATCAGCCGAGAACTCACAGCCCTGAAACAAACGCAACATCCCCTGTTACCCCTACCCACGGCACGACAAGATGCCAGGTTAGCACCTCCGCTATGCGAGATCTGTGGGAAAACACACTACGGGAAGTGTTGGTATTCCACAAGTACAGCCCCGTCCCAGGACCCCAGGCGCCCTAGGAACACCATGACCGCGGTATACCTCGAGGAAGTCAGCGTAGATGCTTTCCAACCCGGCCGCACAGATGCCTGCTGGGAATGCGGAGGCCTGGACCATAGACGGAGCCAATGCCCCGTATTCAAACAGAGATGGGCACAGAACCAAACCAATAATGCCCCGGGAGCCCCGAACACAAACACCGCGGCGCCTAGGAGAGGAGGGGTGACACTTACCGAAGTACATGGACCGGAAACCAACGTTTCCACGATATCAGCATCCGCGGTAAGCTGGTAACCACGAGGTCAAAAGCAAGCTCACCAAACCACGTGGTGGAGCACCGGAAGCCATTCCCGGAAAATCACTGGGAACGGCTGCATACCATGCGGACGGATCTGCAGAGAGACCTGGAAACAATAACCACGAATCAAGGGTGCGCCACCGACCACACCCTGCAACAGATACAAGATACGACCAACGTAACCATTGCCCTGTCAAAACTAATACAAATGAGTCCCGAATTGCAACAATACTTACAACGGACCGCGTTACCCGAGTCAAAACCAGATCCCACGTTCATCGAGGTTAATACCACCACGCTGGACCCAGACGTTGCGGTGATACATATTCAGCTTGGAGGGCAAACATTAACCAGTGTCCTCGTTGATGGAGGTTCTGGTGTAAATATGATGAGCAATCACGTACGACAGGCACTAGGATTGCCACAACCCCGAAGTGCCCGCTTCATATTACGTATGGCCAACGACGCCCCGGTCACACCCCTGGGAATCCTTACCATGGTTGGGATAACAATACACGGGGTATCCACACCAGCAACATTCGTGATAATCGACATGCCTCACAACAGTGGTTTTCCTGTCATCTTGGGAAGGCCGTGGTTACGGGACATGCAAGCCATCCACGACTGGACCAAGAATCAGATACACATCCAACGCCAAGGAAGGACCGTGGTTATTCCAGTAGATAGCTGTCTTACTCGTGCCAAGATGAGCCAAATCAAGACCTTGGCAGGAACGGACTGGCCGGAAGAACTCACTAACGAGCAGGAGGCCCTGGTACTCCACGTTCACCCAAACCTGGTACCCGTGGCGGAAATTCATTTGGCGAGTTTGGTACAAGAAGAGGAAAAATTAGACATTCCTGAGCATTTCACCCGGGAGACAGCCGAGGAAGTAGTAGTGAATGCCGTCCCCGCAAAGGCTGCGTTATACCACGAAACCGTCACAGGGTGGACACCCAGAGCCAAGGAAAGGGTGCAGTTAGTCAACCTCGGGACAACAGATGAGCCCAAGTATATTAAGATTAATACCGACGCACCCCCGGCCATCAAACAGGCTGCCATTGCCCTGTTCCATGAATACCGGGACATATTCGCCTGGAACCACGAGGACCTAAAAGGCATCCCCAACGCCCTGGCAGAGCACACCATAGACCTTGTCCTTGGGGCAACCCCGGTGCAACAGCGGCGATACCGAATGAATCCGAATTACGCCGCTCGAGTCAAAGCCGAACTTGACAAATTACTCCACGCCAAGTTCATCTCACCCGTGGATGCTGCACCGTGGCTCTCACCCATGGTGATCATTCATTAGAAAAACGGCACGTTGCGTATTTGTGTGGATTTCAGAAAACTCAACGCAGCAACCAAAAAGGACCACTATCCTTTGCCGTACATGGAGGAAATAATCGATGAAGTAGCCGGACACGAGATGTACTCATTCTTAGACTGCTTTTCGGGATACTACCAAGTAGCCATGGCAGAACAGGACAAAGGCAAAACAGCCTTCTCTACGGAGCGGGGGCCTTACCAGTTTGAACGGATGCCTTTCGGGGCCAAAAACGCACCCATGACATTCCAACGTGTCATGAAGCTCATTTTTAGGCCTTACCTGAAACGGTTCTTCCGAATCTACTTGGATGATGGAATTGTTTACGGGAAAATGAGAGACCACGTCTCACACCTCAGGCAAATTTTCCACGCATGCCGAGCCAACGGGGTAAGCCTCAACGCGGATAAGTGCATGTTCCTGTACTTTGCAGGAGTCATCCTCGGCTACATCGTGTGCAAACATGGCAAGCTCCCCGACCCCGAGAAAATCAAGGATATCGTGGATATAACACCACCCGTAAATCAGAAGCGTGTACAAAGGCTCTTGGGTTTGGCCCTATTCAACCGCATCTACATCGAAAAATTAGCACACATTACCGCCCCGATCACAGCTTTGAACCATGCCAAGTACGCCTATCCCCGGGATTGGACACCAGAAGCACAAGCAGCATTGGAGAAAATAAAGCATGCATACTCAAACGCCCCCATTCTCATCGCCCCGGATTGGTCCAAACCCTTCCACGTACACACGGACGCGTCCAACATTGCCGTGGGAGTAATGGTAGCCCAAAATATAAATGGCAAACACGATCAACCCGTAGCATACGCCAGCCGGTTACTCAATCAAGCTGAGCGGAATTACTCCACCACGGAACGCGAGGCCTTGGCAATGATCTACGCTGTCAAAAAGTTCAGGCATTACCTCCTCGGGAAGAAATTCCGGTTCATGGTCGACCATCACAGCTTGTCGTACCTCGTAAATCAGACCCTAGTCACATGGAGAGTTGCTCGATGAATCATGATACTACTGGAATACGATTTCGAGGTAGTATACGTTCCCGGGAAACAGCACATCGTGGCAGATTACCTATCCAGGTATACTAACACCACCGCGGAAGGAATAGACGACTCATTCAACGAGGCGTATATACAAACCGCGCGAATAGCCACGGACCCCGGGGAACTGGAGAAGGATTGGAGGACCGACATCCTGCAGTATCTCACTACGGGCATCACACCCGTGGATCTCACAGGGACGCGCCGAATCAGTTTTGCACAAACAAACTTGCCATATACCGTGGTACGGGGAGAATTATATAAACGGGGACCGGATCAAGAGATCCGGTTGTGTGTACCAGCTAAACAGCAGCAGTGCATCATAGAACACCTCTATGATGGGCCCGCGGGAGGACACCAAGGCCCCGACACCACGATAAAGAAGATCCTCTCCGCCAAGTACTAGTGGCCAACCATATACAAAGATGTCATTCAGTACGTTAAGAATTGCCATGCCTGCCAAATCTCCACGACTAACTTTCAACACCAAGGCAGGGAGCCGCTCAAATCCATACCACCCCTGGGACCTTTCCAACGATGGGGGCTAGACTTCGTCGGCCCAATCAAGCCAGTGACACGCCAAGGATACAAGTACATCCTCGTAGCCACGGACTATACCACAAAATGGGTCGAAGCTAAACCCCTGCGCACCAACACCGCGGTGGTCACGGCCTCGTTTATTTACGAAAACATAATTACGAGATTCGGATGCCCATTGGAGATAGTTTCAGATCAAGGCACACATTTTGTAAACGCAGTCATATAAGACCTCCTCGACAACCACGTCATCAAACACCGAACCAGCACAGTGTATTACCCACAATGTAATGGACAAGCGGAGTCAACGAACAAAACGTTGATCAACATGCTAAAAAGATTCGTGCACGCAAA
The DNA here is from genome assembly GCA_037043015.1 of Bryum argenteum. NCBI lineage: Eukaryota > Viridiplantae > Streptophyta > Bryopsida > Bryales > Bryaceae > Bryum > Bryum argenteum. The sequence continues at coordinate 634,048 of CM073327.1, read as the reverse complement.
CCAAACAGACTGGGACGATTGCTTACCAGCTGCGTTGTGGGCATACCGCGTGGCCATCAAGACCTCCACGAATGCAGCCCATTTGAAATGGTGTACGGCACCCAACCACTGCTACCCACGGAGTACATCGTCCCGACGTTTCAAACTTCGCAGCCAAGGGATTATGCACCTCACAGGGTACTGGCAGCTCGCCTCGGAGACCTGCACCACCTCAAAGAAATTCGGGCCTTAGCAACCAAACACATACTCCACAAACAAACCCTGGCTGCCAGGCATTTCCAAGGAACGCAGCCCCCACGAGTATTTCAGAAGGGGGACCAAGTGCTCTGGTGTCCCCGGGACCCCAAGCTCAAACGGTCCAAATTTGAATCGATATGGCATGGCCCCTATACAGTACAACTGGCGTTACCCAACAACACAGTACTCCTCCTCAACAACACCAACTACGACCCACATGCCACGATCGTGAACTCGGCGAAATTAAAACAATACCATGCCACGACACCACGAATGACAACGGCGTTTACCCTGCAAGACATCCACACAACATTGGCGGCCGAGGCCAGAGACGGGGAGGGAAACAACGAGGATACAAACACCCCGGGCACACAACCCAAGGGACCCCTGGACACACCATCCGAGACACTAAGCAGCCAAGGCATTGGGCACCTCCAAGGAAAAACCCGGGGGGAAAAGCACGAGCGACTGAGCACAAACTCCAAGGAAAACATCCACACCACCGGGGGACAGACTCAGGGACACGGAGGGGTCTCGTCAGAAGATCACAATGTCAGTCCCTGGGACTTAGCTGCACAGGGACGCCCCCCCACCTCGGCCATGCCCATGCACATCCCATGTGCATACATCAACCACATACATGCTACCCATAGAAACACCCCAGGGAGTCACAGTCACCATCATAGTCTCGAGAAATGGCCAATCAATGCCATAATTACCCCCTGGATCCGCCCAAGGCATCATCACAGTATTCGACCCCCGAGGCATCATCACTTTATCCTTTAAAAGGAACCGCCGCCACGGTCAACGCCATCATTTCCACTCCTCTCTCTCAGCGGCCAGTGAGAGCTCATCCTCCATGGGAGCCCCCGGGAAGCAAGCTCATTCTCTCACCACCGCCGTTGCAGCTCAGGACCTTCTGCTTTTCGGCAGCCCTACACACTGCGCTCAGTTGTTGCTCAGTTTTTCCCCGTTTTCACACCCCGTTGCAGAACTCAGCAGCTATGGCGCGCGGTGCTTCCCGGGAACGCAAGCCGCTGTACATCCCGCGGCAGATCGCGGAGTGGAAGAAGTACCCGGACATGGAGTGGCTCACCAACGCAGGGCTGTTTTGATACGCAAGCCACCTTCGCGAAAATATCGACCTCGGGCGCTGCAGGGCGTTCATTGCGTTGATGCGCGAGAGGCAGCAGGAGGACCCCCGCAACACGGAGGTGGCCGGGGTCGTGGAAGGGATCCTGGTGCGGTACTCCCCGATGTACCTCTACCAATTCTTTGGCTGGGATGGTACAGGGGTTACCAGTTGGTCGCCGCAGACAAGCAGTTTCCCGCAGCCCGACACCACGATTTACACCGACGGGTACCCGATGAAGGGAGGCAACAAGTTTGACGTGTATGACATTACACGCAATAATCTGAACATGCCCGACCCATGGTTTGGAAGAATCCGCGGCATCCTCAGCCAGGTGTTTTTTCGGAATGACTGCAATGCAGTACATCCGGATCAATTGCGCTTTGCGTCATGGCGGGCCGCGGTGAAAAAGTTAATTTGGGCAAGCTCGTGGACAGGAACGCGGTAAATCAAATTCAAGGGCATGTACAGAGCGACGAGTACCAGAGCCCCATTGCCCCGTTCCTGACCCAGTTCATCGGGCACTTCTTGGATTATCACCACGTGAACCATCACCCCTGGGCCATGGGCACATTCCTCGACGTGCAGCACGAGGTAGCAGAGTCTGCACAACTCCACGACACACTAACTCACAGGAGCAAACGGCCACGGACCAAGGAAGAGGATGCAACAGGAGGAGCCCCCATGGAGGTCGTCAGTACGTCCACGGCCACGCAACTCGGCCCCCGCGCCAAGGAGTTCGAGGCACAGAAGCGCACCGTGGAAACATGCATGGAGAAAATGTTACATTTCCTCCACACCACGGAGCAACAGCAGCAGGCAGCCACGGCCAAATACAAGGAGTGGGAAACGCGGCACAAACGCCACACTGCACAGCTGGTGCAGACAACCTAGGCCGCGGCTCGAAAGTCCATGGAGGAGTATAAAGCGGAGACCCAGCTACAAACGGACCACCTGCAGGGGTAGATCACCTCCCTGCAAAATCAGCTCGATGCGAGGGACTTGGAATTGCAGGCAGCCACGGAGAGGTCCCGAACTTTCGAAGACCAGAGCGCCCGGGACAGGGAAAGAATTGAGCGACTGGATCGCCAAACTGCCGAGCTCATGGCCAAGTGTAAAACCTTGACAGAGGAGCTAGCCCTCAAATCCACGGCCCCACCCGCTAGCACCATGGACATGGAGACGATGCACCGGCATCGTCAGGAGGTGGAGATCGCCCGAGAAAACTTCGAAGCCAACAAGGTGGCTTGGACGAATCACGCGGCCAGGGTAATAGCGACCACAACATATCAGATGCTGCGGTCTTCGCCACCTACGTCAGAAGAACCACCCATGGTATTCCTCGACCAGTGCACCGGTGATGCATTGATGGCCTTGGATTTAGAGGGATCGGATAACAATTGGGGCAGCCAAGGAGAGGCCTTTCTCGGGAAGGACGAGGAGGGGACACAACTACAGCGCATGGATGAGCCAGAGCTCACACAGCCACGGACTTACACGAACGAAGGGGACTACGACATCACTCCGGGGGCACACACCCACGGGAAACAAACCCACGCACAGACCGAGGATAGAGCAATGGAAGATTCCGGAGAGGGGTTGTATCAATTTGAGACCCAGATATGAGAAGAAAGGGTGGACATACAGGAGGGGTTCGCAGAGCAAGAGCAGACGCTACATCAATCTCCAAGACCACACACCTCGGTGAATTCACCCCAGTACCACCTCCCGGTCCTATTACCTCCACGGCAGTATGAGTCCCCTGTCAGACAGAAATCCGATGGAACGTATCCCTGGCCACGGCGAAATGAATCCCCGATCGCACATGAGGATCCGCTGCCCACGTTTTCACCATTAAAGACCCGACCCTCACCACTGCCTTTCGCCAAGCACAAACAGGTTATCCTCCAAAAGGAGGAGCAGGAAGGGTGGAACATCGAGGACGCGGACGAGGCCACGGAGTCAGTGCACTTCATGCTCCAGTACTTTCACGAGCATCCCAACCTCGCCGCACACTTCACCGATTCCGAGGCCACGGGGAGACAATGCCCAGCATGCAACAAGACATTGGGAGGCACAGTGTTTGACGTGTACACTCACGCCCTAACTTTCCGCGGAAACCATGTCTTGGTACACAGAGCAGTGGCCGAGGCACTTCGGCGAATTTACAACGGCGAAGAACCTCCTCGCAGCGGCCGACAACTTCCCCGGGAACAAGCCCGGCCGAACAGGAGGCCTGCACCCTCACGCCGTTAGAACCCAGCAATCCGAGGACGAATTGCACTCTGCGAAGGAGGGCAAAATGTTACCGGCCACGGCACTGCGGGTATCATTACCGAAGACCAGGAGAACCACGGGGAGACCAAGGCGTAACAGCGACCACGAGGCTCGAGGCTGCGGGAGCAGTGACAGAACCACGGATCGAGACCATGGACGCAGAACAATTAAGGCAAAAGCTAGCGCGAGGAAGTTAGGTTTTATTATAAAGTAGAGAAGGGAATTACACATTAGCAGTTCTGAATCCTACGAGTGTTGTGATGCCATGAGTACTTAGCGACACATTGTTGTAGCCAGTTGAGGCATTCACTGATTTAATGCAAAACCCAGGACTCATTTCCTTTCTATCCTTCTCTCCCGTCTATCTGCCTTCCTAACCCTCCTCTCCCTCGCTTGAACTCCTGTGCACTCCGTGGCGCCGCGGAACTCCTTGGATCGCAGTACGTGTGTCTCAGGCCGTAAACGTGATTGTGGGACTGTCGTCGCCACCTCTGTCGCACCGAGGAACACTCTCCCATGGAATGAAGACCGAGGGCCGCGGAAGACTCTGATAGAAGAGTGACGCCGGGGAACAGCCAGCCCAGGGACTCAAGCCGCTCAAGGCCTAACCCCAGTTGACTCCCTGACGTAGTTAATCATCCCACGATTGCATTGACCGGCCACCGACCGATCGGGCTTACCCAGGCCTGCTAAGTATACCCGTGGTCCAAGGCCGCGGTTCCGGATAACTCCTTCCCTTGCTGCCCTTCCTTCCGCTTACACCTCGGACACCTCCATACCCGTACCCCGGCTAACATATTTTCCATACATTCAATATTAAAATACAAAGATATCAAAACAAAAGACAAATACAAAATTCCTAAAACATACTACACCTACCTATGCCAATAGAAATTACCATATGAAATTACATAGTTACCACAAACCACTAAACATATCCACAACTATACAACACAACACCTCCCTACTTGCTCAATATTACACCACAAAACAACATACACATTGTAGGAATTTAATAAATACTCGTTTTCTAGAAGAACAAACCCAAGATCCAAGACACATAATTTCAACCATGCCCCTCCCTCTTAAACATATCAGTGTAAATGAATGCAACCTTTCAAAAGATACCAACACCAACCAAAACACAATACAAGTAAAAGATGAAATAACACACCTTCACGTTGAAACAAACAAGCACCTCATAGCTATACCTATAACGAGACTAAAATGGATACTGAACCAATACTTCAAAGCAAAAGATTCACCACGGGGATTGACACATCCTACACAACCATTTGAAAGAGAAATAATATGGTTATACTAAAGATATAAATATAGAATTCCAAAAACAAACCCCCTTAAACTTGCACACTACTCCTTGCCAAAAATATTACTTGACGACATCATAACATCTTTCAACATAACACACACATACTTTTCCTCACCAGTAACTTGCTCCACTCAAATAGATAAGGTTTACTCACCATTTCGAAGGAAACTTTTTTTTGGATCTAGAGGACAAGCAATTTCTTACAAATCAAAAGGAAAAGGCTATGCTCACCCGCGCGCATAACAAAACGAATACTCAGAAAGCTACGCATTGGGCTAGACTTGCAGCAAAAAATAATTCAAACACCATTACTATAATAAAAACTTCCAACAACAACTGGTACCACAACCTAACACCACACAAAAGCCTCGATCCGGACACACATGTTATTACATATATACTAGCAGATACGATAACATATGAAGAACCAACAAAACCACCAGAATTTACTAAAACACAAAAAGAACCTTCTGCTCTTCACATATTATATATACACCATAAAAACACCATTATGGGAAATAAGTACCAAATCACCGCCCTATCCACAATTTTCAACAAACTTCAAATTCCACACAATAGATACAAACTGTCCCACTAACACAACCAAATACATAAGTCAACAAAAGCAAGGAATAGAATAAACTCATATATACCCCTCATTAACGATATTATCAACAAAGGTTGGAGTAGTTGAACCATTAATAATAATTATAGCAGGTGTCAAAGCATTTACATACATCCCTTTTATGAAAACCTAAAAATCAAATTCAAAATACCAAAGAAACTTATGAAGAATACATTAAGAGAAATAAACACAATTGCTATACACCATGTCATGTCTACAATATTGCACGAAAGAAATTTAGAAAGCCTTGAGCCACTACCAACAAACACACAACCACCATAAATCCAAAAAGTAAAAATATGAAATGACCTTTATTTATAGTGGTAAGCTAGTCACAACAAAGGGGCCAATGTTCCTGTAATTCCTTGCCTCACTAGCTCGATAGCTCCGGACGATTGTAACTATAGTCAAATGAAAACAACGAGAATGAAATCCCGACCACCGTTACAGCAGAACCATGTCTTTTATAAACAACTTGGTATGTCAACAATGTGACAACCAACAAAACATCCTTCTACTTTTATAGAACAAAATATAGACCAAACAACCACTTTACAGTTTATTGATCTCATTTTTGTTCTACAGTGTCATCCTGAGAGGGGTTAGTAGTCCTATACCACTGTTGTTATTACCCATGAGCATATCATCAAGGGTACAGGTCAAACGGATACTATATTCACGCCAACCCATAGGTGTCTGACGTTCTTCTTCTTCTATTTCTTCTGAAATGAGTCTCTAAAATTTTGCATGAGGGTACCAAACTTATTTATCCACACGGAAAAGAATATGGCCAAGATGTTTGGGGTAACAATATATCTTGAAGTTTCCCTTTGAACCATGGAGACAACATCTCAAGCAATGCTTAGAAAAACTTTGCACAGACGATGAATGATACTATCTTACGGACCTAACGGTTGAAATTTTACATGGTAGTATTAATAATAGGTGGGTTTGAGATTCTACATTTAAATCTCCAACAAAACAATAAAAATTTGACCATACCTGAATTTCAACAAGGTGGTAGAAAACTGCAGTTTTTGTTTTGGAAGTCTAGAAGTATTAACCTAACTACTATCATAAACACTAAGTAAAATTTTAGCCGTTCAATCTGCAAACTTTGTGAGATCACGAAGTTCAAAGGTGATGCGAAACTTTCTTCGAGCTCAAAACACATAGTCTACTTTGTGCTAGTATTGTCTTACATGACACACTTTCGGTAACGTCTCTCTTAATTGTCGTGTTCGACATGTCAGTCTCATGTCCAGTAGGACGGGAATGTTCGACCATAGTAGAAAATGCCTAGTAAAATCTTGAACATTTGCTTCTTCATTGTTGTGTGCCTCCTCCATGGGCAAATGACTGTCTGACTCTCGTTTCTGTGTGATGTTCGACATTGTCGCATAAGACAACCCTGCTTTGTGCCAAGGATGACTTGTTACCCCAAATATTTTGCTTACATTTTTTTTTTCATGTAGATAACTAAGTTGAGTATGCTTGTGCAAAAGTCAAAATTCCCTCTTTGCACTCTCATGCAATTATCTTTCTCAACCAGGTGAAAATCCAATAATTCGGTAATACATGCTTCACGTAGTTTGTATCAGGTCTAGGAGAAAACAAATGTTAACCACGTAGCTTTATCAGTTTTTCAATATTTGGTGGAAGTATTCTCGGAAAATTCCTATATGTCAAATGTTGGAAAATTTAGAAAAGAAATTAGAAAAGTAGGAATAAGTATGAAACTTAGCTTTGTAAATTTTGAAGCTTGCCCTTGTGGAAGGGGTAAAAATTTCAATCTGGGTCACTTCGAAATTCCAAAAAGAAATTAATCATAAATCACCTCTCAAAATGGCATCTTGATTTTTTTTTTGGCCCTTTTTTTGCTTAGAAACTAAAACATTTGTTATAATCCTCAAAAAAAACAAATTTCATTTTGCAAATTTTTTCACATATACCTTGTAGTAGGGAACATTTGATTAAAATCTTAGCAAAAATATCGATATTATCTCGTTCATTAAGACTACCCGAAATAATAAATAACCATTTTGGCTTTAAATTCTTAGTTCTTTAGGGGTTCAGAAGATAATTTTTCAAATGCCATTTTTGAGATACAAAAATTGCCATCTTGTCACAAAGAGTCATTTTGATGGCGAGCACATTTGGCAAATCTAAGATGTCATTGTGAAGCACACATTGCTTCTCCATGATAACACTAGCCTTGTATTAACACCCCTCTTTTTATTGAATCTTGATCCCCTAACAATGTTATGTTTGCAAAAGAGTCCTATTTTAGTAAAATTGAGGTTATTGGTCTCTAGGTTTGGTTAATATAAGGAGCCATGCCGTGATGGGTTCGTCAACCTTATCTTCAAATGAACACAACTATAATGGAACTATTTCTAGTTTGACCTGTCTAGTGTAGCCAACAAAAATAAAATTCATAAATGATACCTTATGTGAAAATTGAAACATGAATAATGGAAGTGTAATAAGATAAAGTATATTCATTATTATATTTTGTAGAATTCTGAGAAAATATAATAAAGAAGGACAATGAACAAGAGAGCCTTTTACAATTAATACTTTCTGTGTGCCATTGAATCTAGAAGCAGATTAAAGAGAATCTATGGGCGATATCCAATGGGATGAAAGGAAGTATAATGTTTTTCAATTACGGAATAAGGTAAGGGTCCATTATAATATGCGTATTCAAGGTTTTAGATTACTTTGTAGTAACCCGTTATTACATGTATTATCCCAAATTCCATAAAAATAATCTACTCTACGAGTAGAAGATGAACAAAGTATAGGAACCAATCCTTGCTCACGCCTCATTGGCTATCTTGGGTCAACCATGTAAGTGTGTAGAAGACTTCTATCTTAACATTCTCTAATTTTTAAGAAACTAAATAAGTTCTTCAAAAAGTGCAAATAGATATTGCAATAGATAAAAATGCTACTTACTTGGCCCAAAGATCTTATGTGATTGATTGATTGTGTGATATGGCATAACATTATTTTTATTTCAGCTTTTCTATACTTAAGATGGAGTGAGAAGCTTTAAAGGTTCACAAGAGGTGTCGATATTTCCACCAACCTTTTCAATATATTTATCTACTAGTTCCTCGTATGGTTGCCATGCCCACTTTAATACTTTGACCATCCCCCTCTTGTCTTGTGCTTCATCTGAAGTTAGTTAATTTTTGTAATTTTTTGTGATTTGGGGGCCATAATCACTTGAAAATACAATATCTTGGGATCCATCGGCGTGATTAACAATCCAATCATTGTCTACACCTCTCCAAAAAGCCTTCTAACAACACATCATGCCCCCTCATCCAATTGATGGTTTCCAAGATCATAATGTCACGTACAAAGTCACTCACACACACAAAACAAAATATATACCTTATGTAATAGATTCCATGACTTCTCATGAATTAATATACATAATATTCAACAATTGCATCCAAGTGTTTATTTATTTCCACGTGATACGGAGCAATGAACCTTTAGAAGTCTAATCAATTATGCCACTTTCTAATCATGAGGAGCTATATCAAACCGAAGAAAGTAACTCAAGAAAGAAAGGAGAGTTAGAATTAACAACCAATTTACAGCTTTTGGTCCATAACTTTTATCATACCAAACTCTTAAATAAAAATAGGGCAAGGTCTACTTAGTGTTAGTAGACTTACCATTGTCAAAAAGTATTGATATTTGTCTTAGTAATTAGTGCCATTTTCTCATTAAAAAAATAAAAAAAATAAGCATATTATATCAATCACTAATGTAAAATGAATGATATTTTATGGATTTTGAGAGTTTCAGTCTTCTTAATTTATTATTCTGTGTCTCATAATGTTTGATCAATAAGTTCTCTCAAACCTACTCTTACTAGTGGATGTGAGGAACTACAAATATCATAATTACTAATTTAAAAAAATTTACTTTATTGATGATTTATCAGCACCGAGGTTTTTATATTATCTTCTGAGCATAACTTTATAAGAGGTATGAATTGCAAATTTTATAGCACATCTGAATTCTTCTTCAAACTCCTTGGGCCTTTAGGGATTTAGGTCAAGATTAGAGAAGAGATTCGCATTTTTTTTAAATGCGAATCATCTAAACAATTTAGGAAACATCTAAGAATGTTTTAAATGTAAACCATCTAAAACATCTAAGAACCCAATCAACCATATTCTTGTTGGTCAAGAATTTCAAAGGCAATTCGAGCTTTAGGAAAGAACAGTTTTGGTTGAGTTTTTTTGTACAATAGAAATCTGGTTAGTTTAATTTAATTTCAGTTAAACTTTAATGATCCAAGAAACTCAAATATGTTACATTCAACTAGATTAGGACTCAAAAAGTTTTGATTTTTTCAATTTTGTGAAGTTGATACTATGCTAAATGAGAAGTAACTTGAGGAGATTTGAGTATCTTTGTATTCTAGTGAAAACCCCCTTCCCCAATTTAATTTTTAATTTGATTCTCTTTTTTGTACACAACTACACAAAGCCATAGGGGAGCCCACGTTGTGTTACTTTTGAATTGCTTTTAGTCCAAAAGTAGTTAAATGTAATAAAGGTTTTCAATGCATGTGCGTGGCCAACTTAGTTCTCTACATGGATAAAAATATGAGCAGAATGTTTGGGCTAAGGATAATTAAGTCTTCCTTGGCACCATGAACAATGTGTGTTTTGGAGAAGGTTGAAAAAAAATTCTTACATGAATTTTAAACATGATGATTTCACCAATGGTGTAGATCCAACGGTAAAATTTTAGCATGACAATTGAAAATGAACTCATCTTCAAGCTCCCATGGTTGAATATATAAAATCTGCTTATAAATGTGATTTGTAGCAGTACTTGGACATATAGAGGTAGAAAATCATACTTTTTGGTTTTGGAGATCCCAAAATCACAAGGAAATTTAGGGCTTAACTATACTTCATGTAACCTTTTCTTTTCGTTTTTTTTTTTTTTTTTTTTTTTTTTTTTTTTTTTTTTTCCAAGTGCAATAATGACAACAATAATCAATTTCAGACATGCAAGAATAAGGGGAAATTATCCATGATTCCTTGGTTAATATGTTTTAGCTAAGAATGTTATTATATCTATACAAGATGTATTTGGCAAGTAGAGATGGTAGTTATGAATCACTCAATCTAGAAGGGTGTTGAATATTAATACTCCCATCAACCATTAGGTGTAAGGAGAGAGTTTAGGCTTCCTATCCTTTGTGCCTTTAAAGCATTATCACTGCAAATTCTATCACACCAATAATGAAATATTATTGTGTTGCAAATACCAAATACCATCCACAACACTAAGTAGCATCTACACTTCTTAATGTTGCAACACTAATTTGACGGTAGGAGAAGCGTAATGCAAGCACGAGATAATCAATCGCAAATTTCAGAAGGGAGGTTACAAAATGAGTTTTGCTTTGGCATCAACACCATAGACGTGTACGTAATTGCTCAAAGTAATTGCTCATGCTACCCTTTCCATTTGTTATGAGGTGTGGTTTCTTCTTGAGTAGGAGTTGATTCAATTTCAATTCTCCTACCGTCAAGAAGCTCCTTAGAATCAATTGCCACTGCGCTTGATCTTTTTAGCACTACCATCACGCTTCCTTCATCTTACTATTTACATTACCGATTCTCCTTGAATCTTATATGAGTTTGTACTACTGAGACTCTGAACTCATGAGCAAACTCTAACATGCTTCGACATGCTCCTCAATAGGACCAACAAGGAGCTTCCTTCTTCAATCAATGCGTGAACTCTTGGAACACTTTTTAAGAATTGACTTTCATCGAAGAATATGAAATTCTTCTTTCCTCCATCAATGCTTTCAATTGCTCAACTTTTGATTGCACACATCGACAATCCATTGCCAATTCACACACAGACACATTTTGAATTTCAAAGTATTTGTGGTCCCAGAAATTAATGGAAATTATAAGAACGACCTAATTTTATCAAGCATAAACACAAGAAATACTTGACCGTGCAGAAATCATGTTGTTTGGAGCCCCATAATAAAATTTCCTAAAAATATAAACATGGACCTACAAGTCTAAATAATTTTTCTTCTTCGAACTGTAAGAGGGACGGAAAGAGGGACTTGGACAGAGACGGGCATGGTTAATGTATATATATGAGAGCGTGGCGGGCGGACTAGGGAGTCAACTAAAGGAGCAGTCGGAAGGGGTCACAGCGGGGTCACGGGGTCAGCCCCGGGAATGCGATACTCTGTCGTCGTCAGTTCGTCACCAATCGAAGCTTCACGCCGCCGCTCCTTGGCCATGGAGCATCTCACCAGTACGTTTCAACCGGTGAGCACATTGATCCCATCTTCCCTTTTTCATCCCTCCATGTTTCAAATTCCCTCTGCTTTACGTGGTCTTTCAATTCTTGGACTTGGTGTGCTGACTTCTCATTTTCTCGTGCTACTTCAGGACACTCTGCAAGAAGTTTTCAAGTTTGTGTGGGCTCAGACAGCGAAAAGTTAGTATAAATGCCTTTCTCCCGTTTCCGAAGTCTACTCCTTCTGACCCTGCATTCTTTTACCCTACACCCTATGTAAGCTCTTTGGATTTGTATGGCAGAACGCTCGAAGGAGATTGATGCTGAGGAGGCAGATCCCGAGGTATGGGTGATTTGTTCCTACTGTCACCTGAGTTTCATCCAGATTACAGCAGCTTGAGAGATCGCTTTCGTTTATACTCCCCATCGCAGCTCGATAATCCTTGCAAATGAGTTCTCAGAGTTGTCCCGGTACTGATTTCCCTTTAGGCGGGTGGTGCAGGGCCCTCTAAAAAGTCGCGAGGAACCAACAGTAAGTGTCTTGAGAGTCTTTCTATTCCAGCATGTTTGTAGAATGGCTGTAGTTTCTATACTATTAGATTCGAAGACACTGTTGATAATGTCTTCATATAGTTCCAATCGCTCTTGCAATGTTCACCTAGCGTCTCTCATAATGGTGTAGGGTGACGGAGTTGAAAAATTAGGTTCTAAATTAGGGTTAAGATCAAGTGAGTAGTTGACATCAAACCTTGGTGGCAGAGTTTTCGTCCACCCGTGAAAGTAGAATACCTATTAAGAATCTTTGACAAATGAAAAAAGAGTAGCTGTGGATATGGCGTCTTTCTGTTGTGCCCCTCCGTGAAAAAGTTGGACACAGGAATCCACTTATGGATCATGTTGTCTTAAGTGGCGGAGACACTCAAGGACATAGCTGTATCAGTGCTCGTGGACCTTGCTTTGCTCCACTACTGACATCAAGAAACCTAGAGACACAATGTTTACTTTGATGAAGATGTATGTGACGGTTGTAAATCCTAGAATAATTTTTAAGTGTATAATCTTACACCGTTACACATGGTAGGGCTCTGGAAGCGAGCCTTCTGCAGATTTTGGATCCAGGGTAAACCAAACTGTGCTTATTGTTATGGTTGCAGTCAACTCAGACGCTTTGAAACTGAGCTGTGAATATCTCCGTCTTTTCATTGCGGGTAAGTTTGCTGCTCTACCTCGTTAAGTCAGTATGCTTCTTGATGCCAAGCGAGTCAAAATGTGGGCAGTCACAACCGTCACGAAAGTAGGGTTAAGCTTATACGCAATAACAAGATTGCATTTGAGGATGTTCGTGGATATGGCAGAGGCAGTGGAAAGAGCTGCGTTGGTTGCTGAGGCTGAAGGATGCACAACAATTGAGGGATCTCACTTGGAAAGGATCCTGCCACAATTACTCCTTGATTTTTAAGCCACTTAAGCATGCATCTTGCAGTTGCACAGCTCCCATGTCTCAGGCGGCAGTTTGCGAGGTGACAGCTTGTGACATACGAAGTTTTGCTTTTGGACTACGGCGGCGCCTTTGGAGGCACTCAAGGTTAAATCACTATCAGAAGAGAGGGGGTTACATGCCTAAGAAAGATGGGGCATTGTAGGATTGTTAATGAAGCTACTGTAGTGTAGAAGATTTTCTTGTAGTAGGCTAGGAGAGTACGTTTATATTTTCGACGATATGTCTTGAATTCTTTAGGTCTGGACTTATTCGTCGTTGTAATTCAGGGGTTTAACCTGCACATGCAGGAAATTTGTAGTGCTTAATCAATCTTCGCGTTCCCCAATAGTATCCCACGTCGAACCAATTCTGGACACAGTCAGAAAAGCTGGACACAGCCTTTCTCTTTTTCTCAATCATCACGCTCGCGTATGAGATTGGGGATTTATGCCTTCGTATATGATGTCAGCGGATCCCAGATGGGTTCCCTCTGCTCAAGTATACATTGCGTGGGGAGATTCTATGCGTTATAAATTGACTGGTGAGACTAAGACGTTGATAAACGGATCATACATTGAAAGCCCTCTTCCGTCATGAGGAACACGTGACCCAGACCGCGGCAGCCAATCAAGATGGGAATTCTCAGGTAAAGCGCCATGTTCTGTCGAAAGACAGCACAAGAGACGGACTATTTGTATCACCGACAGCCCTGAGAACGTAAGATCGTTTGCAAGTAGTGCCACATCTCATGTCTACGTGTCACGCACAAGTAAACTAAGAAATAGACATACTTGGTGCGCATAATGTCACCATCAACATAGTTACGAGTATATCTGTCAAGTCTCATATTATTCATTCAGATGCATGGATGGGGCCAGTAGAATCTCAGCAGGATTCTAGAGTCCTCACATCGCACAGAGCGAAATAGAAAGTCCAAGCCCTTCATCTACATTAGCAACTCATGCATTCTGATGACAGGTGAATCACTGTCCGAGTGGTTCACAGTCCATAACCCAATGTCAATATTCAGGCCGTTCTCAGAGGCATAATTATTCGTGTAGTACGTCACTTTGTCCTACTCCTCTCGGACAGAAAGCAACAGGTAATGAATATGCCAATTCAAGTCTCTGTGGAGATCCAGTGATCCACTATACACGCCGTATTTTTAACGACTCATGGTAAACAACGTTAACGTAAGGGTCCGTCGAGTTCCGTCAACAAACAACACGGACTCACATATATATACAGAAATGCACCGATCAAACGATCTGCATGGAGGACTTTATTCTAGAATTTTTGCGGCATCACGCAAGCTGTGCTTCAAGGTTTCCACGTGGCAAGGTTGATATGATACGCAGCGCGGGAGATTTGCTAGCAAACTGGCAGCATACACGGCCCGGGCATTGAGTTGGAGCAGTGTTGGCTGAAATTCTAAGAGCCGAATTTCAGGAGGAGCCCCTCCACGGTAATTCCTGGCCCAAATGCCATGGCTGCAGTCCAGGGGTGGATAGTTGGATCCACCTTCTTATCGGTGCGGAACTTGTCGAGCAGAAACAAAATTGTCGCGGACCCCATGTTCCCGTAGTTACTCAGGATGCTTCTGCAGCCACAACACCCCTGGTCAGGATTCTCACAGCGGAGTCCTTCATTCAGAATGGCGGGACCTCATTCAACTGTTCTCCTACCTACGTCCAATGCTGAGAACGGCTGCTATTGCTGAACTCGGAGGGTCACCTCCTCGATGCAAAACATTTTTCGTTCCTTGGACCCATGAACATAGGTAGGAGAATAAAGGAAATGACGGCGTACACGGTGTCCATGAAACATACGTCCTAATAGACATGAGCCTCTCCTGGACTTCCTAACCTATTTTGTGACAGAGTATAGGGATTTTCTCGGAACCGCAGTTCCTCTGGGATGAACTCAGTGTGCGCTGCAAGGCAGTTTCTTATGTAACATTCAGGTCGGGCTAGGTTCAAAATACAGGTACTATATATGCATGTGGGCGCTGCCTTGCTAGCATGAAGTCAACGCATGGATGTGAGAACAGCACCTGGATGTGTGCAGCTGCTCTGGCTTGAGCTTGCAATTTTTCTCTACAGCGTCGACAATGGCCTTCCCGCCCGGATGGCAAGCCCAGTTCACATTTGCAAAGTTGAGCTTAGTGTTGTGTAGAAGCTCCGTGATGAACGCACCCGCATGCTGCCCCACCAATGCAGGCACATTCTTCTCCAAAGTGGTATGCATCCCCGTCTCCAACAAGATCGCCCCGATACTCTTTGAGGAGTCTGGGATTAGGTACGTCAGCGCTCGGTGGACCTCAAAAATGCTGGCCTCGTTCTTTCTGGGGTGCTTGCCAACAACAACGGCGCCCGCACCATCCCCAAATAACAAGTTGAGTAGGAAGGGGCTCAAGTCCGCAAACGGATTAGCTGGGTTCAGAGTCTGTGCCGCCACGGAGTTGATCTCCACAAAGACCGCCAAGATCCGGTGATTGGGATCAGCTTGGGCGATTTCGGCCGCAGTTCGGATCCCGTTTAATCCACCGTGGCAGCCCAGCAGCGACACGCAGAAGTGCTTCACGGTGGGCTTCAGATTCAGGCAGCGGAGAAGACGAAGGTCAAGCGAGGGCGACAGCAGCATGGACGTGGAGTATGTGATGAGGTGCGTGATATCGCTTCGGTCTCCGCCCCAGTCGCTAAGAGCCCTCTCGGCAGCGAGCTGGCCAATTTCCATGGCCGCCGGCTCGTAGATTCGGAACCTCTCTCCGAGATTCGGGTCGTTGTATACCAATAGCGAGGGGTGCTCTTTGTAGATCTCCACCGAGGCCGCCATTTGCTTCTGTTGGATCCCTGATGCCTTGCCTGCATGTGTACATGTATATGTGCCAAAGCAAGCGGTTGATGACTATGTTGCATGCTGTAGCTACATATATATGCATACATACATGTTACCTTAACTGTCGAACTATATATGATCCATTAGAGAAAAATGCATGTGTAATTGAGGATTTCTGATTGACGTTAAAGGAAGGAGAACCACTACTCTATGGAAGAGGATGCCTTGGCGGCCGAAAATTGCAATGGAAGGGATGGATGCAAGCTTACAGATACGTTCCACGAACGATTTGGCGAGAGGCATGTCTTCGTACCCAAAAAGTTTGAGGCTCGTGTTTCCGAACTCCATCAGTGTGCAGATTGGCTCGGGGTTTGCGGTGCCCAGCCCTACGATGCAGCTGCATGAGGGGTTTACAGGGGTTTCCGGAGCCGTGGCCTTATCAGCTTCTGTCCACAGGGTGTCGGTGGTAGGAGGTGATGCGAATAGGTCCGTTGGTGGTGCCATTTTGCAGATAGTGCTACTCCTGCATGCGTATACAAGATCACATCCTGTAGCGTGTCAAAGGCTTCAGATTCTGTACAGAATTAAAATTTTGTTGGAGGCAAGTAAAGCATACATGATGGATGAACCTGCATGGGTGAGATCCATGAAATATAGCTAGCTAGAACAGCTAACGCAGCAGGGTGTATGATACAAGACCGGAACCATGCGAAAGTCCTGACTGACTCCAAGTTATTTGAAGAACTGTAGAATTGCAGAACTGCAGAACCCGATTGGTTGTAGACGCATGGGCACAAGCTAGCGACAGGTAAAATAGAAGCGACTGTGCATATCGAAGAGTCAGTCAGCGCAGGGTAGGTAATCGTGGCCCGAAAAGTGGTCCAGGGTCATGATACCATGCATGGTTCAGGATTCCGTTGTCGGTGAGCTCAGCAATGCACGACGAAGAAAACAAACCTGATGGAGCGAGGTCCAAAAGCAGCAGAAGTCGGACGTTGAGTGAGCCAGTTCTCGTCAGGTGCAGAACAAGGGGATTGAGTCGCAACTTATGGCTTCACGCAGTGAGAGTCGAGGAGAAGCACGGGCCACATGTCATGCCGGTAGTATGGCACATGCAAAGATCAAAGTCGCGAGCAGGTATGGAGAGAAGATAGGCAGTTACGGTGTAATGAAGCCAGCGGTCGGACGGGACAATGTAAATTGACACAGTGCCAGGCAACGTGAGTGAGACAGTACAGGTATCTATACGTAGACTCAAATCAATGTAAAATTCAGCTGTGCCAAGTGAAGTGCATTGGTCATGAGCGGAATTTACTGCGGTCCACGTAAGGTACCCCAAACGGTCCCTTTACACGCTCATTGACTACACCAAATGTCGGTTCACTGGGAGGTTGGGGCCGGTGATAAGACAGATAATTCAACTGGAAGGAAGGTGTCCGTCGCTTTCCATACGAGAGAAATCTGATTGCAAAGTGATAGAGAGAGCATTGTCATGTGCATTGGCACGGTCGTGAAAGCCGCTGTACACACGACAATGCCACTAATAATTATGTGTAGGCACTGAACAATTGCGCACAGCTAGTGAGTGAGAGGCAGAGATTCCGTCCACACTGAGCAGCTGGCGGCCCACAGGAGTTCATCTGAAAACCGTCTGGTTCCTTCGCAGGGGCTGGCGACACTGTGCTGCATGCGCCCACTTGTGCGGTTCAGGTGCCATCCCCTGCCATTCCATTCTTCAATTCTTAGTCACGATTTCTGGAGGGTTCATACTACCATGCATACGACCTTACAATCATTCATTCCATGGCATGCAAGCTCACTTGTACAAAACTAGCGTGCACGTACGATCAATCACCACATTTACATCATACACACTACTAGTCCCTCAACTGCAATAGGTCTTGTGAACTTTGAATTCTCATGCAGAAGATCATGATCTCATTTTGATACATGAACTATTCTTTCTCAACTCAAGAATTTATTTTTGAGGAACTCACAAGGGGTGAAAGCACACTAGGATGGATCATGATCTACGTTTCGTCATGAATTTTTGTAAATTTGCTTGCTCAATGACCGTTCTTGAACTCCTCCACATCTTATAATACTAATGGAAACCTCAATTCCGTTAAAATGGCACTATGCCATGTGCCATTTTGTCACACCAAATCTTACATATGTGCTCACATGGAATGGTGTATTCTATAATATCACAATTTCTTAATAATATCACTCCTTTATATACATTGTCACTCATTTTCCATAATATCACCTTCAAATTTAAAGTACCTATTTTTAAAAGTTTCAATGGGGGATTGGAGGTGGCTGAGTCACCTGAGTGGCTCCAATTATTGTGAATTTTATTGTAGATCGACAATCGGAAGTAGAAGTTCCCTTGATTCTCTTTACTTTGTGTACTTTTTGCACTTAGTGCTTATTGCATCCAGTGTCAATTTACATTCTTAGATTTTAGTACCTAAAGTACCTGGCAAACTTTGGCAATTTACGGGGGTTGAATTTTAGTACTTTCTAGTACAAAGGATTTGTCTATAAGTGTGCCACCCTAATGTGCTTTCACCTCAAGGACTAGCACTATGTGAAATACGTTTTGTTTAACCCTTAAAGTTGAAAGGTGAGAAAACAACTAAAATCCCTCATAAGAGCCCTCTTTCTATAATATGGTACATTACTTTCAATTTATGACAAATTTAGAAAGAAATAACCATAAGATATGGTACCTGACTTGTAGATGTATATGTATCCCAAGTCTTAAATTCAAAATTCTTACCCTTAGTGAGATCATATGTATGTATGTTCAAAGTTGGAAAAGAAGTTTTTCTCCTAGATGGTGCAATCTTGCCTTGAAATCCAAATGACTTATTTATTTTAAAATACATGAAGAAAGTAAAATCTCAATTTCTGGTGAGTTTTAGAAGTTTCTGAACTTAAAAGGATATTTGGTAGATTTGAGATTATATGAGCATGCACTGTGATTTTGGCAGATTTCAGACTGCCCTCATATTGTTTTCAATCTTTAAGGGTGAATTTTGCCCAAAGTATGAGGCATTTGAAGCTTGAATCATTTTGTTGAAAATTATAGAAAAACTCTATAAAGTTGCAAATATTGCAACTCCATAAAAGCCTAATGAAGTACATGAGGACTTGACCAAAGTCAAAACAACCAAAATTTGGCTCTGTTTGAATTTAGAACACGTAATTCGTTATAATGGTATTATTCAGTGATTTTGAGAAATGTGGGTCTAGGTGGAGTCGAGCTAAATGTACCCACACAGTACATTTGGCTCAACTCAAGCTCAATTTGATACTCTGAATATTCCCATTATAACAAATTACATGTTTTAGGAATTAAGAGCTCAAAATATATCAACTTCATTGCATCATACTTCAGAAAGTACCAAAAAGTGTCATTGAACATTTTATGTATATTATACATAAAAATGGAGTTCCTCACAAAACTCGTGACAGAGCTATCCATGTCATTGTAGAGGTGTTTCATTAATCCCTAACTTTCCTTGGTGTTTTTTGGGAGCTTGAAAACTCAAAACTGCGATTCTCCACCTCTAAGCACTTGTGGGGGTGTGGACCAATTTCTTCTCCTTTTTTAAGTCTTCCAACCGTAAGATCTTGTACCTAAGAATATGCTTGATTACTGTTCAAAAAAATGACCGTTGGATGTTTACCATTTGAGAGATTATAACATTCAAAGTTTGTCTCCCAAGTTTTTTTGGGCATTGCAAAGATTGGTTTTGAAATTTTTGGAGGCTGCCCTTGTAAAATTGGTAAACATTTTGACTTGAGTCACTTTGAAATTTGAGTAGTCGTTTAGTAATGAACATGTTTCAAAAAAAAAAAAAAAATCAAATAAGTTACTTATTTGAGTTGCCCCATCTCAGCTTGCAACCTAAGGATCATCCTAGAAGACTCAAAAATTGAAATTTGACTTTGTAATTTTTGCCGCACCTACTTTCCAATGTAACTCACACAATCCCAAAAAATATCTCAAAAATATTCATTTTTACTAAGAAACTAAGGCCGCCCAAAACATCAAAAGACCGTTTCGGTTTTTAAGGAAAGTTAGGGGTTAATCAGAGGTCATAAGATTGTTGCAATAAGCTAAGGTGAATGTAGAGAAAGATAAAAATTATATTAGCTTGGAGTATGTATTGGGTGATCATTTTTAACCGTGTTTTGCCAAAACACACATTTTTGAAGAAGTGTCACAAATGAATATGGAAGTGAGTTATTTAGATCTTTCCTGTGTGAACTTGTAATAAACTTATTGTCAATTATGTGGAGCAAAAGTTGAGTTGTAACACCTCAAACATTGTGAAATCATAACGAATAGTATATAAAACATACTAGGGAATATCATCACTTTCACTTTGGAGTGAAACTACTTCTAATGAAGCTACTACAATGAAATTCCAACTAGAATGTTGTTTGCCCCTATCTCAAAAATCCCCTTAATATGCCAAAAGAATCACCAAAGAAGTCTCTTGGCTCAAATAATGGTCTTACAATAGTGGGAAGTTTCCAAAGTGTCTCATTTCATCTGATATACCATATTCAACTAAAATTTTGAACACATTTAATAAATCTCAACTTGAATAGATTTTGGATTTCTAAGTTTTGTAAGATGGTTACTAAATGGTTATTTTTGTCGATTCAAATTATATTTGTTTTCACATGATTAGCTTGCAATGGTAAAACATGCCCCATGTTTGAAACCCCGAAACAAGAGATGCCTAGGTTTATCTCTAGGTTTATCACTTGAGATTTTGTGGCAACTTTCTCTCACTCTATCTTTAACTAGTGTCACAAAAATATATATACATGAAAATTCTAAAAATATATAATAATAATAAATTTCCAAAAATTCCAAGACTTCCCAAAGTCATTCAAATCCCCATAAATCCCAATAAACTCCCAAGAAAAGTCCTAAAAATTCTTTAAAAGTTTTAAAAGTTCAAAGAGAACTCCTATATGAATATTTAAAGATCTAAAAGGAATCTGGGTTTATTGCATACTCTAAGGCTATCTCCATGTTAAAACATGGGACGCTTGTTTCATTTTGTTTACTTACATATGAATGGACTATACAATGTGATGGTACAAACTTGCGGTATAGTATGCATGCATTATATGGTTCATCGTAAGTGTCTCAATCATATATTAAAGATAGATCATATTTACTACTAGCATATATGACACATCTCCTTTTCGTCCTTGTAGTAGGTACAATTGGATTTGTACATAAGGTCACTTTAGAGGCACCTACCTTACCAACCATATTGTTAGTACAAGACAATTTTTCTTATATTTCTTCAACTTGGTATTGAGTAAGATTTGTGGGACAACTCCTGAATCTTTCCTATTCGATTGATAGTAAGAAGAACCAACAAGTAGTTTTGGAATGAACATTCTTCGTAATAATCATTTACTTGCTTCTTGCAACCATACATCAGGTTACTCCTATCACTTAAGCCATTCAACAATAGGAGCATTCATTTCAACGTCACTCATTCATCTCTGAGGTACAGATGCCTACATTCAAGCGGCTTTGCAAATCTCAGCTTGGGTAAAATTTTCAGAATCAAGCCCAAGCCTGCCGATCGGTCGCTTTTTACCAGATGATTTGAACGGGTACGATGCGATCCCAAAAACGGTCTAACAGCCAATAATTTTACTGACGCCATAGTAACTACAATTTACCCCCTCCCCGGACGTTCGTTCGTCCAACGTCTAGATGTTCATGGACGGACGCCCGGACGTCCGCCCCAAAAACCCCAAAAACGTCCATATTAACATCCCTCATTGTGGGATCATAAATTCATAATGTTCAAAGTTGGAGAAAAAGTTTCTTTTTGCTTGTTGTAGAAAGGGTAACTACTCTTTTTGAGACCTAGTATAACCATCTGGTAGAAAGTTTCATGTGAGGCTCTTCAAAACTTCTTCGTATGTGAGTTAGGAACATGTCTTTGCAATTTTTCTCTTGCTAAGACCTATAAAACCTTATGAAATGCTTCATCATTCAAATGGAGGTATGCTAAAATTAAATACAAAGGCGACAATGAAGTCGACATGTGACAAATAATTGGATTGAAATCCAAATGGTGAGATCATGCCTTAACACCTTATTTACATGTACAAAAAAACAAAACTTGAAATAAAGTAAAATCACAATCTTTGGTGAACTTTTGAAGTTTGTGCAATCAAATTGATTCAGGGCAAATTTTGAGAAGAAATGAGCATATTCCACACTTTGGCCAATTTTGGGCACATTTCAAATAGTTTTTTTCAAACTTTCACATTCAAAAGAGTAAATGAGAGTCTGAGCAAACTCCAAACGACCCAAATCGAGCCTGAGTGGACTCGAGGAGTTGAGATAGTTCCAAAGCGCTACAATGTGTTTTGTAAGTGTGTGGTTTGACAATCATGTGAAATTGAAAAACAGGTGAGTTACATCGTTCAAAGCGCAATCTGTGCTCAGGATTAGGCACCCTCTAGGAATGGATGGAAAGTATAGAAAGGCTAGACCAAAATGTAAAAGGATATAAGTGACTCATTGATAGCACATGTGGGCGGAATGTTTCAGGATGTTACCTCTTGATATGAAACTGGTGTGCACAAGTATAGCAGATGCTCAGTTGTAGTGGCATGTGAGATGATGACTTATCCTGAGCACACATTGTTGAGTGGAAGCACACATTGGAGAGCAAATCTTGTGTTGTCCAAAGTTTGTGGTGTGCATGGGCCGGATCTAAACGGCCAAGCATTCTCACTCCAAGTGATGGGCCGGAGAGCGGTTTGAGCCCCAGGGCTCATCACTCCAGTCAAGCAGCAGGCTGCTCTAACCTGCCCAAAACAATTCAGATCCAGAACTAATACACCTTCTTCCACATCCACTACCGCATTCTGGATTTTTCACTAAATAACAACTAACCCTTTTTACTAAATAACAACTAATTTTTTAATATTATTTTTGCTTTGATTTCAATCATGTGCCAATCAAATAACAATTTTGCCATTCTTCCTAGCCATTGTCCAATCTCAGAACCCCATAAACATAATTTAGTAATTACATAGTTCTTTAATTAAATAATGTTAAAATTATTAATCTTACCAATTTAACTAATTTGTAATAAATATATGAATTGAAACTAAAATTTTGAACATAAAGTTAGTCATATTGAACATTTTTGGTCATATTTCCACTATTTTTTTAGCATTGGCTTAGTATAAGAGAACTTATGGTTTTGGATAAACATATAATATTATTCTTGATTACCGGTGGTTTTTTCTACTTTATCATATAAATCTTGACAATCATATTTGATATCAAGTATCAATAGTAAAATTCGGTACTTTCTAATGATTTTCAAGGTTTGAGTCTCTTTGATTCATCACAAAATAAGACTTACTAATTTAAGGAAGTCAATTGTAGCGATCTACTCTAGCAAAAATGTCTTTATATTTTTCGTTACGGAAGATACCTTTAAGAGAGTTAGGAAACTCACATCTTATAACACATCCAAGTTTTATACATCAAAGTTGTAAAAATATAAATCCTCAATATACAAAACTAGTAATCCTTCCGTATCATTTGGATTTATGATTTTGATTTAACGCTAATTGACTTCAATTCTAGATTTGCTAATTTTATAATTGCAAATTCTAGTTCAAAGTAACTTCAAATCAATTTTAGAGTAACTTCAAAACTAATGTGTAGAAAAAGTGATATTGAAATAAACTTTGGGAAATTACAGTACTTTTACCATGATTATATTGATGAAAGAGTGTATATTAATCATTTAAATTCTAGTATACTTTTATGACGTGTCTCAAATTTTTCTCAAACTTTAGAAACTTATTCAATTCTAAGTTGATTTAATGTTTATTATATCCTATATTGATTATGGGCAATGAGGAAGGTAAATAAATATAGTTGCAAATGCATGAACTGCGAGTAGGGGATAAATCAGCCTTTGAAATTATTTTTTACTTCCTCAATACCTTCAACCAGTAGGCAGTGGGGGCTGCAAAGAGCTACAGCGCTGCACTAGACAACTGCCAAGCCCAAGCTATTTTCGGGTGGCCGTGACCTACCCGTCCTTGCTCATGTGCAAGACCCATGAGTAGGTTCCTCGGCAGGCCATGGTTGTCCACGTTTTTCCAAAAGGGGTCATTTGGCTCAAATGGTTAAGAATACACATAGCCAATTACTCTATGTGCATCTTGGATTTGCACATGACTAATTCAAAATAAATAATTGTGAGAGCATGTAAATCTTCTTGGAAGACAAAGTTTTTATTGGGATCGGGGCAATTGGTGATTTCAAGTAGATGATTGCAATTGTTGCCAAAATTATACACTAATCTCAGAAGAGTTTAACCCCTAAAGGTGAGTGAGGCCCAAATTGGTTTGATTAGTGTTGTGATAAGCGACTGGCGGAACTCCTCGTAGAGATAAAGGACCACCGGAACTCCCGAGAGTTATTAGAGTAGAGCAGTTAGCTGGGAGTTAGCCACCTACTACAACTGCGGTTAACTGCAGTTGACTCCGAGTGCCGTTAAGGCGCCGCCTGTTTCACCAACCCCCAGATCATATAAAGCCCGAGGCTCTCAAGGCCTCACTCACTTTTTCGCTCATTCTTGTTTTGTTCTTCGCTCTCTCTTTCGATACTCTCAACACGTTATCAGCACTTTCGCTCTTGTTTTCTTTGGTGCTAGGGTTTGAGTTTAGGGTTATTTTTTCTTTGCTTTTTGCTCGTGATGTCTTAATCTCGTTGCTTTTGTATATTTGCTTGTTTTTTCATGTGTTTCAAGATCCACCGTCGGCGTTGCTCATAACCTCCTACTTGATTCTTCACGTTCTTCTGTCATTCAAGAAGCTCCTTTCTTTGTTCTCATATTAAATTGCTTTAGATTGTCTCGAGCGCTCTTTGCTTTTTCAGTTAAAACCCTCGTTGCGATCACCCCTTTTGACCTAATTCTTCTTATTTTTCGTACTTTTTCAGTTTTCTCTTCTTTTTCATAGTAACCCTCGTCTTGTAACTACTCTTGATGTTCATAACACCGAAGCACCGGAGCAGCCAAGCGCAACCCTTGCCACGACAGAGGATTCGGTCGGGGTTATGGGCGTGACGGCTACTCTTGTGGGCGTGAGGGACAACACTATGACTCAAGCCGCCACGACATGTACTATTACAGCCACCGCCGCGACTACTACATGTACGAAAATGATATCTACCAAGAGACAACACACTCGAAGATTAGAGGAGGAAACCGTCAACAGTCGACCAGCGTAGTTGGATGAACCAATCTTCCAACCCACACGATTATCTTATTGCAGTGTCCTTACTTTTGTTTTATTCTTAGTGTCATTTTGTATGTGGACGTGTTTTACTATCTAAGTCAGTCTAATCAGTCGGAGGGGTCCGGACCCACCCAAAATGTATGTTATGAGTGTGAGTCTTCTTGTATGTGCGGATCCTGGTTGAATTGTGATAACCTCACAAGCCGGAAGGCAGAACTTTAAGTTCCGCGAGGGCAGGGCAACAAGAGTATTGCCCGGGGTTTTCCCCCTCCGATGTGATAGAGCAATGTTTGCTCCTAGCCCACTCTCGGAGTCTGATCAGCTACCGAGACTGAGAGCTAATGGGATCCACTTTTCCATCGCGTATGGAAATGATGAAGAGGTTCTTGAGCATTGGTGAGGGTAGTGACGCCTTGCCACCGCACAGCGGCAGCCAGACCTAAGCGTTGCATGATGCAAGCTAGCCCCATTTGCAAAAGTGAGGAAGAGGTTGGGATATAAAGACATGAATGTCTCCCAAGCCTATCCCTGTAAGGGGTGCCCATGCCTTCTTTTCTGGCCGTCGGCTTTATTAAAGCTAACCTTGGGCATTACTGGTTGTAACACCCTAGGAACTCTAATTGGCACTACCTACTGGCACTACCTGTTGGCACTATCTACTGGATAGACTTATCTCCACGATGTACGACGTGCATTTCAAGGAAGCTTCATTTTCTACATTATAGAAAACCTACTAACTATACACTTTGAATTGGAAGTGTTGGGGGCACTTTTTAGTGTCTTGGATTACAGATTAATTGTTATCCAGATGAGAGCAAACTAGGAGTCATATGTCAGGAAGTTACAGAAGAATTTCAACATGGCGGACACCATCATGATTTCAACATCAATGATCGGGAGAAGCAAGACCGGGGAGGATCCATACCGTCCGTGCGAGGAGGAGGAGGAAGAAGTTGATAGACCTAAATACCTCGCAGCAGACCTTGTGGAGATGCAGCATGTAGCAGTTACGAAGATCGAATCCTCCAAGAACGTTGCAGACATGTTAACCAAAGCGCTGCCGCCGTTCAAGCACCATGAACTTGTTCAAGCCGTTGGCATGCGTTCGCTCCAAGACTTGTAAAGGACACACTCTTTTCTATCCTCGAACTTTTCCCACAGGGTTTTTATTCAAGGCATAGTTTTTAACGAGGTGTTCCTTAGTCGAGGAGGAGTGTTGTGATAAGCGACTGGCGGAACTCCTCGTAGAGATAGAGGACCACCGGAACTCCCGAGAGTTATTAGAGTAGAGCAGTTAGCTGGGAGTTAGCCACCTACTACAACTGCGGTTAACTGCAGTTGACTCCGAGTGCCGTTAAGGCACCGCCTGTTTCACCAACCCCCAGATCATATAAAGCCCGAGGCTCTCAAGGCCTCACTCACTTTTTCGCTCATTCTTGTTTTGTTCTTCGCTCTCTCTTTCGATACTCTCAACAATTAGAGTCTCTCTTGGCAGCCTCTGGCTTACAATTTTTAAATCGCATGAAGTTACTACCTTTCACAGGTTTTAGATTTTTTTACAGCTTTCCAAAAAGTCATCCCATGCTCCAAAAGTCCTCATACATTAGGAGATATTCACGGTAAAAGTTTGAAAACACAATTTGAAATCTGCCGAACATTGCCCAAATTGCATTATATGCTCATTTATTCTCAATCTACCCAAAATTGATTAAAACGAAGAAACTTCAAACATTCACCAAAAATTGAGATTTTACTTTTTTCAAGTTTTGTTTATTGTGCATGTTGGAGAGGTACCAAGGCATGATCTCACCATTCGGATTCCTAATCCAAGAATTTTTTCACATTCCTTTTTTAGCCTTTGTATATGAATTTCAGCATACCTCTATGTAGAGGATCAAGCACATCTTGAAGTTTTATAGGTCCTATGAGGGTAAATATTACAAAGACATATTCCTTACTTACCTAGGAACAAGACTTTGAAGAGCCTCATGTCAACTTCACTTCAAATACGGTTTGTTTCGCCCCCAAAACTCTACTTTGTCATTCAACAGCATTGAAAAAAACTTCATTTCCAATTTTGAACGTCATGATCTCACAAATGGTGAGGAATTTGAACCTAGAGTTTGATGTACATGTTCATGTACAAGTTAGGTACTAGATCCTCCACTTACATACTTCAAAGCTTGTTAAAATTCAAATATATGCATCTTGCATGAAGGCACCACAAGCCTTGGCTTGGTGGTTGGGGCTCATGGCCCCCATTGAGGAGGTCGTGGGTTCCATTCCCCATGCCGGCGTGGTGCTCACCACTATAGTCCACCCAACTATTGTGGGGGGTCCTTGGACCTTGTTGTATGGGTACCTCAAAGTCCTTTGGGGGGATACTATGTCATGTATCCTCAAGGCACTAGTAACTAGGCTAGAAACTAGCGTAGTTATAGTGTCCACCCTTGAGAGGGGGAAGTAGTATTGTTCCGATTTCCCCTTGTCCGGTGGCCATCGGGATATTAGCATTACGAACGGACACTTCATTCACGCCGGCCCCTTAGAAAGGGACCGGAGTTTCTATCTATCTATCTATCTATCTGCATCTTGCATTAAAAGAGGGCAATTTTGAGGTTTTTTGCCTGCTTTGAGCTTACCGTACGTCGTGGTTAGTTTCGACACACGAGGGACAAAATGAATTAATTTTAAGGGTGCAAAACTTTCGACAACAATCATAGAAAAATATTCTGGATTTTTGAACAGGGCCAGCATGTGCTACAGTTTCAGTTCACCAAAAAAAAAAAAGAAAAAAAAAAGGGAAAAAAAAAAAGGAAAAAAAATAATAATAAATAAATAAAAATCTTTGAAGAATGATCATTGTTCTTGTTTGTTGCCTCTAGTATTTGTATTGATATAGGATAGAGACTTTTTATTTTGGTTTGAGTATGAGCTGTAATTTTAATCTGAAGCATTTTTCTTTTCTTTATCTCGTATTTTAAATTTTTCCACTTTAGTCTTTAAAACAAGCAACTATAAATTTTTCAAAAATTAAGCAATACGGCTTCATAATTTCTGCACTTTCAACAAATCCCAACATATAATTTTCCAAAGCATTCAACATTCATGGTTTGAATTAATTTATATCGAACCTGACCACGAGGTAGGGTACTTAACTTTAGGGGTTAATAGTGTTATGGGTGACTTTTGATAAATAACACTAATGGTCATGCCGCACCTGATGTTTAGTAAAAGCCAGAACGTAACAAAAAATTTACGGAGAATGGCGACTGCATGAAGTCCCCTCCTTTCACACTCATGACCACTCATGCTGGATATTTTAACCACTCATTATAGATATATTTAGATGAGATTGTAAAACAAAGTTCATACACGCCCAGATATAATTGCAAGAGTAATCGTCACGTCTTGTCAATTGATGTAGCAGCCGGACATGGCCTTCGTTGTTAGCGGGCAGAGGCGGCTATTTACTCCTGGAATGTTTCCTCCCTGTCCGCACAACAATTCTCCCCCATCAAAATTGTTCAATTCTGTTCCGTTTCTCTTCGTCGTTCATGCTTGTTCTTTGTAGTTGTAAATCGTTTGTGCGAAGGTGAAAGGTCTCAAATTAATGCTTCCGGAGTGATCACCTTGCTGAGAGCACACGTTTTCATCTGTCGCTCATTTTTCATTTCTTTCATTGTTGTGCCAAACTCTGCCCCTTCATGCGTGTTAGTACATACGTTTTGCTTCGGAGTGAAAATCTTGCCGAAAGCACACGTTTTGCTCAATCGCTCATTTTTCATCTTTTGTCGCTGCGCCAAGCTCTACCCCTTCATGTAAGTCGGTGCATATTGCTTTTCGTGTTGTACAATACTTCTAATGTCAATTTGAGAGACGTCATTAATTCCCGTTCACCAATTTGATACTCTAGTTGATGCGCTAATTTGTAATTGGATAGCCTATCTCGGTTGCAAACAAAATGGAAAACATACTTGATACCGTGCAACTGGTGAATTTCACAACAACCTTCATACTTCTTGTCTTCCAAGCGAGCGAGAGGTTAGTACATACTCTTCACCAGCGGATGCATGAAAATTGCCACACTGACGATGACATGCCACCCATCGACGATATTTAGGGAAGTTTGCTTGATCTAAGCATTTTGTCCTCCATTGTATTGCACAATGTCCGCTTATGTAGTGCTTATTTGGTGCATAACGAGGACATAGGATATTGGGTCAAGCCGCGGTCCACTACGTGGTTCATTGTTTCTTAATGGAAGAATACACTGACGACCGCTGGGTGCAATCATTTCGAATGTCGAAAGCTGCTGTTCATTCTCTCCCTTCTCTACTCGCACCTTAAAGAAAAGGATACCCGATTTCGTCTCTCAATCCCTCTTATTATCCGTGTAGTTTGTTCGTTCTTTAAATTGGCTCACGGATGTAGCTTGCCTCTCTGTAGTGAGTTGTTCGGTGTAGGGAGATCTACTGTCTCTGAGATGTTAAAGGACACAGTTCTTGCAATAAACGTAGTCTTGATCACAAAATCAAATGGCCTATTGGGAATCGGTCTGTAGAGTCACAATTAGGGTTTAAGGCAATTTGTGGAGTAGACTTCCTGGAGTAGTTGGTGCCATCGATGGTACTCACGTGAGTATCTCGAAGCCAAGTGTTGGGGCTGATGATTACTACCACTTTAAAAGTGGAGGGTATACAATGAACGTCAAGCCGTAGTAGATTCAAAGAAACGTTTCCTCGACCTGTACATCGGAATGTTTGGGTCGACACATGACATGAGAGTTTTGCGAAGATCCTCTCTATACCGCATGGCATTGTACGAGAATCTTTTTGATGCGAGGTTCGGCTTGGAAGGCTTTTCTCCTTATGCTATTGGTGACCGTGGATATCCATTAATATTGTGGCTGATGATCCCGCATCGAGTACATAGGAGGTTCACAGTTCTAGAGTCCCTCTTCAAGCGTTGTCTTAGGGCTCAAAGATGCGTTGTCAAAAACACTTTTGATATTCTGAAGCAAACATGGCGTGAACTTTTATCAAAGTCGGATTTGCATGTTCTTTTCATGCCTGATGTTATAACGGCTTGCTGTATTCTCCACAATATATTATTGGAACAAAGTGCGGATGAGGTGGTCGCGTTGTTGGTTGTGCTGCATGGTGCACTAGTAGAAGGAGATGATGATGAGGCGGTGGAGTTGGAGGACGCAGTTCAAGAACAAACCATAAGCAATGCCGAAGAAAAGAGGTCACTTATTGGAGTTTACCTCGCTGGAGGTCTGACACTTTGCGCTTCAAGTGACTTAGGTGTGCTCTACCTTTCATTGCACCAATTCAATCAACATTGCCACTTTCAACTACAATGACTTATGCATAGTTCGTGTTGTTTCTCAGGTAGAACTAGAACTCTAGAACTCATGAAGATGGAGCCGAGGAGGGATTGTCCAAAGCAGCATCAGAGGAACTAGGCTTCGGAAGGGCAACTCTTACCTCCATGCTCAAGGGTATGTTTGTCTTTGAAGTTCCACCTAAACTTCTACCTAATACAACGGATATGTTTGTAAGTGCTTGTATAAGGTCACCTTGCTACTCTATTGCTAGCCTTGCATTCTCATTGTGGATCCGTGCATTTTCATGAATGCGTTTGTCCTTCTCTCTCATGAACTCCATCTGCTCAGAAAATAAACGAAGCTAGACTTCTAATTTTTTGCTTTTGGTTTCTCTAGTAATCTCTGACATACTCTCAAGTTGACGCACCATGCTCTCTCGTGTAGTCTTAGCAACGTCAGCCAATGTCGCATGGATTGAGGACATCTTTCGCTTTTGTCCGATGTTTCCTATCTTCTTTCTAAAAGCAGAGACAGATCCATCACTTAGTATAATAGTAGGAGATACAATTGGTAGGATAGGTGAACCTAGAGATGTTGGGGCCGGTTGCGGGCACGTGGGTGCAAAGTCTGGACTCAATGCATTTTTAGGTTGCCGCCTCAATGTGGATGGAGTGTTGGAGATATCAATGGGGCGTGCTAAATTTCCCATTGATGCGCTTTCGTCCTCTCTTCCAAAGCTCTCGTCCTCTTCTCCGTCATGCTGAGCTTCGTAATCTGTATCATTCGGATTGAGGAGGTCGCGTACATGTGGAGGATTCATTTGTAGCCTTTCACCAAACCACTCATCTATAGCATCGTAAATGATACGGTTGTATCCCTTGGGTAGTTTTTTGCTCATCTTCTCAGTGTTGTTCATGCTCCAGTACGCTTGAGAATTTACACCGATCCTTTTGTGATAATCATGAATGTGTCTGTAGTTTGGAATTAGCAGATTCCACTTTGTCTTGCAGGCACCGACGTCTCGGTATACCTCGCTAACTTCTTGACAGGCAAGATGGGCAGCTACCTTCTGCCATTGCATAGTGTCGAGGTCAAATAGATCCATGTTATCGACCACCTCTTGTCTGGCGAAAAACTCCTCTTGCTTGGCTACGACCAGTTTGCAAATCTCTTGCACAGTCTAGTTCGGTCCTCTCTTTTTTCTTTGACGCTTATTGGCTTAGAGGTGGCAGCATCCATTGGAGGTACCGGAATCGTACTTGAGAGAAGTGTTGGTATAATGTGAGGACTAAATAATTGAACTGCTCTTGGTGTTGGATAGTACCAAAAAGAAAACAACAATTTGTAAACAGCAAGACAGACTTACGAAAAAATTCAATGTTAACCATGACTCTCAAAATTTCTCATAATGTGGCATTGGAGTGTTTGGTCTCTGTGTGCAGGTGGAAGTAAACTTACAAGAAGACCGTCGGCCTTGGCATACTTGCGGCCTTGTTGTAGATAACTCCATTGAGATTCCTTTGTTTCTGTGGGGTTGCGTGTATCAACACATAAAACACCATATCAACAACGGCGTTTTCCAAGGAGTAATAACAAAGATGCAAGCACGAAAAAATTGCGAGAAATGAAGAGCAAGAAGACAATGAAGAACTGGCATTGCCTCCGCAACAATATCATAAACTGTCTCAAAGGTAATACAATAGCATCGTCATAAACTGTCTCAAAGGTAATACAATAGCATCGTCATAAACTGTGTCTCGAATGTCTAGAAAGTAGTACAAGCAATATCATAAGTTGTGACAGTCTCGAAAGTAGTTCACATATAAATGTCGCACAATAGTATGTGGAGTAGAAGATGATTGTAGCCCAGAGTTTACATCACTTTATATGTGTTCGTGAGAAGGTGTTGATGTGAAAAGGCAAGGCACGATTTTTTCATACTACAAAGTGGGGGTGATGTTATCTCTTCCGATTCCTCGTGCTACAAATCGGTTTTATGTATTGGAGCTCAGGTTGTCACCTTTCATAACAACGCTCTTTTTCTTAAAATACACAACTTTATCAACCTCCAGCTTACGAAAATGTTGCCTTCACTTTCGAGGGAAGTACTTAATAATCAACTTTCACGAACCTCACTTTGGAGCTTTATCGGAGCTTTATCGGAGCCACCTCACCTTCCACCTCGGATCGGTGATTACCGACTCATGCATGTGTGGCTGCATACTCAGGGGGGGATCCTCACGGGCGGCAGTGGCAATGGAGGACCTTCCTCCAACGTGGCACATTGTGTAATTATTTTTTTTCTTTTCCTTGATTTTCTCCACATTGTGTGGACTTCCAACCCACTTCCATGCACTATGGCCGGTAGTGGAGTGGTAGCATTAATTGTGCCAACTCATTGCCATGTAGATCCCAAAGCAACATCCAAAGCCAATTCCAACGCTACGAGGTGATTCCATGTCATCCTTGCCACTCTCCCTACTTCCTTGCCACTCTCCCTACTTCCTCTCATGTGGCAACCACTTGCAAACTTGAACCAATGCAATTGTGCCAACTCAGTGCCTTTCCTCTCGTGTGGTTTGCCCCTCAAAATGCAGAGTCTTAAGGTGGTATAAAACCCCTCGTAACATCAAGTGCGGCAAGACCATAATCTATCTACATACAATACTAATCAACAACTCATGCGTACGTTCACTTCCTTTTCCGTCTCGCTACCTTGGAAGTATGACATCAGCTCTAAGTCAGTAAATATCATGCATTACTTGAATCTACGCCAGTTGACCCAACCCCAATTTCAGTTTTAGCTTGAGATTAGGCTGCAAGCATTGATAATACTGAAATCTACCCCAATTGACCCAACCCCGACTTCAGTTTTAGCTTGGAATTAGGCTGCAAGCGTTGATAATACTGGATTGCTCCAAGAGGTCATCAAAATATTTTAGATGATCAGTATCTCAATCTCATTCTGAAAGATCGACACTGCATAAAATCTGACCTAGCTCTCATGAGTTCTTCGAAATCCTCGAAGATCAATTCCCTCCGTAAGTCACAACAGTCACAACAAATCGCATGATACCGTTCTTGTAACACCGATGGAAAAGTCTAGAGGGGACTGCGGAACGCTCAGAATGAGATTTTTCAAGTGCCGAATGCCAAGAGCTGATTTCAGTCCGTAGAAAAATAAGCATTCGCCAGGAAGGTGCCAATTCACACACAATGAAAAACCTACAATCAAGAATGTCTTCACATAGAATGAAAATCCTAAAATGGTAGATGTATTGTGTAAATACAACTGTGAAACTCTTTTTTGGAGAAGATTGTCAACCGTTTGCATCGATCGTCAGCAACTCTTTGAGTATTTCAACATAGTGGCAGTTCAACAGCCCACGTCAAATGAATGCTCTTGTCGTCGACAGTAATGTCTATGAACATCTCTCGACCAGGTATCTCATGCCACAATTCACCATCACAGAGCCCATTTCATCAACTCGCCAAGATGAGATATTCATAGATTCCTCGGCCACTATGCTCCGAAGTCGGATTATCACCAGCTGAAATTTCCAGAATGTAATTACAAGAAGGTCCAACCAGTGCTCTAGCAAAATCACCAGCATGAGCTTGCCGAAGATTGTTCTAAAGGGCATAAAGAAACATATTACAAACTACAGAGCTGAGTACCTTGGTTCAGAGCTGCAGTCAGTCAGTTCTTCATTGTACATATACCACAGCAGCGTAGCTCCAGCCCTGTGGTTACCGTGACATCATCATAGGTACAGAAACAGTACGACTGATACAGGTGCCGACTCTAGATTGTACCCCAGCCCTGAAGCAAGTCCCGAATAATATCGTCGACCGTGAAAGCCCACGAGGTGCAAAATGGTCCGAGAGACAAAAGTCGTCTTAGGTTCTTCCCTGACTTCAGTGTGACCACATCACTTTCGAATACGGTGCTTTAAACATATCACAAGGCTCCCACTGGGCCGATCCGAAAGTGGGTATAGGACTTCCAAATTGAGAACCAGCTTCAGGTGCGACTCCATCACCAGCAGGCAAGGTCTCTTCCGTCACGTCCATCGCGTCGACGTCATCGACCATTTCTTCGTTTAGATCTGCTCCGGCACTTGGTGAAGCTTGAACAGCAGTGTTAATAGCAGCGGCCAGAAGAGGGGACGGAGAGTATGGTATGAGAGCTAGCTGCTTGCTGGGTTGAGGATCAGTTTCTTCCTCCATTGAACTGTCATCCATAGAAGAAAACTGTTGGGGCAAGGATGAGCATGACGAGGTTCTTTGAAGCCTCCTTGTAGGCAGCAGTGGTTTTCTACCCTGAAGGTCAAGGGCTGCACATGCACACACCAACGGCCTCAGAAATGAAAACATTGATTCATTTAATATCAGTTATAGAGAATAAAGCGGGCAGAAAAAATCAAAAGTCTCTGATCAACTCCAGTGCAGCTATTATGAATAAACGCCAACAGTTAAAGACTGCTCCCACTTCTCGTATCTTTCATGACAGAGAACTACCAACAAGCCACAAGTATTCATATACTCGACTACCACATCGCGCTTGATCCCTCACCACAATACTGGAAGCTCCTCACCATTCACGGATAAATACACCCACCCTGAACCAGGCCTGAGTTGACGCCTGACAAGTCCCATCAGAAATAAGACTCGTCATACATGAACTCAGCTCCACGGCTCTTGGAATCCCCCATCTACAAACTAGAAAGTATAATGGGCTACCTTCAAAGAGGCCAGTCCATATATGTGAATCGGAAGAATTAGTAAGAGCAGAAGAAGCATGGCCAGCACCAACACTAGGACCATTGTTGCCAGTACCCTTGCAAGCAGCCAAAACTCCAGTCGTGTCTACTATGAATGGTGCCTCTAGTGATCCTGTCGGAGGACCTCCAGGAAAAAGGGGAGGGTTGACTGGCTTATACAGAACTATGGCCTTCTCTTCCGATACACCTGTCGCACGATTTGCAGTGGCTACAGGAGGTGGCGATGGGGGTGATAGCGGTGCCGCGGGGACTTCCTCTGCTTGCAGGGGTGCTATATGTACTTCTGCTTGAGATTCAAAGCTTGGTGTGGGCCATGAGTTGGATAGCGCCCACGAATCCTGCAGACACGACCAAAATCACGATAAATTTTCTCCAACGAAAAAACACTACGCTTGCACATGTCTATGCATTCTGCGTCATACTGTATACCTAATCTGACAAGACGGCTTACACATGTCAAATTGGTACATGCATGGAAGTGCTGGAAGAGGCCCATTTCTCTAAATACAAACACACATAACCCCCGCCCCCATCCCAATAAAGGGTAGTCAAAGAGGAACATGTGTACTTCTATAGACGCTGAATGACTCAATAGAAGCAGAAGACTAAGACCCACGACTTCCATCTTTCCTCTAGTTAGTGTTGCTCATACAAACAAGTGGAGGCTGTAATAAAAACTTTGGATGAAATAAGGCCTAAATCCAGCTTCGGCACACACCCCCTCCCCCCCTTCCTTTTCAGAAGAAATGTTGAGTGTGGATTCATGAAAATCGATGAGAGAAGCAGCTGAGAAAAATACTCCCATGATTTGTAAAAGCGCACATTCCGTTCGACTAAAAACCTCAAAATCGTACACTACGATGTGCTGACGAAGGAAAGTGCAAAAGTTAACATCCACCTACCAAAGCACAATAGGAAACCCCGGACGTGCATAAAAACAATCACAGGGACAAGCGACCAGGACGTCGATCACGCACGTGGATTGAAGGTAATGGAATCTTCGGCACGTCAATCTATGCAAACAAAGGCCAGAAAAACATATGTAACAACGACGATCAAAATCCAAGCGAACGGCAACAAAAAAGAGAGCAGAGGGAAAAGGATGGCATACCGAGACGCGCACTCTCTTGGGTGGCGACAAGCTCACATTCCGGAACAACTCAACGACAGCCTCTTCGGGCTCCTTGCGTTTGGAATGCAGAGGCCACATGCTCATGGTGAGAGGGCCTGGAGCGACAGCGGCAGCAACAGGAGTGGAAGCAGCAGCGGCAAACCCTAGGAGAGAATGATGAGGATGGTGCGGGAACGGTTCATGAGGGCGCGCGGGCTGGGCTGGGCAGGGCAGGGGGAATGAGCTGCGCAGGCTGAGAGGGGGAGGTGAGAGTGGAAGTACGACGGGAGCAGGGTGGTGCGTGTTAAGAAACGAAGGGGAAGAAGGAGAAGAAGAATTGCATGGTGTAGCAACTGGAAAGCTCAAGAAACTTCTGGCCAGCCCCAGGCAGCGGGCGCTTCGTGTGCGAGCGAGCCAGGCAGGGCAGGCCAGGCAGGCAGGGTTGAGACCCAAGCAGACGACAACGCTGGTATGTGGTAACTCACTACTATTGTAGTAAATAGCTGAACTTAGTAAAAAGCGTGCAGGCAGAGGACCGCAGGGCTGCCCGGCAAAGGGCGGGAGCGACCACGGACGCCATGAACATCTCCTTTTTTGCCTGTGTCCTTTCCATTCCACTTCAGCTGCGCGCTTGAGGAATCTCATGTCCTAGACGATCCTCCCTTCATGCTATCCACTTGCCACCTTTGTATGGTGTAACAATCCGTACCCTCCCACCCCAGAGGGCGTTCTTTATCACTTGCACTTGCACAGTGGTAATAATAGTCTGTGTTATCACTTTGGACTTCTTTTCAGCTCCAAAGTAGCTTTTCAGCAACCATACATACTGTAGGTTTCAAGTAATTGCACATTTAAGAACTGAAAAAAATGTAGTTTTGGGCTCATTGTTTCTACTACTCATTCTTTCTTGTGTAGTAATGATGTTGTTCCATGGAGTCACATGTAACAATTGTTTAACCCCTACATGTCCTAGCCTATGTTTAGACAAAAATCACATTTGTGAAAGAAGTGTCCTAAATAAAAATGAAGGTAAATTATTTAGATCTCAACCATAAAAGATTCCAATAGACTTATTATAGGTCATGTAGAACACATCTTGAGTCATGAGGCCTTATAATTTGCAAGTTGTAATGTATTAATAACTAAGAAAAAGTCACGAAATTTCAATGTTTTCACTGTGAAGTGGAAATGCAACCAATAGAAATATTGCAATACAAAAATTACAGCTAAAATACTTATTCACCCTCATCTCAAGAATACCATGTCACAAAATTCCATGAAGAACTATTTTGGCTAAAATTATGGCCTTTTGATGGTGAAAACTTCCAAAAATATTAGAGAGAGATTAAAGTCGAAATCTAAAGCCTTTGTGTTAAAACCCATGCCTTGTCTTTAAAACACCTTGGATTGGGTTATGGTTTCTACTCCAAAAGCACAACTTCATGTGAAATCCAATGCAATCAATAAAGTTGAAATCCAAAGGTGGATGAATAACTAGAACTTTCAAAAAACAATGAACTCTACATAGTTCTCAATGTAGAAAACATCAATGCAAATTCATTACTAAAAGTATTTGGACTAAATAGCTTACAACTAGAAAGTTGGTGATAATCATCTCAAGATCATATCTTCTAAAAATATTCATAAAAACTAAATTTAATCTAATGTATTAACATAATAGTGTGTGTTTATTATTAGATATCGAAGGTAATAGGTCCCACGGACGGTCATATACAATATGAAGGGTTTAAAGAGTTCAAAAAGTTTTGGTGAGTGGTATTGATTGTTATAAAGACTTTATTAGATTTAATTAACATAGGAAAGGAACAATTGGACAAGGAATGAGGAGCATGAAAATATGAGCATATTACAAGTGAATGGGGAATGAATGATGGAAACTAGGATTGAGAGTTGGGGGATGGGATTTGGGAACAAGGACATGGAGGATGGAGAACTAGGGCGAAGGGAACGAACGACAAGAAACCAAGTACGAGGGGGGGCATGCTATAGTTTTTAACCTTTGTCTATCTATGAAAGCCGAAGGGGTTTTTTGTTATTTAGGGCATGTTAGATGAAGTTGTTGAAATCAATATTGTTGCATAAAATTTTTACAAGGTACTTCCTCTACTACAAGGTGTGTCTAAAGAAATTTGCAATGTCTAATTCCAATGATTTTTTTTTTTTTTTTGATGTAACTTTTGTTTTTCACACCATTTTTAAAAATTGAAAGTAAAAAACTTACTTTAAAATTTAGATAATAATAACAATAACAATAATAAATTGGAATTTCTCTTTGCAACTTTAAGAAATTTAACTGGATTTCTTGAAGGCCAGCTTTCTGTGTTTGCATTTCGACAAACCTCCGTGTGGATAATCGAGCATTCAAATAAGGTCAAACGCGTATGTTAGACTTGTGAGACGGGTTTGATATGTTCTTCACATGTTCATTTTCGAGAATATATATTCCAACTTGATGACGTATACTGTATAAGTATAAAAGAGATAAAAGGCAGTAAGATGAAATCCATGGCCACATGCATTGCAAGTGTTGCAGATTTTGCTCCTCACTTTACAATCATAGTGATGCTTTGATACACTACCAATAGATTCAGCATTCGATCATATATACATTATTGTACTACAAGAAAGGAGAATATCCTAACATTCTCATTTACATCAAAATAGGCAACACTTATTTACCATTTTGACATGTGATGTAAGTTGAAATCACTCAAGCTTCTGCATCATGTATGTCAACTTGGGCAGTTGCAGGGGACGAAATTTGGCATTCTGCTGCTTCAGTTCGTGCTCTTGAGAAATTATCCAAGAGAGCTATAGCCCTGGTGGAATGCTTTGACTTGAGCCTGCTATTGCTCGATGGAGCAAACGTGCTGGTCAACATATCATAGTTGGAGTCATGCACTAGTTCGTGGACGCCAACTTGGGAAGTGGTCATGCAGTCGGCCTCTTCAGGGATTCGATACTCCAGTTGCGCATCACGAAACGATGACAGCTTCTGCCCTGCGGAGGCAGGTATCTCCAACCCCGTCAGACGCTTTCGGCAGTCATACCTTCATCCCAAGTTCCTACAAAACATAGGGTCACGTGATGAACAAAGGCCTAAGCTGCAGATGTAGTAGAACAAAGGCCTTAGATGAATTTTCACACAAGCAGATAAATCTAACACGGTAACAAGCTGACGCACACACCTACAATACGGACCATCCATTCTAGGTCTGCCGTCTGCCTTGATCTCCAAGCTCTCAAAAATCCGATAAGTCTGTAGTTTCAGAAATCGTTATTCGTGTATCCTTCAAGATGTCGCCTGACGGATCCCAGGGAACTACAGGATCTAGCGACCGCTGTTCTTGAGAAGATTGAGACACACACATGAGACTCGACTCCCTGGCATAATTGTGATCGGCAAGGCACTCCACATCCAGTTGACAATCTGACTTAGCAGGTCGATGCTGGCTTTGGTCTTCCTCTATGGCCCTGATTACATCTAGTGATATTCGTGGCAGACCTCTGCCTAGAAGTTTTTTCTCTTTGAACAGTGCCTGTCGTCGCTTTCGCTTCGTGGGCATGTGCTTGGAAACTCTTGCTGGCGTCCCGAATCCAAATGCCGACGACAAAACTCGAGTACAATTAGATTCAACCTCGTTGTCCTCGTGCGCAATATTGGGGGATTCAGCCCTCACACTCTGGCGTTCGAATCGGGGTGTCTCCAGCACAATATTGTGATCTTTCGTCTGAGATTTTCCTATCGCGGGGCTGCTAGCTTTCATAGGTTTAGGTGACTGATGATGGATTTTAATTTTCTTCAGTCTCTGAAGAGAATCTGGACCCCCAAAATGAGCAAGCCTGCTGGCTAATTTCCGTTTCGCGCTAGCCCGAGTGAAGGCGTCCATGGGAACAGATCGCTTCCGTCTTGTTCTGCTCGGACCTGGATCAGTACGAAGATTGAACATCGTCACGAGACGGGCCACACATATAACCAGGTTCCTCACGTGCGAACGTTGAGGATGTTAACCAATTGTTCATGATGCACGAAGTGTTAACACTAGGACGACTTAGTATACAGCAGTCAGTCCCAAAATGTAAGCGGAACGAACCTTTGTTTAATATGGGACTAGCACCACTTTCACCAATCTCTTCCATGGGCTGTACAACAGGGACCTCGGATCCGGCGTCTGCTTCCATCGTCGTACAATTTTCTGTAAGCTCTTCTCGTTCTATTTCTTGATGTCCATGAGATCTCACCTGCATGGGCCAAAGGATTTAAGAGTTAAGAGTTCCATCGTGCTTGTGTGTCGTTCTTTGCAGCAGAGACTTATGGGAGATTCACTGCTGCAAAGGTCCTAATTCAGACTAGATTCCGAAAGCACTGTTGATTACAATCAGGCATTCCTGAACCTTAACACATACCAAGTCCGGATGAGCTGAATTCGAAGCAGGGTGCAACTCAGATGCTCCCTCAACATACCCGTTAAACTCCATTTTTTCAAATATATCAGCCACAGTTTGAGGAAGGTTTTGCTTGTAACTGTGGACAAAGTACAGATAAGAGACTAGTCAGGAAATTGCGAGAGTCACAAGGCCTTTCAGACATATACTCAAGCAGTTGATATCATAACAATTTACACCCGAACCAAAAAATGGGACATTGTTCATATTTCAATTAGTCCTGCTCATGCACAACTATTCAATTTCCTTGACAGACATGAAAACCTTGAGTACCATGTCTCCCGCACCGAGTGGCAT
This sequence comes from Bryum argenteum, assembly GCA_037043015.1. Lineage (NCBI taxonomy): Eukaryota > Viridiplantae > Streptophyta > Bryopsida > Bryales > Bryaceae > Bryum > Bryum argenteum. Next base: position 592,490 of record CM073327.1, on the reverse strand, counting down.
TATCATTCAGGAATCCTCTTACCTGTTGTAAATGACTCGAATGCTGTAATCATGCAGGCTCTCACAACCAAAAATTCCGCCTCCTAAGTCAAATTGGATATCGTCCAGTAGCTGACAAATTTCTTCAATGAGTTTACTTCTCTCGTTCTCAAGAGCCCCACCACGGTCATGTTCGATGAACTCCATTCGAAATAGAATCTGTAACTCATAAGCCCTCAGTTTCTCCTGACGGATATGTGCGATATCCGAAGTTGCAGACTCGCAGTTACTGTACCGTCGAGCTAGCTTCTTCGGTTTCAGCAGAAACTTATCCATCAAATGCCTGGCAACCATCTCACTTGAAATGGCTTCATTAGTCTCACCAGCAGAAGCAGCACTTCCTGATGATCCTCCGTGTTCCACGGTGTTGCTGTTCAGAATGACACAATCCCCCACACCAGATATTAAGCCCAGCGTTTCCTGCTTGGAGGCTAGCGTGTATTCATCAGTATGATGGATTTTCCCTGGCTTTGAAATGTTACTTGCGCAGCTCGAATCAGAATTGCATGACTTCGCGCTTTCCATTTTCTCCAAAGTTTTCTGGCCACTGCTGGGCACTTGCGTGGAGTAATCTTTGACTGGAGATTGAATAATTTTACTAGAGGGACGAGCGAAGCCCAGGGTTTGGTTCATCGTCAATGAGATCCGCTGGGCCCTGCTTGCGTTACTCATTATTCCCTTAACGAACACCTGTAAATCTCCAGCATCGCTTACAAGACAGTCTTGCAACATATGTTCAATCGATAACAAGTACGATTCTGCTTGTTCCTCAGTATCTAGTACCGCCGTGAAGAGACGTTTACTCCCAAGAGGAACGCCTAAACTGTCAGCTTGTCCAACCCTCTCCGCAGATTCTGAATGACCGACTATCTCCTTAAATAGCTGTTCTCCTGCCTCTTGTTGCGCACATCCTATTTGAAAACGAAGACACGTATCTCAGAAGCGTTGAAAATATATGTTCAGAAAAACATCTGTGAGGAGCATAAAACAAGACACCAGTCGCTTCAGGACTACTAGAGCTTGGCACCAAGCAGGCACTCCTTCGATTATTGAAGGCACATGATCCCACCATACTTCGAAGGCACCAGCTACATGACTCTGAAGCAGAAAATTTAAGACATAAATGCATGACCTAATACCATCACTGCAATTCATCGCATTGTATAGATGGAACTCATATTCCATGACGAGTTTGTGCAAGGCAGAAAGACTAGATCGACATGTCGATCCATCGAACTATACAACAGCTAAAGACAAACATAGGATGGTGGGTCAAGAGTACCTGGCACAGATGAGGGGGCAATTTGTTGAGATATCAATGGCTTGGGCTTGGATACGAGATCCATCCAACATTTGATAATCGAGATGGCTTTTGATGGCTTCTTCCCTACTCCGGGTCGCATGTATCTATTCTCAATTTTAACATTTCCGGTGCCCACAGTTTTCCTGTGCAGTATGTACCGCCAATGCTGAAGCCAACTGTAAGACTCCCTCCTGATGTGCTTGCTCTCCTCACCACAGGTAGTCCTATTTTTGGACCCACACTCGACTTTCAATCTCTTGACGATTGGACCGTCTACCTCGGAAGTGGGGGCAGCGGGCCGCTTTCTTGACCTCGTTCCCGGCTTGCTTCGGGCGTATTCACTGCCATCTAAGCGTGCATCTTCAATACGTTTCACACTAGAAACAAGCTGCAATTGAGATGATGACAGTAATCTCGGTCCACTTTGGCTTAAAGGTTGAGAGGGCTGGTACTCTTGCAACAGGGCAGCGTATTGTAGAGTGATAGGCTCAAGGATAGCTGGACTACAACGCCCGTTAATATATAGGTCAACCTCAGCTACACTTTTCTGACGTGCAATAGAAATGAGTAGTACCTGCCATACACGATCTCCTGGTCGAAATATTGTAGGTTCTTGATGCAGCTGCTGAAGTATATCATGGCCATAAACATCAGCATCCACCTGATCTGCAAGGGGATTTTCTTTCAGTTCTACGTCTTCACCGAAGGCCACACTATCCCTCTTCTTGGAAGCCTCCCCTTCTTCACGATGGAATAAAAGGTAACGTAACGACAACTTCGAACACACATCCTGCTTTGGTATGAGGGACTTCACAACAATTTTGACAACTGGGAGGGATGGGCAGTTCACTGAAGTAGGTGTTCCTTCTTTTGAGGACAGCAACCCCGACTTCAACATTGCGGAGACGTTTTCTTTCATCAAAGCGCTGTCCACAACGTTAGAGCGGAGCGAAACTGCCTCAAGCTTGCAAACTTCGGGTTGGAGTTGTGACCCATCCCTGCCCTGAACACTAATTCGAAGCTTACAGTGCATTCTATGAGCATTGGGCTGGACTTCAAGATCGGGGTGGAAGATTGAGAACCAGAGCATAGATGGTGGTATGCAATCAGAAGCAACGGCGAGCGCGTCCATGGTCGTGAATTTCCACTTCGATTTTGCGAAGACTGCATGCAGCTCCGGCCTCTGCTGATTCCGATCCGTTTCGGTGAAAGCGGATGGACTTCTGACATGGTTCGTCAATGCGGGAGAAACACGGGGCATATCGATCCAGCAAGGACGGATACCCTGCAACCGAAAAGGTTCTTGTAATCTTTTTATCTTCGATGATAGAGCTTTTAAGAGAGCTGTGTCCTTGGCTGGCGTAGGCATATTCATATAGTTTGCAAATTCCTCCGTACTATCAGGCAAATGAGAAAACACGATAACAAGATTATGCTGGGAACTGAAAGAAGTCACATCTTGGTCTTCGCCTCTCCTTCTAGTTTGGTCCTCCTCCGACGAAGATCCATCGCTAATGTGTACGGAATTCCAGTTAAAATCCGAGAGCAGCTCTTGCAGAGCTCTAACGACGAAATCGGCTCTGCTCCGAGTCGGCTGACATGGATCACAGCGACTGCTGACTCCCGTAGCCACTGTGTGAAGCGTTTGCTGGAAATGGCCACTATCTTCCTCCCCCGACTTGAATCGACCAATTTGTTTCTGTCCTCCTAGCTTATCCGTCAAGAGCTTCTGTAATGTGGAACTGGAGGCCGAAGGCGACAATGAAGAATCGAACAACTTGTAACTCCAACTAATACTTCTCTTGTGGCCAATGTTGTGCTCGTTACAAACCGCTAGAATCCGCTCGATACAGCTATAAATCAGAGCTGAATATGCCTGTGAGGCATTCAAGTTTCCCTGACCAATACCAATACACTCCGATTAGACCTCCACCGAAGACAACGCAGCCCAAGTGCCGGCATGGGGCAGAACTTAACGCAGTGATACCCACTAAACCCATCAACTTCAAGTCATTAGCTTCTGAGCTGCAAAAGTAGTCTAGAAGGTCAAAATGCGATCTCTTGTAGGTCAATGGAAGCAGATCAAGAGAAATGGTTATGCTTTCGAGGCACGCACCTGGGCAAAGACTTGCACATCAACAAGAAACACAAGACGCTCCAACCGTGGCCAATTCAGAGCCAGGCAATTCGTCTTCATATCTCAATATGGGTTCAGTGATCTAAAATTAGCAGACGGTACAAGTAATACAATTAAGACTCCCGATCCAGGCTATTAGAAGCTCGAACTGTAGCGACTTCAGATAAAAATCCATAAAGCGCACCAACCATAAATCTTCATTTGCAACAGATTCAAGAATGAGGCCTGCGAATAGGACATGCACAAGTGTGTGAGAAACTGAGAGTACATATTCCAATGAAGGAAGAAAATCTTACAAGGGTCGAAACAATAAAAGGAGTAAGGAACAGTCAGCCCAAGATATCTACAACTGATGACCAATGGCAGACATGCACATCATGAGAATGCCATGAGGATTCGAGGATCTGTGTTCTAACTCAGTCGGTATACAAAAACGACGATGGATGGTCACAAGTCGCGAGTGTTATTCCGGTAATCCAATTTCCAAGTGAGTAGAAATGTGAACGCTAATCAGAGCTTTTCAAAAAAATCATTGTTCTGGGAGCTTAAAAGACTTTCAGAATTTATATTTTCCAAAATTGAGCAATCCAAACAATCGTAAGACGCAATTCAACCGTTTCAGAATGAAAAGATTTCGAGCAGCGAGCAGTGCTGAAATAAGCATGAAATCCACGCAGAAACGGAGACTGAGAATGACAGACGCACAGGATCCGACACTAGCTACATGAGGAGCGATGAGGTCCACATGAAATTTCTCCGATCGCTCAATTGGTAACGACACTAGGGCTTGGGTGAATTTCGAACTCTAAGGAAAAAGCTTCAAACTGACAGCTCGGAGCCCTCGAAAACAAGAGTCGCACACAACACAATGAGAGGAAAATGAAAACTGGCGAGAAACTGGTAATCGTGTGAAACACAAAATCTATCCGTTAGAGCACCAGATCATGGACCGGTCCACTCCAGTAATCAACGCCAGAAATACAAAAGCTTCAGCACGGCACAAAACACCCTGCGCGGTAAGGAACCTAAACGAGAGCAAGTTCACAGACCAAGCGAGAGAAGTGGGCAAGAAGTGAATGTGCGAAGGAAAGGGACTTACGAGGGCAAGGGGCATGAAGAAGGAGAAGTTAGTGAACGATCTGAGCGCACAAGATAACGTCTACTGCGTGGACACTCCCCGATGAAGCAATTCTTGAGCATTTGGAAGCGTGAAGGAGGAGAAGAAGAAGAATGTAAAGCTCCGGCGCTGCATTGATGCGTACACAAGGACCGAAAGTGATGGAGAGGTGTGTCTTGCTGCCGACGGGAGAGTGCACGGCCATATCCAGGGGCAAGGCAACCAGACGCAAGGTTCGTAGCCAACTGTGATGTTGGTTTAGGCAAATGTGGCGGGACGGTTTGAAGGAGACGTGTATTCCCGCGCTTCGCGCCTTCCCGCCACAACGGCAGGGTGTGCTGACCTCACCTGCTCCATAACATTTTACACTGAGGGCACGTTCATTAACTTAGTAACAGTAACTTAGAGAATTAGAGTGCGGTAGAAAATAGGGAGGGAGGTTCGGTGGGCACGAGCCTGATTGGAGCACCACATGTACCCCTGTCAGTGCAAGTAATTCTCTCCTTAACCCTGTAGGAGAGAGGCTCAATAACCCTTCACCCCTAAGTGCAGGAATGTCCAAATACGACCTTTTTAGACGAAAGGCAGAGATTTTGGAGAGCCATAACTTCTTCATCTTGTCTCTGTTTTGGACGAAATCACATTTGTTGTGTTCCAAATTAATTCTAGTTTGTGTGGTAAAAGCTAAAGACCCATACAATGACGTATGAATTAATGGCATGTGTTATAGTGAAGGCTATTTTAATTAATTTTTTTGGGGTTTACGAACACTAATTATGTTTTACCATTGCAAGCCAACTATTGAAATCAGATATAGTCTTTCATGAATTAGTTTTTTGCATACCTATGAACTTAGGATGAATTCCATATACTTTGTAGTTGAAAGATATCTGATCCAAATACTTATAACATTCAATTTGCAATGATGTCTTTACAATAAAAATACTGACAAAATGGATGATTTTTGAGGAGCTAGAATTCCTTCAACCACCATTGGATTTCAACTTTGTTTGTTGGGTTGGATTCCAATTTGAATATAGGCTATTTTGGTAGAAACTCTAAATTCATCCAAGATGTGAGGAAGTTACAGAATTTATTTTGTGCAAGGGGTCTACTTTTGGACATTTTTTTCTTTGTAAAATTTCAGGCACTATTCAGTATTCACCACTAGAAGGCCATTACTTGCGCTAAGAAAATTTCTCACGGTCTTTTTTGGTTCAGATGGTATTTGAGATAAAAGTAAACATATTTCTAATTGATGACTTTTTCATTGCAATAAGTCTATTGGTAGCATTTTCACTTCAAAGTGAAAATCATGAAATTTCATGATCATTTCTGAGTTGATTAACCTTTAAATTAATTAAGTTTAAGCACTCTTACCTTCCTCATGATAGTGTTAGAGTGTAGGCTCCGGTAGTTTTTTTTTTAGCAGAGCTTATTTGTATGTCTTAAAGGGCCAAGTTTGTTGCAAGTTTGGCAATATCGCAAATAGAAAAGGTAACTTTGAAGGTGCCATATGTAGGGAGCATTGCAATAGGCTTGAGGCTTCATATCTTGACCTAGTTACCTTTTTACACAATTATGCCGTATCCACATCATGGTGGAAAGATTTGAAAAAATACAAAGGCCTTAGGAGGCCAATGTATCTAGTACCATATACTAGGATCACCACACATAGGCAAGTACACAAGGGTTACTTCACCTCTATGTTCATGAGGAGTTTTAGAACATGATGTTTCAACATATGTTCACTTCCTTTGTATCAAAACCATGATACATTGAATGGTAAGCCAACTAAAGAATTGTACAAATCAGTGGTTGATATCATACAACACTATTTTCACATTGGTCAAGATGTATGAGAGGAGGTACTCTAGTAGTGCCTTCAACTGAATCCAATAGATCAAGACATTTACACAAGGGTTAATTTTATTTTGATCATGGCTCATTATGTCTTCCAAACCATGCCAACTTCTGAAAGTCCTTGAAGTGGTGTTAAGGTAGAGTGTCCTATAAGCACCAACTTAAGAGATCTGACCTATTTTTAGCACTAGTAAATTCAAAATAAAATTATGACCACATTCGAAATAGGTTTTCGGGAGGATTGCAAAAATTTGCAACATGTAATTCGCATTTGTGAATTTTATACACAATTCCAAAGTGCTAAGTAAGATTTGACCCAAGTGCATTATACACAAATGAGGTACATCTGTATTTTCACAATCTACAAATGAGGTACAGAGCGCTTTTGGGTCCCCTCCTGGCGCTTTTAGGACTGCCTACCATATGTCATGACAACCTCTGGGAGGAAGTGGTGGTTGAATAAACAACTAGGCTTCCCACGAAGGGGCCAATTTGTTTGGACCATTTGCAATGAAGTTCTGTAGCAATGTAATGCTAGGTGTTGACAAACCAAACGAAACACTATCATGTGATCAGAACTAAGCACCGACAAAAATTCCTCATTATGCATGATCTCCCAAGTAACTTAGCTTAACGCCGAACACTTGTCATTTGAACGTGTCTTAACCGTGACTGACTTCCCTCTATCAAAAAGATAATCCACTTCGCTGACCGTAACTGCCCAGTACACACATACTATATATGAGGTATACAGGTAACAAGTAGCAGCAAGGATGGGACCCAAACAACTCCAGATTCCAGTGCAGCAGATTGAACGCAATGTGATGTAAAGTTATGGGATTCACACATTTGTTGGCAGCAGAGCACAGTACAGCACAATTGTGGTGAGACCAAGGAAGTGAGAGGTCAAAAGATCAGCTTTCACGTCTTAACTAATGTCCATACAAGGACTGGCTGACCACGCACCACCAGTTTCGTACTCTCACCATCAAGCCCGCCCAGTCCATCTTCTCCACTCCACCGACAGACTTCACAACCGATGTACACCTACGGTGGCCGTTTCTGCACTTCACCCTCTTCAGACCGTCTGCAGCTCCTGTACATAACAATCAATCCGACTCACTCAGCGACAATGCAAGCCAGTGAACCCTCTCTTGGAAGATACATCTTGCCGTGGCTACACCATCTAAACGTAGATCATGCCATTCATGTTTCTAAGATGTACACAACGCATCTCTAACCTTACTAGCAAATCTGTTCATATAGATTAACAGTAGAATTCAACGGTATTCATAATGACTTCAATCACTCCACAAGCCATTGAAAATATATCTTGTTCAAACGATTTCCATATGAAGCGTATCTAGCCCGTTGAAATCCTCCAACGATCGTAAACAAACCACACTAATAAATTAATTCCACGTTTTCATGAGAAACCCTTTGAATACCAAAGCTACAATCTAATGTAATAAGTAGATTGTATGCTAGAAATAATTTCGGACTCGGACAAAGTTCATTTGATAACCGTTCACGGACTTGCTAGACCGTCCGAAAGAATTCTGGTAAAATTGGTCAACCTCCTGTTAACGAATAAGCACACTGGCTTTGAGGCAGCATATGAATAAACAAGACAAGTCCAGGCAAGTAGATAATAACAAACTTACCTTCTCTTTCTGCTTAAAAAGGGTATCGATTTTCTTGATATAGTCGTCAGTCATTTTCTGCAAAGCGGAACCCCACACAGCAGTAAATGAGCTAAGCTGGAGGGCTTCAATCCTGAACGGTTATGTCAGTGGTCGTCGTTAGGCTATCAAGTTCATTCCCCTCACCTGAATATCACCAGACAGGTCCTTCACATTGTCCTCTGAGAGCTTTTTCTCCTGCAGTAAGAACGAAGACATTCAGCAATTCCCTTGCATTTGAGTTCCTCACAATGCTCGTAAGCAAAAGTGAAGCCCAAGAAAGTAGCTCAGTAGCAAGAAATAATTTGCATCATTTCACGAGCAATCATTTTGCATCTTCACGAGCCAAGCAACTAGCAAAGATACGTGGGGAGATATAATGCAAGAGGTAACGGTGACCTTTTCGAGTTTTTCATATGATTTGATGGCATCCCTCCTCACATTCCGGATGGCCACCTGTTACAGGATGATTGAAACAAGGGACAGGGAATATGCAATTGGTAAGAAACTCGAAATATTTCACAGCGACAGTATCGATACAGAGCTTCCATCCTAGAAAGCCTTCAAGTTTCGAGCTCAATTTGTTAGAGTATCTTGAGAACTTCTAATCGAGTTGAGGCATAGATGTGTCAGATAATTGATTAAATAGTAATTTAAGATACTGCTAAGTCACTCCCTACAGATATTGGAGTGATTTTAGGCTAGTGGACAGGAATCAGGATACAAATCTTAAAATACATTCGATACCTTCCCATCTTCGGTGAGCTTGGATACCAACTTCAAAAGTTCCTGGTATGTAAACAAGCCGGATGTCAATCCAGGTCTAACATTACTGAGATAAAGAAATTTGCAGGATTCAAGGGTGGAAATACTAATAGAAAGCAGATACTGAGAATCACATTCAGAAGTCAAAATAACGAACTCACACGTGGCCTTTCAAGAGCAGTAAGCGATTAAACCACCGAGCATATGAACACATCATCCTTGTAAACCAGTTGATAGTTGAAGAAGTCGTAAAGTACCTTCCTCCTATCTGCTGTGAGTTGAGGAACGTTAAGTCGAATAACGCTTCCGTCATTGTTCGGCGTGATACCGACATCTGACTTAACAAGAGCTTTCTCTATGGAGGTTAAACTGCATCAAATCAGACCCACACAAGATTAGAGCACTTTCATCGAAACAGATGAATTGCTGAAGCAGAATGGGTGGAAGAGTGAGCACGAGATCACCTTGACTTGTCGAAAGGCGTGATAAGGATTGTACTACCATCTGGAGTGCTTACTTGCGCGATACTTTTGAGAATGACATTAGTTCCGTAGTACTCCACCTTGTATCGAATGGCATACATATTGTTAGGAAGAAGGATGTTCCAAAAGTAGCAGTAACACACAGAAAATCCTGAACAAAAATACAATGGCTTGGACCAGAAGTTCGGAACACAAAACGCTTGCTTGCAGAGAAACCCTATGTAAGGTAGAGATAACGGACAATGACATACTTAGTACATAAGTCATATGTATAATCCACAAATAATAACGAATAAACATTGCATGATACCATTTAGTAGAGCAGGTCTACAGTATGAGCCAATAAAAACTCACCTGAACACGATCTAGCAAAGAAGGGCTAGCCCGACCAGTCCGCACGGTGTTAAAAGTGGACTTGGTAGACTCCAAAGTTTTCTCCATCCTCTCCATCTACCAAAAAATTTCAAGATACACGATGAAGATCAATCACATAAAGTCGCTCAGAACATTGGAAGCATACAAAACTAATCCCGTCAGCGTATAAACACACATGGCAAAAAGATACATACAATGACTATCTACAGTAAGCATAATATGGGCTGCTGAGATCTGATGGCAAAATGCCAAGCATTTGCAGTTTCGGATACATTGTCCCACCGCACCATACCGCTATCCTCAACATCCCCAAAAAGTAAGGTGGCCAAAGAGACTATGATAGACCGCAATGCGTATATATATATAAGTAAATGCTTACAGCATCCAACTCAATCATCTCCTTCTCTGCTTCCACGTCTTCAGCTGTGGCTCCCCTGATGACAAGTGTCCTGCTTGACCAGAGCTCCAAGTAAGCATTGAAACATACTGTAAGACTCACCAAGTGTACAAAGTTGCGCCAACCCTCAAAAAGTTCATTTCACAAGTATCGCAGTCTGGAGAGTATACACAGCCTACACCCATTAACGCCGGAAGTGGTTCTAAATCCATGCTGCGACGACCCTGCTTGGGCTACCCGGAGTTAAGAGTTTAAACCTTGTGTTGATTGCTTTCCAGTCGTCCACCACTAATACTTTCTTAATTTACTTATGCATCCAAATTAAGGAATCCATTGGTGCCCAAAAGTCCTCTTTGATCATCAACAACATGTAGAGGATTGAGAATTGCCATTGTAGTCATAGTAACGACGCTCTGTGCAGAAAGGGTTGCTGTCAGGTGTGGTTACCAAAATACATTCACTAACATACCGAGAAAAACATAGACTGCACCCACTCTACTCCTCTCTTTTGAGCTGTGCGTACCTCATAGGTCTGCCCAGAATACTGGAAGAAGAAACTCCACTTGACTTCCGATAAGCAACTGAGCCAGGACCCAACTGCTGTGGCCACACACCGACAACCCCCACAACAGTTTTTGCCCTACACAGATCTGGACCACCGTAATTGTGTTCATGAGCACGCCTCTCATACTACTAGCACAATAAGGATCATCGTCAGAAGATTGGAGTATCACGCCCCTGGAAGTTTTCTTCTAGAATAACAATGGACATTACTAGGGGAATTTTCTTCTAGAATAACAATGGACATTACGCCTGTGGAACTGTAACGTACTGTAATGTAATGTGTATCCAAAATTCAGCTAAGAAGGCATTCAAATGATACGACGTCCGTGCTTACATGCTGGTGAAGACGAACTGCAATGCACGGTGATCTCTTTCATCTTCACAATGCTACATGGTGCCCCAGAAACTGTCGCACATAGCGACGACATGGTTGACATGAGCTTAATCTCTGCCAAAAGGAAGGGAAAAGAACCACACTCCCGTTTAGAAATATAACCCTCGCATGCATTCTGTGAAAAATCAAAGAGCTCTCTAAAGGTTTGCTAATTGAACCACGGATGTCATATTGGAATCGTCGTATAAACTCTGGCGCTATATGTCATAATGGGATAGAGGAGGAGGGGAGTCCTTAAGAAACAACAGGGGAATGGCGAAACGGCTTTGACGTGAAAAAAAATCTCGGCAGCCGTGAAAGAAGAGAGGGCAGAATGAAGCGAGGATCGTGGTGCGGAAGGGAAAAAAAGGAAAGGGAAGGGTAGGGCAGAGGGGGAGGCACGCTGACCTCGATTGGGAGTGAAATGAGCCGAGACTTGGCTCCACCGGTGCAGCGGGACGCCGGCGAGGCGACAAGGGTGAGCAAAACAAGGAAGTGCTGCAGCGACACGATGGAATGTGCAGTGCACTAGTGAAGTCTACCGTCGCAATGGATTCGAGTGTGAGTAGTGTAGCTAACTTCGGTTAAGCTGGGTTGGCTGGAAACGGGGTGAATCAGCTCCAGATGGCTCACACACTCCAGACTCCAGACACCCAAGGCTATCCGAGATTGGGAACCCCTCCACTGCCACGCGAACGTGTTCCCACGACGAAGAACATCTCTCCATGTCTTGCCGCATGGAGGTTCGGCGCGGCTTGGCTCGCTCCGGGAGTGGCCCACCATCCACAGGAGTCAGAGGAACGCGATGTACTTTTCCCGCAGGGTTTAAGCTTCTATAACTTCACTTTTCCCTTCAGTTAGGGTTCGCAGCTCTGTTCGAACCTCCCGGCCTTCATTTAACTGACTTTCACGTGGGCACGCGTTGCTACCTTCCATCAAACTTCAGCAGGTTCGAATCTGTCGCTCTTACGCTGTAATGATTCGAACTGTTACTTTCTTTTGTGGGCGCCGAGTGTGGCATCTGGGTGTATGCTGGTTCCTGTGACCGATCGAGTCCTTGGGCGTTGCACATGCTTTGGTAGCTTCTGGAATACTATTTGCCCTTTCGCTCCGTTTGCACTTTGGGTGAGGATTGGTGGTGGAAATTGCTTACACACGTCGGTTTCCCCACTCGATTAATCGTCAATCTAATTCTGTCGACTATTGCAGTTGGCGAGCAGCCATGGGTGGTAGCAAGGACATTTCCAGTCTTCTGCAGCCGTTTGAGGAACGCGCTAAACTTGCTGAGGTACCACCTTTGAATCTTTTAAGGTCTATACATGAATTTTGAGGTTCGTGGAAAATTTTATTTTATGGTATTTCTGGTCACTTCCTTCCTGATTATGTGCAATGTATCACTTCTCCCACAGCTTTTCAGTAGATTTTATGCCTTGTATGATTGGTCTGTTTATGTGCAGTGTGTTCCGTTTTACGCATATTGATCTTTTATGCATTGTCGATTAAAGAAATCACTTGTGCATTTTTTTTGTATCACTGAAATTTCTGCTGGGGCTTTATTACGATGGGGAGGGAGATTTGAGCTTGAGAGGCGAGCCTTTAATAGATGTCTATTCTTTTTTGTAGGACCGGCTAGCAAAACTGGAGTCTATTGCCCAACTCCACCAAGGTAATGTTGTTCATTAAACCGAAGTGCTCATTACCCAGAAGGTCGTATCACGTTGTGATGTTGTCAAATATGAATAGTCAATGCATTTGGCCTGCTGAGTGTTGCAACATTTTATATAATCTTCTCCACTGGAGCTAAAGGGGTAGCTGATAGTCGCATTTATCATTGCCGCGTCTGTTCCTTTGAAGTTACAAGAAACGTAATGTTGAGGCGAGAGGGGCAAGTGTAGATGATATTTGCTGTGGGAGTGGCCATGAATTCTGTTTCAGACGTTGACACTGAAAGAATGTCAAGTGCAGGTTCGTCTGGACAAGAAGACCTTATACAATCCCTGACGCAGTTGCGGAAGAAGTTGGTGGCGGCGAAGGCGGACCAGGAGGCCGAGAACAGGAAGCTTGTAGAAGAGAACAAGAAGCTGCAGTATCAAGTGCTTCATTTGAAACGAGCAGTAACGGATGCAGATGCAAAGGTGGCTGCTGCAGAAGCCAAGTTACCCAAAGGGTCGTGACTGACTGACTTCTTCAGGGCTGGACGATGATGACCATTTTCTGCACTCAAGTGTTGTGGGTGCAATCCTCGTGGCTTCAGGCCGATACTCTCTCGCACAGAAGCATCAATGTCATTCTTCACATGCCTCGGTACATACCATGAAAGTGATTCAGGTTGGAAGTTGTATATCAATATGAATTACATCTAGACCATAACTTGCAAGTATATATGCTTGCTCAATTCATCGCAGTTCTGGTCTTGCAGTAAGCCCAACTCCTAAGAGACCTTGTGGAGTGATATCTGTTGGCCCGGACGGAAATTCTACAACTATCTACGGAAATCGGGGCCTCCAAAAAGTCATCTGTGAATATGAAAAGATCAAAAGTGCATCATTACAAAACCTAAGAATCGAAGAAAACATGGTCTTGGCTCTTCTAAGAGCCAGAGATTGTTAGGGTTGAACTTGTTGTGCTCTTCAGGAGTGGTCTACGGAATGATCATGTGCTATGTGTGTATTGAGCCAATTCTAAATACATTATTTTGAACATACACAGCAATTGGAAAATGGTTGAAGATACACACTGTCCCATTTAATTTTAGATAAACCAGCTGAGAGTTAAATCTCAAAGGTAAATTTTTCTCGACATTGTCAACTAAAGCAATATTGATAGAATAAGAAATAGTATGAATTCCACGATTTAACCTTTAAACGCCTAAGGTGACCCGAGGGGTCATGTTCCACCAGAATCCCCTCACACTGCAACTCTCAATGTACTCAACTTTTCACTTATATTTTGATGTCAAATTGGTCACCTTCATGTGATGCATTCAAAAAGTGAAATTTTAGAATTCAAATCACAATTTGTATGAGTGATTTTGTGCTTTGAAAGGATTGTGGTAGGTAGGTTGGGGTTGTACATAACCTCGTAGGAGGTTGCAAGCTTATCATTGATTGGATCATTTATGATGCCCAAGTTCAAAAGATGCTAAGATCCAATTTTGGGCTGTCCCAATCTGTATAGCTAGACGTTTAAGGGTTAAGAAGAAAGAATGTGTAGAAACTCAACATGATGGCAAAGTACCATGAATGCTTGTGTATTGAGTTACCCCCTCAATATCTCAATTCATTGGGTTCACCTAAACTCAATTTCACAAAACCGAGGGTTCACTTGACACCTATTTTTGTCTAAGAATACAATTTTTCTTTGAAATATCGTAAATATGAATGAACAGATAAAATTCAGATCCCAATCCCACAGTCTTGTAATCTACTTCTATGACATAATACTGTTCGGCGATCCTTTCTACCTACCAAACCTTCCTACCCACCAAGCCTTCCTACTCACCAAACCTTCCTACCCAACGTACCAACCTACCATCTTACAAACTCACCAACCAACCTATCTACCTATCTTCTTTTATGTTATTTGGAATATGTAAATTAAAATGAATTTAATTAAAACTATATGTTATTTTATTTTATTTTAAAACACATGGGCATATATAAAATTATTATGGAATGGTAGACACAAAATACTTTTTTAAAATACCATATAAAGTGCTTCTCCGTCGGGACGGCGGGTACCTTACTATATAAAATAATAAACATAATACGAGGAAATGGTAGACACGGGATAATTCTATAAAAGTACCATATGAAGAGCTTTCTTGTCGGGACGACAGGTACATTGCTAGTCTACTTCTATAATAAGATATTGTTCAGCAATCCTTCCTACCCACCAATGTACCAACCTACCAACCTACGAACTTACCAACCTACCTACCTTCTTTTATGTTCAAAAAAAAAATGAAAAAAGAGAGAGAAAAAGGGAGAAAAAAAACCGTTTGAGGAAATGGTAGACACGGGATACTTTTTTAAAAGTACCATGTAAAGACCTTTCCTATCGGGACAATGGGAATCATACTAGTAGATATATAGTATGTATTCTTAATCAAATGTTGAGTGAGGAAGTTGTTCACCTTCATCTCAATATTGCCCTTGTATAAAAAAACTCTTGGAAGATTTCTTGGCTCAAAAGTTCCTTGCAATGGGGAAAACTACCAAAGAAATTACAAGTGGAAAATAGTCCAAAACTAGACCCTTTATACTCAAACCTACGCCTTTGTTACAAAACATCTTTGATGTGATCAAGATTTCTACTACTAAGACTTGACGCTAAATGGAATTTGTTTCAAAAATAAAATTGAAATCTAATGGTGGATGAAGGGGATATTGATCTTCAAAATCATCCATTTCTTCACCTTTTTTAATTGTGGAAGCATCATTGCAAATCTAATATGACTAGTAAGTTGTTAATTTTTTTACTTTGACTAGTAAGTTGTTAGATTATCATATTTTATAAGATCACTAGTAAAGTACCCGTCGTCTCGACGGGGGTGCTCTTTATATGGTACTTTCAAAAGAGTATCCTGTGTCTACCATTTCCTCAAACGGTGTTATGTTTACTAATTCTTATATGCCCATGTTTTTTGTTTTATTCTCTTTTTATCTATTTCTTTATTCTTTTATTAATACATAATCCAATAAATGTAAAAAATGGTTGGTAAGCATGTTGGTACATAGGTTGGTAGGTAGGTAGGTTGGTAGGTAGGTTTTTTGGTAGGTTGGTAGGTAGGTTTTTTGGTAGGTTGGTAGGTTAGTAGGTTGGTAGGTTGGTGGGTAGGAAGGATCGCCGTACAGTATTTTATTATAGAAGTAGATGATTCCAGTCGTCCCGACGGGAAAGGTCTTTACATGGTACTTTTAAAAAAGTATCATTCCCTCAAACGGGTTTTTTTTCTCCCTTTTTCTCTCTCTTTATCCATATTTTTTTAATACATAAAAGAAGGTAGGTAGGTTGGTAAGTTCGTAGGTTGGTAGGTTGGTACATTGGTGGGTAGGAAGGATTGTTGAACAATATTTTATTATAGAAGTAGATGATGATGTGAAAAAAACTCATCAAAGGCTATGCTTGGTTTCATGTAATTGGCTTGCAATTGTAAAACATGCTAGTGCTTGAAATCCCAAAACCAATAGCTGCCTTCACTAAAATGCATGTCATCAATACATACTTCATAATATGAGTCTAAAACTTTTACCACACAAAGTAGACTTGATTTGAGACCCAACCTAATTCATTGAGTCCCAAATAGAGTTTCGATGAAGGAGTTATGTCTCTTCAAAGTTTTTGCCCTTCAGTAGAAAAACGATAGTGAGGACATTTAGGGGTTAAGTATAGGGTAAAAAATACCCTTTCTCAAGAACATGGTTGTAAAGAACATGATTACTTAAAACAATCTTATTTTAAGAACTCGCGATAAGCAACTACTCCTCAAAACCAACTAGATTATGGTGTGAATCTTTTTGGAAATGGATAGGAAAATTGCAACTATTTTTTCATGTATGGAGCAAAAGATACCCACGGGGTATGCTTCACACTTTGTACTAAAGAAGGTTGCATGAAACAATCTTACGCATGGAACCTACATATAGCAATTGCTTGTTTAACCGACAAGATCATGTGTATGAGATACTTCCAAATGAACAAGAGAATCATCTTCTTACCTTATGTAGATGTAGGAAGAAATATTAGTACAGAGATGTCAACTTGGGAGGGATTAATACAATTGATGTTACGATCTCTGTGCATACACGTCAAGATACAGCGAATGAATATTCTATTCATACCGCCGTAGAGAGGGATATTTGAATGATGTGCTTCATCTGGCTGTGGGGCACACGGAAGTTACAATGTGAGATCGAGTCATCTTGCATGGTGAAGCGACGACCAGGTCACAACGGCGGGTCCAATAATGACTAGGCGACCCAAGTCCAGATGAATGACGAAGAATCATCCACCATTTCTCTAAGTTAATTTCTCGCTGGATCGAGCTCACTGTTTTTTTGCCGTGCCCAGCCTAGCGTTGGCACGCTCCGTCCGTCCCGCTTTCCGTGTGCAGTGGGTGCACATACGAACGACCAACTGACGGCGAACGCCACGCCTACTCCTCGCAATTTCTAGCTTTTCGTACTTGGAGTTGATGGGCATTTCTGCTCTGCTGTGCCCCAGCCCCGCCATCGATCTCCTCTCTCCCGCAGATACAGCTTCCCTCCCTCCCTCCCTCCCTCCCTCTCGTTCCCCACGCGCTCCAATCAAACTTCCTCTCCCTCAAATCTGCATACCACACCTTTGATTCCTCGCTCATGTCTAGATTCTGAGTAGGCCACATTCTTCAAGCTGATAGACCTCATTGCAGTGCTCATCTCGCACGGCTCTCGGCGCGCGTGGATCCGTGATTTTTCTCGTCTCTTCAATCCAGCTGCTGCTCATGCTGACGGCAGCTGCGTCTCATGTTACCGACGATGGACTCTTTTGGGTGCCTCCCAGTTTGAGATGCCACCAGTTGACTTTTTTGAGTCCTGTCAGCCACTAACCTCTTGACGGTTCGAGAGCTCAGTTAAGCTACGCTAGGTAAAGTTCACTTTCTTCTGGTTTATGCTTTGCTCAACTTGGAGCTCTTAAATTAAATATTTTCCACCTACATTGAGTTCGGTGGCGGTAGATTGGTGTTACACTGCTCACGCAGTGATGGCTCCTGAAGGTTTGATCTGTATTTGTGTGGGCAAGGGATGAGAAGAGAGTCAGGAACGTAGTTCAAGTCATTTCTTCAGGGTTTGTAGCAAGATTCGTCTCAAACTCTCAGTCACATACCACGCTCCCCAGCTCAGTTCATCGAAGAGGAAAAATTCTGTCCAATCAATGAATGGTTCAGAATCAGATTGGCATCATTGGCTCTCTCACTTAGGGGGTGTTGGCTGAAATTTCAAAGAGTGGGAAGTTGAATAATTCAGTACTGCCTCTGTGTTATAGATTGACAGATTACAGTGCTATTGACCCAAATTGTGCGGGTCTTAATTTTCCTTATATACCAGGGTACAGTTTTTAGCCTTGTGAGTGAAGTGGAAACGGCACATGTAGTGCAATGGGATTTGACAAATTAAGAATGAGGATGCGGATGGGGTGGCTGAAGTATTTTTGGGAGTTGGAAGAGCTAAGAGTGTGAAGTAGACTAGTGTTGATTGTTGCGAACTAAGAGCTTCCGCATCATGTGAGCAATGCAGAGACGAGGAGAGTGGCACATCGTGGTAGTGGAGAGAAACAAAGTGCAATGGCAGGAGGTGGCCAAGGGTTGAGCTTGTGGGTGGGAGTATTTCTCGTCCTGGCTGGCCTTGCAAGCGTTCGTGGTATGCAAGAGGAATGCGTGGTTGAGATTTATGACATGATATTCAAGCCGACGTTGGGCCAAATCAAGACCCCTTACGCCATTGTGGAGTTCTTTGTCTCTTGGTAAATATTTCTCTTCAACCCGCTCAAGTTATTGCCGCTGAAAACCACACCATCGCTCTTGGCTGTCCAGTTGTGAGCTCCAAGTATGAGTTCTCTACCTTGACAATGTATTCTCGTGGACACAGCTCTTGAATCCTTCTAACGTTCTGTGCATATGCAGGGATCCGCTTTGTGTGAAATACAAGGTGAGCCCATCTGTTTCGAATCTTCAACAATCAGTGGTTTGTGTAATAATGAGGTTTGTAGAATGTCGAAGGTACATTTTCACGTCGTCGTCGTCGTCGTCTATGTAACACAGGTGAAGTGCTGGCGTTCCAAATAATCTTCGATGCTGTTTCTAGTGGCAACCCAGCTAGGGCTCATCGTCATGGTTAGGTTGGTTGTTGAAAGTACGAGTAGCTATGGAAGAGGAAAATTTGTTTTAAGAGAATTACTAGGTTAGTAATGGCAGATTCAGTAGCTAAGTGGGAGAGGATGTTGTGATTGTGCAGCCTCATTACGATCGTGTGGCTTGTCTATTTAATGACCCGAATGCAGTGCATGGGGGCGAGGTGTATGTCACCAAAGTCGATTGCGGCTTACAGGTACCTGATGAACCATTTCTAGCCTTGGCCGGTTTGTCATGTCTAGTAGTCTATTGGGAATTTCTGCTGCATGAACAAAATTACTGCTTATCCTGGTTCCTAGTTGGTTATGCGTTTGTAGATGCCCAGCTAGCACTTGGAGAATTACCTGTGTTATAACAAATCCTCAGTCTGATTGCTAGACAAGAAAATCAGCCTTGAACTTGTGTTGACAATTGTAGTATGATCGAGTTTGATTTTTGGTGCGGCATTTCCACGTGGACATTGGCTGTTGTTCACGCTGGTCGTGCCACTTGGGTGGAAGGTTGAACTGTGCTGAACCTACTGAACTGATTCCCTGGCACAAATTGGAGCAGTCCAACAAGGGTCTCTGCGCTCGATTTGATATTCAAACATACCCAACTCTCTACTGGGGCCCTCCAGAGATTTTGGCATCTGGTGGAGGCTTTGGGGCTGCCACTTTGGGGCTGGAGTCCGTCGATGGAGGGACCGTCAACACTGCTGAAAAATTGCTTCACTGGATCAACAAGCGCATCAACAAGTGAGTAACTCACACGGTTGTCTTAAGCTTCTAACTTTGAGATTTTAATGTTAATGTTCTTTCAATGCTTCTCATTGTCTCGTTATCCATTTCTACTGTATCAAGCTTTGCTTCTTTGTCATTTTGAATCCTGCGTCAAGCTTTCAAACTTTCGGTTATCTGGCATGTCAATAGATTACCTCCTGGAATGTCAACTGGAAGGATATCAATCCCGGCAGTCAGACGTGTTCAAATTTCGTGGCATGCAAATCCTAGATTTTTTTTATAGTGAGGTCAATAGATAAATGCATCAATCATGCAACTGGTCTCATATTTAACATTGAGGTTTTGATTGAAAGGTTTCGGGTCCTTTCATCTTTCACTGGAATCTCTAATCACGGTGTTTATTGGAACTAGAGCGTATTCCCTGAACGATAAAAAGCCAAAGCCTAAACTTCAAAAGACCGTCCCAGCGAAGCGGACGCCCCCAACCATCTCCAGAATTTGGAAGGTCTGGCCTCTCCACGATATGATCATCACATGTATTGATGTAGTTTTGATGCTGTAACTGATCTCGTCTTTCCTGGAAATCACGATCAGTCGCGCCGTCATACTGCTTACAGCAAGTGAGCGAGTGTGCGGAGTGGTGTTTGTGTGGCTATTTGTGATCATATACTCGATCTCACATGTTGAACTCACAAAGTAAAATCTTTCTACTGTTTTGTGTTGAAAGCTGCCTGCAACGCTGCATGACGTGGAAGAAGCAACTGCCCATGCCTTTTCGTACATGATGGATCTCAAGGCAAGTCTCAAATTTTTCACAGTATTACTTAGACTATCTTTTACACGATTCGTTTGATTGAATTTCGCATTAAAGCCTTTGGTTGTCGCAGTTTTGAAATCTACCTTCATTTGTTGGTTATATGTATTGCTTTACGAGTATGAATCCGGTAGGCTTTGAAAAATTCGAACTTCCTTGATGCTCATATTTTCGAACTTCCGCAGATGATGCGGGCATCCAGTCGTGGCTCTTTTATCCAGTTTTTGCATCTCCTGGAAAGACATCATCCTTCAGAGAGGTGCTGGTCATACTAGCTTCTTCTCTTTTGGAGTGATTCTGCTATCCAAGTCCGGTGTCAAAATGTAGATGGCATTTCGTGAAGTTTGTGAAAGCCTATGCAACTTGCTTGTGCTACTGGGATGTGAAGTTGCTGCTACAGATTCTATCTTCGAGGATTCATATAGGTGAAGCATTTATAAGGCAAAGTCTAGAGTAGGTTAGTACCAAAAATCTTCATGTACAGAGTCGGAAACGCTGAAGCAAAACCTGAAATTGTTTCTGGCAAGTGCCTTACTTTTGATTGCTGGAGTGGTTGGTTGGTTGCTTGCTTCGCCAGCCTATTTAGTTGAGATACTAAAATGATCATCTGGCACATTATCAGGTGTCGCAAGGGGAGTGCTAAATTGCTTGAGAATTTAGCAGAATGGTGGCCTCTTCGCCAGCCTCCTGCTAATGCATTGAGGGAGCAACAATTATGCGGCCCAGACTTGCCTCGTGGCTTTTGGGTTTGTCTGAGGAACTCTTTATTCTCTGGACCTATACATTAAGGATGAAATCATCAGATTGAATGAATCCAACACTTATGTTGTGTTTCACTGATATCTTCTGCTGCAGGCGTGGCCTGCTGATGCTACTGATTCATGCAGCTGATTAGACATGGACAGCAGTTCTCACGAAAGTGTGCCTTGTTCAGGAAACCTGCGATGGAGAAGGTCGTGGTTACAGGTTCGTTCTACGCTAAGACGAATGCTGCTACTCAAATTTTTCTACGTATTCAAACTACCCTGAGTACTGAACTTAACGTTGCTGTAATCTACTGTAATGAACTGCATTATGCGTCTTGGCTCCCGAGTGAATATCATGTCCTTATGTACAATTTCCATCCAAGTTGAGTAATAGAGAGTTCAGTAGCTATCCTGGTTGGGAGAGGACATGGTTCACAGGCAAAACTACTATCAAGATAATGAAATGAGAGTAGCAGACGACCGAGCTAGCAACTCATACCAGATAGTCTAGCAAACTGATAGATTGGAACTTGTGCTTTCAGTCAGTGACAGGCTCTCCCAAGGTGCTTAGTCTTCACCCCTCTCCTTCCTTCACTTGTGTAGCTGTGTTCGGTTTTGGCAGCTGTGGACTATGGATGTTGCTTCATGCGTTAACAGTCCGAGTGGAAGACTTTGAAGGTAGCTTTGCCATAACGGCAATCGAAGCGTTTGTTGACGATTTCTATAAATGTGATCACTGTCGCGATCATTTTCGGAATATTACCTCCAGGTGCGTTCATTATCATCCGCCGTGGCTGACTGATCTGTTTCGTACGTTCGCAATTCATGACCTTCTTTTTCACTGGCATCCATTCACATTCAACTATTCAGAAAACGGGATTCCTTACCCCTTTCGCCATACACATATGCATGCGGTAGTATGACTAGGGTTTATTGTAACTTTTTGATGATTTCCAGCAGTTATATATCGATTAGTGTGGTTAACACTACCGTAACTATTATCTTTAGTGTAGTGGGTGTAAGACCTCAATCAGCCAACATCACGTGGAATGACGAACGAAAGTGAGGGGATTCCTCTGACTAGACCGATGAATGGAATGATCCTGAAGCACACTCCTGACCTGAATAAAATCATCGGTGCGTCATGGTTGTGTACCAGGAACTCTGCCGATTCAACGTCATCAAAGAAGGATGCTGTCTTGTGGCTGTGGAGGACCCATAACAAGGTGTGCTCCTGTGTTTGATGATTATCGAGTTGCTCACACTTCTCAGAAATTCTATCCAGTTCGCTTCCCTGAAAATAATTATCATTCGTACGTGCAAGTAAGGACTTCTGAACCTATAACTGAACCTTTAATATCAAGCTTCGGAACAATTCAAGGAGCCGACGATGTCGAGCACTAATTGAGTTGACATGAGGAATCCTTGGCACTTTTATAATTGCGAAGGCTTACTCAACGTGAACGCAAGTCCTACTTAAGTCACTTAGCCACTGCCTTGACCGATGTGTAGTCTAGAGCTTTGAGGTAGCTTGGTAGACATCTTGAGCTCGCTCGACAGTGAAATTTTGATAGGGCATTGGTGAAGGTGTCATGCCTTTGACTGTCGGATCACCCATGCTGAGGTGGGCTCGGAGTTTTGGAGACGGAAGTAAAATGTACGGATGTGGATAATGTGGTGACAACAGGTCACAGAGCTTGTGGCGCGAGAGGAAGCCAAAGTGAAGGGTCAGTCGCCAAGGAAGTTATGGCCACCGGAAAACGAGTGCCCCGCTTGTCGGGACAGCTACAGCGACTCTGACTGGGATGAAGAGACTGTCTACATTTATTTGATGGAATTCTACGCACTCAAATCTGCAGAGGGAGGGGCGTACCAACAGCGTTCTCAACTATTGACGACAGTTGACACAAGGGCGTTGGGCGTGCCGTACTGGGCCGCTCTAGGCATGGCTATGGCGAGCTGTGGCTTCGTCTTTACGATTTGCCACTCCCGTTCATCCAAACTCAGATTCAAGTACCGACTTGCTTGACCTTCTTGGTGACTGGCTGACTGACTGACTGACTGTCGTTTCGTTTTGTTTCATGGACTCACAAAATGCTATGAAATTAGAACATGAACAGTCAGTTGCAGAATTTAACTTCCAGAGAAATTCTGGGGGATCTGGTGATGCTACAAGTGCCAAGAGTAAAGGCTGACATGGGGTAACATTTGGCAAGGTGTAGCACGTAACTGTCGAGACGAGATGGTTGTCTCACAATGATCAAATGCTGGATATCTAAATATACAAATTAGAAACTAAGGTTACGCAATTGAAAGATAAGGCACGATGTGAATCTCTGTAATCAGGTCATCAAGGGCATGAGATAAGTATTTGTCCAGTGGTTACAAAGCACCGTGAACCAGTTGAAATGTGTATGAAGCCGTTACAGTGCATCGCTGGAAGTAAGCGTCGTCCCACAGTAAGGAGCTTTGATTGTGGCAGATTGACAAAACGAGGATGACGTAACGCTTTTCAGGTCTTCCTCGAGACGCTTTTGAGGAGAATGGCAGTGACCGTGTCATGGACAGGACAGTGCATTTTCAAGCTGGGCGAGGACGACGTGGAAGGTAGTAAAGCAGTGCAGCTCATGTAGCAAAGCAAGGTATCATAGCTCGAAAGGATGTGGTATATTGAATTTATTTAGTATACGGCAGGTGACAAGCCAAGATATGAGTTCCTTGTTGCACGCGAGTGAGTGTTTCAAGGACTTCTGAGTCTACGCGGACGACAGTGACACTCTTGATTAGTATTCATCTCAATTAGTTAATCAATCTGGTTACGGACATAAGGTGAAGTGGCCTCATGCAATGAATGTGCAAGATATCTCAACACAAAACATTTGGTTTTGTAAAATTCAAATTGGATTTTGAGGGTTCTAAAGAGCCTAGTTTCAACCCACTATGACATTACAACTTCGTAACAATAAAAATATTAACAATTGAAAATCAAAGCAAAACTGATAAACAACTAAATTTTTGATCCTAGGGATGAATTTATAAATTAATTCTTGGATTGAGAACTATAAGACATCAAATCAAGTTACTTTGGTTGATTGGAGTTACTTTGGTATTTTTAGCAATTGCCAATACTGAACTTTAGGAGTTCACGAGGGGAATCTGATGTTCAACTGGTGGATGACGGGAAAATTGAAATTCCATCTATTTTAGGACAGCTTGAAGAAAATCTGCCCCTTCCCAAAAAAAATGAAAATGTCAAAAATCACCATTGCTCGTAGTACGATGATATCAGTTTGATACGCTCTAGAGTCGGGCAGCGGCCAAGCCGGGCAGCAGTGCCGTGACAATTCTCATGCTGTTGGGGCCTGCCCGCCCGCCCCCGCGCCGACTGTCCAGAGTCTCCAGCTTCGTCGTGAAGCTCCTGTGCGGAGGAAGTTTTGCATGTGCAGAAATTCGCTCTCAGCAGTGCGATCATCAGCATGACGCTGCATTAACTTCCGCTGCGTCGGGTCTTTTCTCTTCTTCCTTCCGTCGCTTGATCCGTGTTCCTCATGGACTTTGGTAGCCGAAGTCGCTTGTTCGACGACGATGAAGAAGAGCAGGAGCTCAGCTTAGATTCGGTACATTTCCTCTCCTCCTCCACCTACCTACACATGAGCTCGTGTTCCAGCAAATATTCCCCTCCTTTTCCTCACTCTTGCACTACTTCTCTTCATCACTCATTGATTCTCTCTGCCGTTCTGCATCATTCACTCTGCCCTCTTATGCCTCAAACTGAACATTGTCGGAAGACAGCAATAGTTGCTTTAGAATGTTGCAATTGCTCCTTGGTTTTTACGTTTGCGTAGTTCCCTCTTTTTCTAATGCAAGCTTCGCATCAGTCTTCAAACCTAATTTATCAACTTTGTTAAAGCACTGTGGCCTCTGAAATTTCTCGCAACTGCTAAACCGACGCTTTTACTGAAATTTAATTTAAATTCTTCATTCCACGTGCAGGATCTTTTGGCGAATAAGGAATTTGTGATTTACCTCATCGATGCCGGCTGTGACATGCTGCTACCGTTTGAGAATGGGGTTAGAAATTCTGGTCATGCAATGTTGCTGAGCAATAGTTACTAGTACTACCCTCTTGTCTCGGCAACCAGAGTTTGGCAATCCTTTATTATCATTTTTCGAAAATACTCTTGTAGTTCATTTTATTGAAGATGCTTTGTAGAATGCTGAGCGGCTTTTGGATGTTCTTCAGGACTCTTGCTTGAAATCAGTTATGAAGGCTGTCGAGGAAAATCTGAAAACAAGAATCATTGCACGAGATGACAAAGTGGGAATATGTTTCTTTAATACGGCAAGACACTAACTGATTACCCAAATTCATCTACTTTACGACGCTGATACATAGCTAGGCATGTGCACAGTATTTGATGAATTGAGTATTGAACCTCCTAGTGGCTGTTAGATGTTTTTCTATACTCTTTTGTTTTATTGTTCATCATAACCCGTTGAACTGAAAAGTCAATCTGTTCGGCGTCAACAGCTGAAGAAGAAAAATATACAAGAGGCAAGCGGTGTGTATGTGTGGTCGGAGCTAGATGATTTGTCGGCGGAGCTTATCAGAAACTTTCGTTCATTACATGGTACTTACTAGTTTAACTTCAATCTTCCATTTTTCGCTAGTCTGTCGTAAGCACTCGGACGTACTGAGCTGACGGTTATGTGCACTTTCGACCCTCATATGTACATCTATTTCAGCTGTCCGGGAGTTCACACTGTATACATTACTGTAAAGAAAAACTTCGTGTACAAGGATACATCGGTATTCTACGCAGGTTCAACGCTGGACTTATGTCCTGCAGCTTATCCAGTCTCATGTGAGTCGAATTTAATTAAAGCTTTTTCCGCAGAGAGTTTCCAGATGGATATCGGCAGTCAAATGACAAGAGCAGCAAATGGAAGAGAGCATCCTTTGTATGATGCACTATGGGTGGTGCAGTCTATGCTCCGCTCGAGGTATTTTCTAGCACTTTCCGACTGAACTTTAACTTTGTCACACTGAATTCATTGCCAGCAACCATACAGTAGATTCATACAGTAGACCAGCCATTGTGATCTGGGTACTTTCGAGCAACGCCAACAGCAGGCCCTGTTTCTTTCTCTGTATTCTCCGCAGTGTGGGAAATCCTTTTAGAACAACTGATCCTAATATACCAGACATGAATGTGATCAATCTCAGAAATCCTTGACCCCTGCTCTCAACAGGTAATTGTGTTTACTGTTAGACGGAATTTGCACTTACTGGAATTTGTGTGAACAACAGTGCAAAAAACGTGGCAAAGTCTGTGCTTATCATCACGAATAATGACGATCCGTTTGCTGAAGTTAATGATGATCTCTTAGAAAAGGATTTGAAGCGCACAACTATCCAACGAGCCCAAGTAAAGCCTCTGTTCTTCTTCTCTAAGTTCTTTGCACAACCCATTTGTTGTCGAACCAATCTTTGCTTTTTGTGGTCTAATTTCAGTTCAAGTCTGGGGCCACAAATCCCGTGAATCTCCTCATGTGAATTGGAAGGAGCAATGTGCAGTTCTTCGAAGCATGGACGATCGTGTTGAGTGAACCCTGCTACGTGTGTTTGTATTGATAATTGATTCTACCAACTTCACAGGATGCTCGAGATTTGGGCGTAGGTTTCGACTTGTTGCCCTTGAACACGCCTGATAAATTATTTGACAGGCAGATCTTCTACAATGTGAGGCAAAACTTCTTGGCTTTTTATCTGCACTTTTGGGCGCGCCGGGGCAGACCATTATAAACTAGATTTGGTTTGTGTCAGGGGGCTTGTTTGTTCTCTCTCTCTCCTTGAATAATATTTGTGAGTTGTAGTGATTGGGTCGCTTGTTCTGGTGGATCGGATTGACAGAAAATTGTAGATGACGAAGAGGACGATGAGTATGCATCTCAGGATTCAACTGGAGTTTCCAAGTAAGTCACAGCTGGCATGACTTAGGAAGACCTATTTGCACACTTACAAATAACTGCTGTTATATCAGTCTCGGGTTCCACCAGTCCATGGTCTGAAAGATCGTGTTTGTGTAGACTTGACGATCTCAAGAAGACCTTGAAGCGAAGGATGTATAAGAAACGAGTTGTGCGCAAGATGCTCTTGACAGTGGCGAGTGGCACAGACATTGCACTAAGAACATATGCTTTGATACGACCTGCAGTACCACGTAACGCTTCTGACCAACTCAGAATTTCAAGGGGTTTTACATTCACAATATAAAAGCATTATTTTGCTTTTGTCGCATACCTCGATGTCTGCTCAATTATCCTGAGTCTGGGTTCCTGCTCACCGCTATCAAAGCTTACAAAAGGCCTCAGGTTAGGATTGGGACACGCCATCAACAATATGCGCCACTAAGGAATGTGTTGGTCGGTTTGACTCTGAAAAATATACACGATGATCTGAAGGATTGAATATTGCTTTGCGCAGCTTCACATATATTTGTGGATGCGCGTACTAATCAGCCTCTCAAGGTTTGTTCTCATGGTTTTCGTCGTACTCAAACTGTCTTATGATTGTAGAGCTTCTCACTGTAGACTCTCTCGTGATGCGTGTGCTTTATCTGATATATTGCAGAGCGAACGGACCTACATTTGTTCCGACACCGGCTCATTGATGGACGAGCCCCAAAAGAGATTCGAAGAGTATCAAGGGTGAGTGTAAATATGCGTAGTCTGTTGGATTGGTCATTGAGCACGGCAGACTTACATGTGGGTGTACTACACAATATTATTCTGATCAAGCACGTCCAAAATTTCCCCTTTGCAGAAAGAAGGTCGTGTTTTCCGTGGATGAGGTATCTCATATAAAAAATGTAACAAGTTATCAACTACGACTCTTGGGGTTTAAGTCTTTGGCGTGTTTGAAACCATATCACAACCTGCGCCCCCCAACGTTTATATATCCTGATGAAGAGGTATTAATTTTTGTTTTGAATCGAAATGATTGGATTCCCGACGTGATATATCATGCCATTCCCACGTGTGATGGAATTTGTAGTAGAGTCAAACTATCAGAAACTGAGACATTGATTTACTCCCCGTTTTAGTTCTTACGAGAGCATATTCACTCACCAGTTTCGTGCACTGTTGCCATTGCAGGCGGTGAAAGGAAGCATGTGTGCGTTTATCGCGTTGCACAGGGCTATGGTGCGCCAGCAGAAGTACGTTGTATCCTGTTGCCATCCTATGTTAAGTCTTCGATTTTAGTAGAAGACAATCCTGATTTCCTGCGCTGAGATTATTATGCTATGATTAGGCTCATAAGATTTTTCTGCAATTTTCTGAGATTTTCTACAGATTTGGCGTTGCTTTTCTGTCATCACGGGGATCATCTCAATTGGTTGCACTTCTCGCACAGGTTGACTGAGGGTGTCTTACATCCAGATCTTTGTCGTTCTATATCTATATTGAGCTTATGCATAACAAATTTGGTATGCAGTGTAAATCTGCATTCTTAGATAGATAGATATATATTTCGGGGTGGAAAACCAGTGCAGATCTGCTTAGACCATGTCCACGGGAAAATGAAGCACTGTATGCATGCATTGGAGCTTGTATGTGAAATGATTTCTTTATTTCTTTGTTTAGGGAGAAAGCGAAATTGAAGATTCTCCAAACGGCATGAACCTGATATATTTGCCTTATTCGGATGATATTCGCCCTGCTGAGAAGGTATTACAAACTTCGGTACTTTTTTTAAGCTGCCTACCACTGCCACCTACTACGAAGTTTGTACGTTTTGTAGATGCTTATATTCCTTCAGTAGTAAGTGCTATCTGGACTCCGTCTATGGATGGAGGCGAATAGATAACAGGACTGAGCTCTTCCTGAAATGCACGTGAAAATTGGCACGTACGAAGTAGTTGTAGAAGCCAGCCGATCTTCTGCAGAAGTCTGCCAAATTTCACGTAGTAGTTATGGTTTGCTGTTAGTGTAACACACGGAAAGTGGTCATCATCTTTGAAAGAGTTTTCCCTATTGAATCGGCTATTTTAACGTTATCATCAATAGATTCTCTATCATCCCTCTTTATACTGTCATTGTCCCCTTCGAGAACAGGCTTTTTTTATGACATCAAAGTCAAACTGCACGCGAAGTCACACATGCTCTTATTTCTGATACTTGAACATTGTTTTCTCATCGAGTGCATTGCGTAATCAGTCGCACATTGTCGTAATTTTGAAGGTAATTACATTTGATCTGATCTAATTAGTGCTCTCGATGGTGCAGTACCACGCAAGCATCTCTCCAGTTCCTAGGGCATCAAGGGATCAAATAGAGATGGCTACAGATTTGTTAAAAAAGCTCCGGTGGAAAGATACAGTCACTGAAATTCCAGATCCAGGCGAGACAATGTTCTTTTCTCAAATGTCTATCATCATGTTTTTTACCTTGTTCATGTATTTCTGCTAGGGTTTTGTGTAACTCTCAGGTTGCTGAGAGCGATGAGACATGTGAAGCTATAATGGCCTTTTTTTGGTGTGACAGTACGTTAGTCTTTGGAAGCAGTTTGGAGCTGTATTGAAGCAGTTTGAGGCATGGATTGTCATAGAAGATTTTTGCTAACATGGTGTTATCATCTATGCATGGCAGCTTTGCAGAGACATTACATAACTCTTGAAACAGTGGCGCTTGATGAAGATGAAGAGAATTTACCAGAAATTGATGATAAAACTATACCAAATGCTGAGCTTTTAGAACGGTTGGTTTTCGACCTGTCTGTTCAGAATTGACGGCATTTATTTCTCCGAGTTTTATCTCAATACCCTTCATGTAGTTGACGAAGTTAAATACAGCTACGAATCCTGAGGGCGGCCTTGTGAATAAAGCGTATGACGTGGTCGCGTCTCTAATTTCTAATTAAATCTCTGAGACTGGTTACTGAGATTGGCGCGGTCATTGGTACTTACAGCCAGTAACCTCTTTGGAAGTGCAGAGCCGAATTTTTCTGTAAAATTTTCAAGGACGGTGTATTTGGAGAAAATCATGAGGCGGAAGAAGCCGAAGCTGTTGCTGCAAAAGAGCGGGGCAGCGCGGCTACACAGAAGCGCAAAGCAGCTGCAGATCTAGCTGCCGCGGATGCTCAAGAGTATGACTGGGGACAGCTTGCAGACACTGGAAAGGTATGAATGATGCACTTCTTTCATAAACCCAAGTCGCTCGAATTGCACCAATCTCAGTGTACATTCCGAGAATCTCTAGATTGTGCAAAAATCTGATTGGACGAATGATTTTTCATATCATGATTTCGGCATGTCGAATTGTGGACACATGCCAGTGTCCATTCCATGAGTCCCCCATGCTAGTGCTGTTCGAGATTTTGAACCTAGTGTAGCATGCAGGCAGTGGAGCTCGCTGTCGCTGACAGATAACAGCTTCATAATCTCTGTCCTGGGCAGATCGAAGCTGGTTGCTTATTTTAACACTGATGGTTTGTTCACTT
The DNA here is from genome assembly GCA_037043015.1 of Bryum argenteum. Taxonomy (NCBI): domain Eukaryota; kingdom Viridiplantae; phylum Streptophyta; class Bryopsida; order Bryales; family Bryaceae; genus Bryum; species Bryum argenteum. The sequence continues at coordinate 561,718 of CM073327.1, read as the reverse complement.
GCAGCTGAAGGACCTCACCTCAGAACAGCTCAAAATTTACTTGCGTGCAAACAAACTCCCCGTGACAGGCAAAAAGGACATCCTTATTAGCCGAATTCTTACGCACCTGGGCAAGTAAGGGGAAGTTGTTGCTCGCCTGATTGTACAAAGAACTATATCTTCACATGGAAATGCGTGCTACTACAGAAAAGGTGTACTTTCACCATTACACGGAATTTTTTTTACTGCTTATGGCACTTGCAATGGGCAAAGTTCCGGTCTGAAGTTGAAGTCTGCTTGAGGTTGTACGCATCTTGTAGTCGGGTCGTTTGGAAGTAGAAGCCCCTCAGAAGCTATTTTAGAACATGAATGTAGTAAGTTCCATATATCTTGCACAGTAGTGGGTGTGAAGCTGATGCCTTGGTTTTGGGTAAAAGATTCAATGTTCACGCGCTCTCATATACCGGCAAGTTTCACAGCCATATTTCACGAAGTAATTTTCCAGAGCTTTCGTGTCTATGATTGTCGAGCAAGTTCTTTTTATGCTTGCAGAATGAAGGTGGAAGTGCTTTGGGCCGTGCGAATCCAGTGACCGCATCCGAAGAAATCAAGGTCGAGGGGTATCCTAGATTTCATTGGCAAAACTCAACACACTCAAGTGCTCATTATGGGATGTCTGGTTTCGGATACTCTAAACTGTTTCATAGTCATATAGTCACAAGTAATTTTAGCCCTATCCTGTTGGTTTCTGACATTTTGGATGACAAGCTAAACTCTAAAGAATCATAACTTCTTCATTTGGAGTTTGTTTTTGATGAAATCGTTTGAGTTGGGTTCCAAGTCAAGTGAAATTCGTGTAATAGAAGTTGCAGTTGTATTCAAGCCAATTATGTGAAATCAAATTAGGTTTTCATCAACAAAAAGTCACATACTTATTATCCTAAGATGTATTTGAACAACTTTCTTGTTGAAAGCCTTTTGATCCAAATACTTTTGGTATCTATTATTTAGGACTGGTAGTTTCTTTTGTTTTGCAAGTGACATTCGATCTTGGGAATTGCCAATCGGATTGGGGTGCATGAGGTGTGATAGAAATCGGATTCTTTTGTAGAGATGTGGAAAATAATTGAATGCACAACGGTTTCTGATACCTAAGATATCAAATTTCAAAGTATTTATGGCCTCATAAGTTCTAGAAATTATCTGTATTAGAATGGCAACACCGTGGGGATGTACTACAAGTGAAATCATGATCTTGGGAACTGCTGGTTGGATTGGACCGCATGAGGTGTCGTTAGAAGTGTGGTTATTTTGTAAAGTTGTGGAAAGCAATTGTATCTCATAGGAGGTTCAACGGGTTCCGAGAATTTATTGAATTTATTCTCCCATTGACCTTCAGATCTGGGAGAATAATTTGGGTAAAGGATTGAAGGTTTCTATCACTATTCAAGTATATGCTCTTGCTCATTGCTTGGACAGTTGATCAGTTATGTTCAACCCGGGCATAATATACTTGCCGAAACTAACTTAGTAGACGTGCACCAGTTCACAATGGTCTCATGGAATCCGGTCTCATCCATTTCTTGGATTTCCTAGATCTGTGTAGGCCTAGTTGTTCAGTACAACGACTACAAGTTACAAGGGTTACGGTTATCAAGCTGCTGTCCATACAAGCTAATTGCACCGTAAGCTGATATTTCCAGAGTTGGCAATGTTATATCTTGCTTCAAGATCCCACCAAATCTGGAGCTTGTATCTCTTTAATACTATGTTAGATCTCCGTGATGTGCATGCATGATTGTAAATAAGATAGGCATAGCCTGTAGTACTTACGGTGGACGTAATTGTGCCGGCTTTACACTTCTATTATGAGATTAGGGATTTCTTACCTTGCACGATTAGCAACCACTGTTGGAACACCTACACCCTAAACCTTAAACCCTAGTAAAAAAATGACCGAAAATGTGTAAAATTAGATCATTTTTAATTAAAAGTGGCTAAAACCTCAATGACATTCTAAAACAGTGTCCAAGAAGGAAGTGATAATACTGGGGAATATATAAATATATAAGGACAGAGGCACATAAATAGTTGGAGTGAAAATGCTGGAGGGAATTGTGAGACGAGGAAATTTTGAGGTAATGGCTTTGGTAACTTGGGGAATAAAGCTAATATTCCTTATATTAAATACAATATATTTGAGCCCTTTGCCTCTTCCATAAGAAAAAAATTACACAATCAAAGAAAATTGGAAGGAAATTCTTAAAATTTCCACAAAGAATTGAGAAAATGCTTACTTTGATTGTTTCATATGATATAAAATTTCTTATTAGATGTAATTCACAATTTCACACGTGTTTCAACTTAGAATGCTGTAAGAAATCCCTCATGCTAGAAGGACTCTAATCCCACATAATTATTGAATTTATCTAATTTATCGAATTTTGAAGTATTTATAGGTCCAAATCACCATAAATTACTAAATTGATCTAATTAGGGACAACATATCTGTAGCAACTACACGGGCCATACTAGCCTATTATTAAGGAAACTATTACTTTTAGGGTTTTACTTTGTGACATTATGATCTTCGGAACGCTTTGTTGGATTGAGTTGCATGAGATGTTGTTGGAAGTAAGTTTTTTCTAAAATTGTAAATAATTAGAACGCAAAACGGGTCGATGAATATCAAGATATTGAATTTTGAAGTATTCGTGGCCCCCAAATCACTAGAAAGTATAAAAATGGTCTTATTTTAAAATCATATTTGTGGTACCGCCGCGGGCCATACTAGTTTATCATCAAGGCAACTACTACTATTAGGGTTTTGTTTTGTGACATTATGATATGAGGGACTATCGGTCAAATGGGGCGGCATGAGGTGTGGTTGGAAGGGAGTTTTAATAGAGTAGTTGAAAACAATTGGATCGCAAAACAGGTCGACTGGTCTCGAGATATTGATTTTAAAGTGTTTAAAGGCGCCAAATCACTAGAAAATTACAAAAGTGACCTAATTTAAGATTTAGCAAAAAAAACAAGAGGAGCATGGTCAAAGTATTTAAGTGGTCATGGCAACGCCGCGAGGGCATACAAGTTTATTGTTGAAGGCAAGAGTGTGTTTTGTTTTGTTTTAAACCTGACATTATGATATGTGGCATCTCCGGTTGGATTTGGGCTCATGAGGCATTGAAGCAGTGTTTTTGTAAAGTTGTGGAAAACGATCTGATCGCGAAACGCGGTGACAGGTCCCAAGGTATTGAATTTCCAAGTATTTATGGCCTCAAAAATATTAGAAATAATTTGTATGAGTGTAGCAACCCCGCGGGGATGTACTAGTAAGATTGCAATGATCTTTTTACAATGAAAAAGTGAATAAAATGGATGATTTTGTGAGAGCTATATCTCCTTCCTTTATTTACCATTGGATTTCAAATTTATTTCTTTGAATAGATTCCAATTAGAGTCTGGTTTTAGTGGCAGTTTGTTTAATCCAATCCAAGGTGTTTCAAAAATAAAGCATGCTACATTCTCTGTTGTAATTGGTCCATTTTTTGAAATTGCCCTGAAGGGCATTACATGGGGAGTTGAAGCCAATTTTACGATATTATATCATAATGCGTGGGGACAAGTTATGACATGGCGCCTACTCCAAAAGTTAAGAGATGCAAGAATCGAAGGCCAATAAATGGCATGCCCTTAGGGTTGTTTCTTGATTTCATTACAAAACTAATATGCCCGCTCAGCGTTGTCAGGCCTATATATATACTTTAACCATATATATCTCTATCTTTGCCCCTATGTCCGCTATCTTCCTTGTTCCTACTACCGTCCCTATGTCCGCTATCGTCTTCGTTCCTACTTGCGTCCCTATGTCCGCTATTATCCTTGTTCCTACTACCGTCCCAAAACGACAAGTTTTTAGGCTTCTAGATCATTTTTGACTGATTTTGAAGGGCTAAAAAGCAATGATTCCTGCACAGTCGTGTTCTCTTGTTCTTTTGCTTGATCTGAAATTGTGTTAAATTTTGTAATTTCTAGTAACTTGTGAAACCAAAACTTGGAGTTCAAATATCTTGTCATTCGGGGCCTGACTGCCAACCGACTATTGCCCACACCCTTCCAAAATTACCCACTTTCAACAACACCTCCCGCACCCCATTAGAATAAGGCTTCTTGAGATCATACCATCGCAAACAAAACAAACTACCCACCCTAAAAATATGGATAATTATTTCTCTAAAATATCTTACTCTAAACAAATCAAAAGCATGAAATGCCATGGCCCCATGACCTTATTTTTTCTTTTACAAACTGGCCTTAGGGGCTTTACACATACGAGAACTGGCCCCCACTTTATTCTACATAATGTGTTTGTCAAGCGGGCTCAAAATGTGAGTGAATCGACTTGGAGGTTTGATGACCTTGGGGAACAATGTGAACCACAATGATGTAAGGTAGTGGTACATGGATTAAATTCTATCCCAAGTGAGATAGGAGGGGAGAGCTGAGCTTCTGAGCTCCTCAGCACACTGAGGCTTCCTCCATGCCTTAGCCTCTCCTACACCATGGCGACCTCCCCTCACAATGCACTTGTTAGACTTCGAGTGTTATACATTGTGTTTATTTTAGTGACACTAACAGAGCCCCTCATCCTGATTTTTGTAGAAAAAGCTCTTCCCTTGACAATTGGGAAGCACCAGATAAAATGCAGGAATATTAGTCGCGATAGATTGGGATGCGCCGCCTTAGGGAGAACACCGAAAATAGCAGCTTGCAGAAACAGGCAACAGGTCATATTCCTCCCAAGTCAGTAGTGTAGTAGCACCTCGGGCCCTTACCAGAGTGCTTTAAGTATCGACCTTACAAGCGTCAAACGTAGAACAAGCAATAAAACCTGCACAAATCCTTCACCAACGCAACAAGAACCCCACACAACACCAAGGTAACATCACACCTTACTGCACAAAATATTCTCGCCCGCACACTCTATCATAACATAGAACAACACCGCGTGCAACCACGCATACATGGCACACTCTTACATACACACATACAAACCACCACCTCACTAACATATCTCTCCCATCCTTCACATGTAAACAAACTCATCCTACAACTCAATCACATTAAAAACATATATTACAAGGCCTGTCTACCTTACCTGCTACAAAATACTGCTCTTCAAACTATCTGACTCCACTACAAGCTCGATATGTTATATGCTTTCAACATTATCAACCCTATACTCCAGCCCAAAACGAGCAATTCTAACTCCAAACACTTCATCAACCCAGCCACACCACCGTGCACATCCTCCCAAATCCCATGCCTCACCAAAAACCGCACTGCATGAGCCACCGAAACAATGAACACTGTTCATCACAAAAAACCACAAATACATTGGCAACTCGTAACCCCTTCCCCCAACAAACCACACATGCACCTCACCTTATACCTAACCAACACATTAACTTCCATCCACCTAATCCCTGCCAAACCACACCCCTCCAACAAACTTACAGAAGAAAACACCAAAAATCCATAACTGCACCCCTGCCAAAACCCTGTCACTACTGGCATGCCAATATATACCTACACGTCTCTGCACACCCTCATTGCCCCCCCCCCCCTGGAACCCAACAAAACACTTCCACCACAACCACAATAAATATTTTGCACAAATCATACATTCACGCATTAAGATCCTGCCACTAATAAACCCCCCACCTACACACATTAAAACCAAAAGACGGCACACTAAATTTTGTTCCCTCACCTACCACACTGCAACAAAAAACGGCCCATTAAATTTGCTCACACTAACAGCCATAAACCTCACTCATCCTACCACTATATATAACCCAAAATCCTTCTTCTAAAACCCAGTATCAATCCACACTCACAAGGTATGCAACCCCCCACCTTACACTCCATTCTTTTTAGAAATTTTTACATTTTGCATTCCACTAACTCCCTTCTACCTACTTTTGTCCTCCACATACTCATGCACCACTCACAAACAAACGCAACCACTACACACACTCAAGATGGGCAAAAGCAATTAAGATGCGAACTCAGAGAAGTCATCCAAATCTCGATGTTGTATCTACTCACTCAAGACGCATGTAGGATCCAGCTCAAAGAAACAATGGAACACCCTTCGAATGGAGTACCTTGCGCTCCATACCATCGCACCAACACTCGATGACTTGATGTACCCACTTGCCATCAGGGACTTCTCCGAAGGTTGCACTCCGCTACCCGAAGACAACAACCACATAGACATAGCATCCCCACGCAATACCAGACGAAGGCTACAACTCGAAGCGCACTCTGATGATGAGGAGGACCTTCTGCCCAAGCAACATTCCCCAACCTCATCGACATATGTCTCCATCTCTGAATCGAGAAACAACCCGACTCCCATCAACCACCCACCGACCATCGACCTTGGAGAAAGTCACCATATGGAGATCCTTCTGATGCCGCAACTGCTGCCCACTGATAGCATTGCAGTAACAGCCAACAAAGACGGACCAACGACCACAATTCCGCCCCAGACGCAGATCAACGCCCCCCCTTGCTCCACCAGCGGCAATTCAAGGTGCACCCGATCAATACTTTCCTTTCCTGTGGTATACATATTATGTTCATGAGTCCCTTAACCCCTAAATTTCCTTGTTGCAAAACGGTGTAAGTCACAAAATTTGACCTTCCTTTAGACTAAGCTCAAAAACTCTCAATCTAAGAAATATTCAAAAAATTCAACCGTAAGATCTCAAAGTTCACTTGACATTCTTCTCACATACCAAATTTGAACCGTTCATTCTTCCTCATTTGTGAGATTATAATGATCAAAGTTGGCTGATTTTTCCTCCTGCAGGAACCTCCAAAACCCGTTTCGGGTTTTAAGAAAAGTTAGGGGTTAATATCTTAGACAATAACTCACATAGACTCCCATTTACATCCAACTACCTAGCTCTTCAAGGCACACCATCATATGAAATCCAAGAGTACTTACAGTGTCGCCATGCATTTCCGCATGTCCCGCAACTCCTATACCCATTGATTCGCCCAAACGGAATAGTCGGCTAGTATTACCACTTGACACAACTCCCACAAAATTCAGAAGTTGACCCTACAACCGATCTCTCCCCAACTTATTAGGTCACAATTAGGTTTGATAACTAGTACCACACTATGACCAAATCAGATATCAAACAAGATGCCCATGCTAGGTTAGAGCAAATGCGAATCCCTCTAGCAGACAGATATAGAGAACCTATCGCAGCCTTAGCGAGGCAATCCGGTTGGATGGGTTTTCTCAATGATTGACCTCTTAAACCCATTAGTTGATGGCATAGCCTTGCTTTAGGGACATAGAATCTTCACCCTCCAGATGCAAACGGAGAGTACGTAGTCGGTAAAGTCAAAAAAGGATTTGAGTTTCAGTCTACCGCCACTAACCGTAGACTCCGAATGCAAAGCCCGACCTTAGCAAACCTCACTTCCCGACAACTCCTAGCTGATCTTATTAAACTTGGCTACTCCTCGGGCAACAACTTAGAATTCATAGGTGTTTCAAAACGCACAAAAGAGCAAACTGCAGCCGACATTACACTTGCAGCAGAAAACACTGTGCTTCACCTCAGGCAATATCTATTACTTTTCCACGGCCAACGTATAAACATAACCACTCCCCCTCTTATTCCCTCCCCAAACTCTGCCCCCAAAGACCCACTCACCACCACCTTGATTCTCATAGATTGCCTTTGCGTTGCTCACAAATACAAATCACCATTGCCATCCACCGTCTCCTTGGCGCCAAAAACGTCATTGCAATCCACTACACCAACTCTGCAGAAGACGACCAAGGCAAGCATAAAGGATCAGCTATCATTTACTGCCTAAACGCATCAGTTTACAGTCAGTGGAGTTACAAAATGGCAGTCCCCCTACTCGGCACGTTAGTTGCTTTCATACCTCACTGTCGCAGCATGTCTGGGTCCAATCCTAGCGCTGCCGCTCGCGCCCACAACGCCCGACCGACTTGCGAGATAATCGTTGATAAACTCGCCGCCTTCCAAAACAAAGCAGCCCCTGCACCTTCCCCTACGGCAGCTGAAGTGCTCCCTGAAGGAGGTCGAGGATCGCATCGAAGCCCGCCTCATTGGACTCCGGGACAACATCAATCACCACACGTCAATCACAACTGATGCTGCGACCACCTCCTCGGTGACCCGACAGGAGCTCCTCCTACGACAACTTCAACACTTGACAACAACCTCTCAAGAATATAATCAAAGGATGTTTGGTATCTCATCTGCACTAATCCGAGGCCAGGACCGAATCCACATGCTTGCCTTGTACCAACTCAGAAGAACATCGCAAATGATTAGACACCGCATCAAGTCAAGACTCCCACTCACTATCTCACTCAAAATCTGAATTGTCCTAAGTAGTGCATACCATGTATGTACACCTCTAGTCAATAAAGTTTCTCTTTCACAATACTGCATATGCCCAGATTGTTCCCTTTACTCCAATCTCTCACATATTTCTTTACAAAATATCATCACCTCCTATTGAACACAAAACAACCACACCTCCAAGTCTAGCCAATGCCATACAAATTTCCCACCTTACAGAGGAAAGTCAAGCCCTGAACCCAATCACTACACACTCACAAACCCTAAAAAATCACAAGTAGCATCCCAAACCAAGCACAATATCGATGATCCAAAGCGCAAGATGAGAAATGAACAAGAAGAGCACTTACCACATACACCACGATCTCTACACCTCCCTACTAACAACTCTGGACTCCTTACGCCTTGCAACGTACCACGTACTTATGATATGTATCACCTACACTACAGTCACCACCTTCTCTTTGATGAAACAGATCAAATGACTCTCTTCCACAAAAGGTGTTGCGCCACCGCCCCACACAACGCCCAACCCTATAATTCTAAAACAACTTTTGAGAAAGAAAAACTTAGCAAAGAGAACCACAAGCAACTAATCCCAGTTCCTACTAGGAAACTCACCAACCATCAACTGACTTCCCAACATCAAAACCTCGATATACTTCAAGCACATAACAGCCTAACCGTAAGTATGTCTTGCCCAAAAATAAATAAACAACTCACAAAACAGTTGGAAAGGAATTTCACGTCGAGCTCACACCTGCAACATAAATCACAATGAAACGCTTCAGCAACACGAAATAGGTTAATATCGTTGGCCGCACACTTGGATTGCACATCGAGCAAGAAAGCCTCCTCTGAACAAAGCAACCAATTCAAAACACCACCCGCCTCTAAACATGCGCCCAAAATTACCAATTACTTGATGGTTAGTACACCATCTACTTTAAAGAGCAAAAGTAGAACGGCTATGACTCAGATACAGATACGCTCAAGGATTTGGATGCCGGTAGCGATGAAAATCATCAAGGCGATAAAGCCCTCCGACTTGAAATCTCAAACAGACTCTCGTATTGAACTACTTCTACAAGCTCAATTTGGGAATTTCCCATATAACCAATTTGCTTCAATACTTGAGAACCTGGACCGAAGATATGAAAATTCCACTAAATTGTACATATCAATTACCAATCAATATGCACTACCTTTTTCCATCGATAACATTCACTTTAATGCCATAATCCAATATAATGATTGCAATCACCATCACAACAATAAAAACATAGACTTCACACTCTTCCAAAATTCCAAAATCCAGAATAATGATTATGATCATTGCCACAATTTTAACCCTTAAACGTCAGATCCAGCCCGAGGGGTTGGGTTTTTTTTTGAGAGAATCTTGCTCATAACTTACACTCCATTATACCAAATGGAATTTTTAGAATTCCAAACTGAGCACCTTAAAGAGATCTATACTTTCTTAGAATAGAGCTCAAGCAAATTAAAAATAGAATAATGCTAAAAATGGAGTTTAAAAGAGATTTTGGGTGTGGTATCAGGAAAGCATATGACGTTTAAGGGTTAAGAATGTAGACTTAAATAATTCTAACACCAAAACTCAAATTAATGAATATAATCATTACCACAATTGTAATAGTAAGAACATAGATTTTAATCATTCAAACACCAAAAATAATGATTACAATGATTATCCCAAAAATAAGTACAATCATGTGGATTTATACAAAATCCATGAACATCCTCTCAACATCCATGAATACCATATACACAGTCACCAAACAAAACAAGAAAAATGTCCCATTTCTAATAGCTATCTCAACACATTCCTATACCCACACATACACAAGATTTTCCTCCATAACCGGCCACAAAACCAAACAAGCAATATATGTACTTCCTTGGAGACCTTAAAATCTACACCTATGGTTCTTGGAGATCATTCCAAAACTTCCAACCAATCCCCTGATTCCACAATGAAAACCACTCATGCACCAAATTTTAAAACAATACACCTCAACATCATTCTAACACACATACTCACACTAAATATTAAACCTACACTAAATCCCAACCCTCTAAAAAAAACTAAACATAGATTATGTACTAACACCATGACCATAGAAATACTAACCTACACCTATACTAACACAAATATATCTTACCACAACCTCCCAAAATTACCCAAATATACAAAATCCACTACATCATAAGCTTAAAACTAACCATAATAGCAAAATTACTTGACCCAAGGGACCTCAAATATCCCAAGCCCTTCACTATCAACCCTTAAACGCCCACAATGTCGAAAAACGACATTTTGGATGTACATCAGAAACTTTGAAGAGGCATATCTTCTTCATCCGAGGTCCGTTTTGGATGAAATCACTTGGATTAGGTTCCAAATAAAGTCTAGTTTGTGTTGTAAAACTTTCAACCCCATGCAATAGAGTATGAATCAATGAAATGCACTTTAGTGAAGACAACTCTTGTTTTTGGGTTTCCAAGCATGGGGCATGTATTACCATTGCAAGCCAATTATGTGAAACTAAAAATAGTTTTTCATGACTTTTTTTTTCATGGTCATGATCTTAAGGTGATTCTTAACAACTTTGTAGTGAGAAGTTTTTTGATCCAAATGATTTTGCTATTGGCTTTGCAATGATGTTTTGTCAACAGAAATAGTGAGAAATTGGATGATATTTGAGGAGCTATATCTCCCTCAGCCACCATTGGATTTCAACTTAATTTTTTGGGATGGCCTCCAATTAGAGTCTAGTCTAAGTGGTAGAAACCTTAACAAGATCGAAGATGTTTTGAAGATAAGGCATGAAATTGAATGCAAAGGGTCTAGTTTTGGACTATTTTTCCTTTGTAAAATGTTCGGTAGTTTTTACCATTGCATGGCTTTTATTTGAGCCAAGAAACTTTTTTGATGAATTTTTGTTGGGTAAAGGACTTATTAAGATGAAGGTGAACGTCTTTTTAGTTGGTGATTTTTTCATTGCATTAGGTATATTGGTAGCACTTCCACCTCAAAGTGAAAATGATGAAATTTTGCAATTTCTTTTTGATATTAATATGTTATGATCTCCCGATCTGCAAGGCCTCATGACTCAAATTTTGGTCCACATGATCTTTGATAAGTCTGTTACAAGATGATGGTAATCATCCACTTTTTCACTTTTTTCCATCGTAGAAATATCATTGCAAAGCCAGTACTAAAATTATCTGGATCAAAATACTTCCAACTACAAAGATTGTGGGATGCATCTAAAGATCACACTTGTGTAAAACAAATCATGCAAAAACATTGTTGATGTCAAATAATAGGCTTGCAATGGTAAGACATGCCAAATGTTTAAAAACCCAAAAAACAAATACTCCCTTCACTAAAATGCATGCCATTTTTTCATAGTTAATTTTATGGGTCTGCAATTTTTACCACGTAAACTAGACTTAATTTGGGACCCAACCCAAGTGATTTTGTCAAAAACAGAGTCCATATGAAAAAGTTATGGCTCTTCAAAGTTCATGGCCTTCGTTCAAAATGTTCATGGGCGACCGACGGTCCTTGCCCATCAGGTAGACCGCCGGTCGCCCTCTGAGCTACGTTCGCCCATCAACTGCATCGGCAGTCGCCTCACTGACCAACGTTCGTCCATCGGCTGTATCGGCGGTCGCCCCAACAGGAGGGGTACAAATAGGCTCGCAGACACTTCGTCCTTGCCCATCAGGTAGACCGCCGGTCGCCCTCTGAGCTACGTTCGCCCATCAGCTGCATCGGCGGTCGCCCCACTGACCGGCGTTTGCCCATCGGGTGTATCTGCGGTCGCCCCAACAGGAGGGGTACAAATACGCTCGCGGACACTTTGTCCTTGTCCATCAGGTAGACCGCCGGTCGCCCTTTGAGCTACGTTCGCCCATCAGCTGGATCGACCCTTTTTGCAAACGAGAATTCTCCCAGCTATGTTGCATGCGAGTCCATAAGGGTTCGTATCAGCTCTTAGGAGGATGAGATGATAATGAACATTGGATGGGGGAGGGGTAAAAGAGCCATGTAGTTATTTATGTATTAGTTTAAATTAACAAGGAGTAGACACATGCTAGTAATTTGGGATCATTGGTCCCATAATTCCCATTTCATGATCTTTCAGCTCATAAAAAATGGACATGAGAGGTCTAAAACTCTAAATTGGAAATAATGAATGGGAGAGAGGATGGGGTGACACTTTCTCATCCTCTTGGTAGGCATGACATGGTATATATTTTATTATATGGTGTATATCTTAGCAAGTCATTTTGTGCCTAACTATTTAAAATAATTGATAAAATTTGTATTGATTTACAGAGTCTTAGCCTCTTTAATGCATCAAACACTTCAATATCTACAATCTTAGAATTTAATCATGTCAATCAGTTTCTAGCATTTAGATAAGATACTATCTTTGCAACAAAACTTCACCATATATTGTAACATCACATTCAAGAACAAATTTTAGTTTCTTCTAAGATCAGTGGAGTCTTTAATAAATTATAACTTCTCCATATACAACATCCGAGTATATATATGCTAATATATTATCCTTGCAATTAGTTTACGGCCCCATAACGACATTGGTTAAAATGATTGGGGGGAGGCATTTGAAAGTTTTGGCGGGTTAAGTATTAACGCCTTTTAATACAATTAAGAGAAAGGGGTTTGTGCATATAGCCTAGTAACAAGTGAGGGAAAAAGTTGCTTGTCAAATTAAAGGGTGATATATAACATATTATAGTTTTGGCAAAAAATTGAGTCACCACCATATGAAGGTAAATATTATAAGTCGACAACAATAACCATTTACAAATATTCTAATGAACCAATTACTCATAGTAATATTTAACCCATTATTTGTGAATGACGTGCAAGTATTTGATATCCCTTGCCCGTATTATGATGAATAAATCAAACTTAGATATCAGGACAGTCAAAATATTTTCAACACTTTACTACTAAGACATTTTAGGAACTTGAAATAAGCGTACCTTTACTCTACTTGTCTTAGGCTCACTTTACATTGTGGACCCTCAAGATTGACCATTTGGCTTTACAATACCTTGATGAAAGGAGAATGATCACTAACTTCGAAGTCCCCAAAGTATGCTAATTTATCCATAATGAATAATGATTTTATGGTCTCCTTGATTGTAGTTGAGTGGAAGTAAATGCTTCAACTCAACTACTATCAAAGAGACCATGAGGCTCAAAAATCATTGATTGGCTAGAGTACAATTATTTAAAAGGAAATGAGGAAAAAGGGGAGGGTAAAAGAGAGAATGATGAGAATTTTATTTTAAAATTGAGATTAAACTTGTACGGGTCTAAATCCATCTTGCACCAGAAGAGTGTCCAAGGCACTCAAAAATTCATTTTTCATTTATCATAGTCACGGGTCTTGGCCAAAAGCCATGACCATGACAATCATTTTCATTTGGGAATGGGAAATGTGAAGAAGCGGAGAATATGAAATTTGAAGAAGATGGCGAATGAAAAATGAAGGGAGATTTAAGGGAAATGAGGGGGAACGGGGAAGATGCTTGAAGCGGGGAATTTGAAATTTGAATATGAGGGATTGAGGGATTGCGTAAAAGAGGATCCAAGAGAAAGAGCGAGAGCTCTTGCGCACTCGCCCCTCCAGACTGCCGGTCGCCCCAAACCACAGTTGCAGCGAACCGGCGATCGCTCATGCGGGACCCGCGGTCGCCTATGCGGGACCCGCGGTCGCCTATGCGGGACCCGCGGTCGCCTATGCGGGACCCGTGGTCGCCGACACCTGTAGTCTCTTAGAGTGACATGTATTTTTTTTTCCCACGTCATTATCGACCCTACGCCACGTATGAAAATAGCTTTTTACCACAATGTCAATCTCCAAAACCCTCAACAAGTTTTTACTATGCAATTTCTGGTACGGTCGGCATTCCCGTCGAATCGCACGCCAAACAGACATGTCCAATATGACAATTCAGACAGACATTCCGAAAAGTGTGTCTAATAAGACAACCCTGCCGAGTATAAACATCTAGCAAAAATATTCTTGTCTACCATTCAAGTCACACATTCAAACCACCAAAACAGTATACGAAGATATCCATGTCTTACACGATACATACACAATCACCTCCAATTTTCCCCACCTAATCTACTATATGCACTCATTACCACTATTGGACCCCAAATTACCATGTGCAAACAACACATAACATCCAATCCTACCCCGCACTGGACAACATCTCTCCTCAACAAACTCTCTCGACTACCAAATATCCCATCAAGGCACCTAAATACTCCACACCCATACACACACTTTCTAGATACTCGACAAGACATCATTAAACCCACACAAACCATCCATAAAGAACTTTATACTAATATCTGGGAACATGCAAATACCGCAACCTTACAAACAATAAAAGACACCTTCCCATACCTCCCCAAAATACTCATAATAGAAGCTCTAAGATGCACTGAAAAACTTCCTGAATATTCTCACCCCCCACCACTACCACCCACACCACCCACACAACCTCACTCACACATCACCACTCAAATAATTATTTGGAATGCGGCCTCACTCAACACCGCCTTGCCAAATCTTCACCATCTTACTCAAACCTTTCCTGCAATAATAGCTATTCAAGAAACAAAACTTACAGCCAATAAATCCACAAAATACATCCAATGCATGCTACCACAATATAAACTCATTTTCAATAACACACATGCGCTAACCCGATGTATACAACAACGAATGCCATACACCCCCGCTAAAGGAGGCCTTCTCACCCTCATACATCAAAATTACGCCTCTCCGGGAAACATTACCAAAATCTCAACCCCGGCTAGCATTTCACCCTACCTCCAAATTATTCACATAGCAAATAAACCCCTCACTCTATGGTTACCCATTCACTTATATATGCCATCGCACCCAACAGACATAGGTTTAATCCCTCTCATTCAACAATCAATTACTACGCATATACAAACACACCTAAATCACATCCAAATTCTTTGTGAAGATTTTAAATAGAAACATTGCCCTCATTGGTAAACAAAACCCCCATACCAATACATCACCACAAAAAGAAGACATCCAATGGCGCACATTCACAAATAGTCTTAATCTCACTTATATATCCACAAATAGCCCATTCTTTAGAGAAGGCGGACATAACTATACCGAAACTAGTCTTATTGACGGTTATTACATAACCTCCCCGAATCACCATTTTTTCACATCTACAACCGAATCACCATCTTTTCACATAAGCTAACTTGGACACATTCACGGCTACATTTTTCGAACAAAATGCACTCCCTATCAACGACCTCTTAACAACTCTACAACAGGATCAATTTACCCCCACATAATGGTCCAATGCTTGTGCGCAATTAGACCACCTCATAAAAAACATCACAGAAACATTACTAACCACATGTACCGCCTCCCCCCCATCCCTACCATCACCCCGCACACCAACCTTCAAGGTGGCTTCCTACTACGGAAATCACAAAAAGAATAGAAACAACACCTCTCTACATACCATTTAACCCGCAAAACAATTTACATTGCTAACAACAATGACAACTGGAGAACACATCCAATATTACAAGCTACACAACAACATACACCCACAAACATACCACCACCCCCAGAAACTGAAGATATCAAGCAAGACTGGCTAAACACATTAGCAGCTATAGCTAAAAGCGCAAACAATAAAGCACGTGCCAGCACCAGGAAATACACTCGCCAATCCATCAAAAAGGCCATAACCAAATACAGACAGTTTTACAACACTAGCCCCAAGAAAATAAACAATCATGTTTTTAAAAACCTGGAAACTCCACCACTCGACTGCATTCCCACTCACAACAACGTAATCCTCACTAGCCCAGAAGATATAGCCCAAGAAATCTTCTTACGAAAATCCATCACTAATCGTTCAACCATTCCAACATGTTACTATCACTACAACAAATCCAACCCAATGTGACTAAGTTTTATGACTAAAATCGGGCATAAATCAAAATGTGACTAGCACCATCTGTAGTCATTTGGACTTAGTCGCTTCAGACAATCTAACTAGCAGTCATATCGGACATTTTTTGTTCCCAATACTGCGTTCCCACACTGCTTTGGGACCTCAAATAGGGACGTGCACTGGGACTTGGGAAAATATGACTGTGTAGAGTCACATATGTGTGACTACATATAGTCATCAATATGAAGATAGTGACTAATTGTAGTGAGGTACCAGTCAACACATATATGGTTTTTTCACCATGCATAGTAATGTAATGGTAACTGCATTGAGTCATATTTTTGGCTGACGTCGAATGTGACTATGTGGAGTCATAGTTAATGTCGTCAACGTGGAATGTGACTCTATGGAGTCATATTTTATGTTGTTGACATGGAATATTAATGTTAGTTATGTTTTTAGCTGCCATGGATTATGATTGTGCACCGTCGTAGTATAGATGACTGGTTTCAATAAAATGATAGATGACTGGTTTCAGTCAATGGTAGATGACTGGTTTCAGTCACAGTATTGGAAAGAGTGACTCGTGGTAGTGATAAGATTCTTACCGTGTATGTGGCCCTATGACTGCGTAGAGTGATGATTTCTTTGACTGAAATTCACATTCTACATCAGTACCAAAATCATACAATGGAGACATATACGTGGGATTCAATGGAAGATACATACAAGTTTCAAGAAATTGCAACAATGTTCAAGTGTACTTAATATTCTCTAGATTGTAAACTTGATTAAAGATGAGAGAGGATCATGCATGAAACACAATACCTCAAAGAAGTTCATATAGCTTTTGGGTGGACAATTGAGTTGTTGCCTCATTGCCAATCAATAGAAAGTGCCAAAGAAAAAGAACATGTAAAATCACTTCTCCTCTATCAAATGTAACCCTCTAAGTATTCATCTATACTCCTACCTCTAAGTACTACTCAAGACTCCTACCTCAAAGTACTCCTCAACACCTCTTACCTTCAACAATCTTCTAAGAGAGAGAGAGAGAAAGAAAGAAAGAAAGAAAGAAAGAAAGAAAGAAAGAAAGAAAGAAAGAAAGAAAGAAAGAAAGAAAGAAGAAGAAAGAAAGAAAGAAAGAAAGAAAGAAAGAAAGAAAGAAAGAAAGAAAGAAAGAAAGAAAGAAAGAAAGAAAGAAAGAAAGAAAGAAAGAAAGAAAGAAAGAAAGAAAGAGAGCTCAAAAAATGAGGGGCTGGAGGCTGGTTGCCCTTAATATTCTCAACCCTAACCCTAAACAAAAATGGAGGCAAGGTCCACCTTCGCCACGTGTCATTTTTTTACTCAGTCTTTTAGGGGTTTATGACTTTGTAGAGTCATCAAATTGAAATATATGACTACTATTAGTCACGTTAAGGACTACGTGACTACATGTAGTCACCCAAACCAACTCTATGACAAAGACTAAGTCATACATAAACCAAATACCAATACCATACAACTATGTTAGATATGACCGCATATAGTAAGCAATCAAAGCATGACTATGGGAATCACAGCGGGGAACATATGTCTCCTTCCCGTAGACGTTTCCATCCACGTCCTCAAAAAAATGACTACGTTTATGACTAGTCCATGACTAGTCTGTGACTCTAGAGACCATCTTATGACTGATTTTTGACTAAACTGATGACTGATGTGACTACGCAGTCACATAGGCCGGTTTACATCTAGTCACATTGGGTTGGATTTGTTGTAGTGTATCAACCGAAACATCTTTAAAATTGTACATGTGCAGTACGCCAATATCCATGGCATGAATTAGATGGTTTTACACTTGAAAAGAAAGGTACACCAGAAATCCTTCGACATACATACTACAATCGCGAAACTTTCGACATTTGCCTAGAAAATCTCTCACAAAACAAAGCCCCAGGCCCAGATAAGATCCCCAACTCCATCCTCAAACATATGCCAGACTCATTTCACACACTTTTATACCTCTTTTTCTCCCGCCGCTATAATCAAAAACAAATACCCGCATCATGAAAAACAAGCTTTACTATATTACTATACAAGAAGGATGACCCCTCACTCCTTCCTAACCACAGACCTATTGTCTTGACCAACACAATATATAAACTTTTTACCAGCACTCTTACACTCATTCTTTCAGCCTATGGAGAACATCACCAAATACTTTATGATAGCCAGGAAGGCTTCCGCGTTGAAAGAAGCACCGCACGACAAATACAAATTATCACAGCTGCACTTAAAGATGCTAGAATCACAAACCGGGACATTTACATTATGTACATCGATTTCAAAAACGCCTTTGGTTCCCTGAACCACACTAGACTTTTAGCAATTATGAAAGACCTTGGCTACCCAGAAGATGCAGTTGCACTAATTGGAAATATCTACTCTCATTCCACCACCACATACATCGGCAAACACTTTGGACAAACGAAACCAATCCCAATCCAACAAGGCACCATCCAAGGTGACACATTAAGCCCATATCTTTTTATCATATTCTTAGAACTCCTCCTCAAATGGTTACAAAGAGGGAATTACGGATATAAATTTGGCACATCAAAAACAACGATCAACTCCGTTGCATACGTTGATGATTTAGCTGCCCTTACTGCTACCCCCAAAGCCCTACAAACACAAATGAACAAAATCGAAAAATTCAGTGACTGCACACGACTCGAAGTAGGTACATATAAATGGGCAGTTACAGGCTGCCCAAACAAATCCAAACTTATACCCACCGCCTTCAAAACTCTTCTTCAAATACATAACATCAACTACAAAAATGAACCATTACCAACACTGCACCAAAACGAAGTATATCCCTACCTGGGCATTCAAGTGGTACCAACACTAAAATGGAAACTCCAAACACACCTAACCACCAAAAAACTTATTGAACAATGCCAAAAACTTGCCAACTGCCCAGCTACAATTAAACAAAAAATCAGCATGGTAGATACAATAATCCGTGCAGGCATTGCATATAGCTTCTATGCAGTACCCTACTCACTACCAATTATCAAAATATTAGATAAGAAAACCTCCAGCATCCAGAAAGCGATATGTGGTCTACCTAAATGTACGGCAAATGTTATAGCACAATTACCACGCGAAGACTTCGGTCTTGAAGCATTTTTCCTTAAAAATGCTTACATTAGATGCATTGGAGACCAACTAATAAATGCACTAAATGATAAAGTCAAACTTGGCCCAATTTACCAGGGCCTCACCCAACACATTTTAGCCAAATTTGGTGGATCCAAAGAAATTTCCCGAATAAAATACAATGACTCAATACACTCTCCAATCACCAGAATACTCTTCTTATTCAAAGAAGCTGGTGGAATCCACCTACAAAGCACACTTGACAACTTCCAACTTGAAGCCACTGAATTAGAAATACAATGGATGTTCCAAGCATCAAACCTTTTGCCTCACCTTGATTCCAAATTATCCCTCAAACTATTGCATAGATTATTGCGAAATAAAATATACAAAATAAAACACCTCACACTACCAAATGGAACCACCCTCATGTCACCTATAGATTTTAGAACATATTATAAAAACCCTACGAAATTAAAAAGAAGTGTTGTAAACCTAGCACAACAACTCTTTTGCCAAAACAATTGCACTCTGGAATGCTCACATCTGTGCCACACACACCCACCATCCTACCTTCTACACAACAAATACATCGCACATAATCACGTAATATCCCCCTACCCCTACACCCTCATCGCATTCAACTCTCCCACCACTAACACCAACAATACTCCACCTAAAAAAATCATCAATAATCCGATAAACTTTCCCATACACCACATGTCTGCACACAAACTAGTTACCAAAAAAGACAAATACAAAATCACACACTCCTCTAACGTATACATATGCCATTGAGAAATAAACAACCACCTGCACTTGGCTATCTCCTAAAGAGCTCTTCCCACCAAACTACCCGGCCACCATAAGACATAATCTTAACCTTTTATCGGATTACTACACATAACAAAAACACAAACTGTATAGACACATCATCAACACTTATTTTACACTACCACAATCAAAAGACACCTGCTTCATCATGCCTCCATTAAACATACCCCTCATACAAATTCATCTCCAAGACTGCAACCCTGACAAAGACATCCTCACAAACTCCCCCACCATACAAGTCCCCCGGGGAGATCACTATCGCTCTTTAGAAATATACGTGAGTTAAAATATAGGGTCTATTTAATTCAAAAGCGAGAAATTTTATATAATGTGTAGGACTTCTATAGGGTCAATAAAATGCTACATACTCTATTATATATAAATTAGGCTATATAAAAACAATATGTAGTATGACATTTTATTTATAAGTTAGCCTTCACAAATAGGAGCCTTGATTATTTTTTATAGTAGGACTAGTATGTCTCCGTGTCCTTTGGACACACGGAGAAAAACATTAAAAATAGTAATTATCAATGTCACTTAAGTTTGGACTTTTTAGTTTGGAGTTATTGTAAGCATGAAAGGAGTGAAGGCAAAATGCAACAAACTGTTATATGCACTAAGTAGCATTTTAAGTCCCAAGAACCTTATTTTGTGTCGGTTTAACGAATATGACCTTTTGTGCTTTGTTTGAGTTTTGGTATGTTGCAACAATCAAAGTAAGACAAAATCTTTGGCCTTGAGAGCAAATTTTTGTACAAGGCTCGAAAAAATGCACCCATACTGTTTATATGTAACATAGCCTCAAGTAATTCAACACATGTATGAAGTTATAAAACACCATAGGGTACAGGGATGTCACGGCGTCCGGACGTCCGGAGGTCCGCAGGGGGTTAAGGGAACGTCCGTGACTTAGAGATTCTGGACTTTTTACTTAAGGTAAATGGGGCGACCGACCTCTAGGATGGCCGTCGGCCCGAGCGACCGGCCTCTAGGATGGCCGTCGGCCCGAGCGACCGGCCCCCAGAATAGCCGTCAGCTGGGGCGACCGGCTTGCCGACCGGTAGCCTCGTAGCCGTCCGATCGATTGCCGCAGCCTCCTACCGCTGAATCTATCGCGGCCGACCGATCGGTCGGCCCGACCGGAATTTAAGGACCAAAAAAAAATTTTTAAAAAATAAATAAATAAAAATTAAAAAAAAAATTAAAAAAAGGCTGATGGCCTGGCCGTCTGAGCGGTCGCTAGCCGACCGTTCGGTCGGCCGGAGCGACCGGATTCCAATTTTAGGATTTATATTATTTTTATTTTTATTTTTATTTTATTTTTTGTTTTTTTTATTTTATTTTATTTTTTCCGACGGCTTGGGCGTTCGAAGCCGCTTTGGTCGGTAGCTAGGGATGGAGAATTCAGGCAATTTCCCATGACGGATATCTAGGAATTAAGATCTCTTTATTTTATCTATAAATTTTAACCATACTTAAGTTACTTTTGCGAATTGATAGATGATTCATTTGATCCTATTATCAGGGTCCGGAAGATGTTACTTACTTCGTACTACTTATGGCATGTTGATGTTTAACAACTTAAAAGAGAAAATAGGATGATGTTCATGTGTTTTCTAGTTTAAATTATGTATTTTTCTTCAATTCCCAAATTGCAAACTTTAGAAACAAGCCTAATGTCTTAATTCACTGTGAAGGGCATTTAGTATTTTGGGGGTGTAAGTTCTTAGTGTCATTTGCCAAAAACACATAGCATCATAAGGATCAAATAAGATAAATAGAAAATCTTTACTTGAGGATAAGAAGACGCTTCCACAAAGATTACTTTTATTCAATACAAATTTTATTGCCATATAAATTAATATCATCAAATCGCATCTTAAAATCATATATCATTTTATATTTGATCATGTAGTATTATGAATTCCTATAATAAGATATTGAAGATACATCACTTTCTACAAAAACCAATAATAATATACGCCATAAATGTGGACATGACTCATATTTATTCAGGAGTTATGAACATCTATCAAGATCAATTAAATGAAAAATCTATATTTACACATTACCACTACGTAATTTTTAAATGATTACGAGAGTCTTATAGAAATATAATCTTTATACTCGCACATACACTTGAAAGACAAATATTAGCACATACTACTTTGTACCCAATCATGTACTTCTCAATTTGGGTTGCATGAATTTGTATTGCAAGTTTTATGTTATATGTCTTTTTCCTTCACATATTTATATATTCATATGATGCTCATAGCCTTTCAATATAGTACATGATTGGATATTTACTGTAACGCTCAACCACTAAAGGCCCAATAAACCATTTTGTGCTCTATTCCGAATTTGACAAGATGTATTTGATTTAAAAAGGATTCTTGTTGGACTTATTTTTTTACTTCCGAGATGTAAGATGGGTTGAAAACCTCATTTACATTACAAAACCTAGTTTGGAATCATGTATTGATCACACCAACCCTTCAATCACAAACATGACAAGGTTTGCATAATATTGAATAACTTATTATAAAAGGAAACTAGTAGTATTCTTCATAGATAAGTATTGGCCTTTATCATATAAGATAAAATTTAAGGAAACCATACAAATAAATAAGTACTAAGAAGAGAAATGAGAATTTTATTTTGCTATTGAAAGACTTGGTGTCTTTAATCTATTACAAGAGAATTATTAACTATTATGAGGATTTCAATTATAACAATTTAATCTAAGCATCAAGGTTTTTACATTGTCTTTGGGGAGAAAGTTTACAAGAGTTAGAAAACTCACATTTCTAAACACATTTATTTTTCCTTCAAACCCCCCCCCCTAGCCTTTAGGGGTTAAATAAACAACCACCCATTTGGATTCAAATAAAATTTGCTTAGATACTTAGATCCGTAAATGGTTAGTAACTATAATATCTTTCATTATCATAAGTCAATGTGAATATATTGCAAATTCTATCAAAGCATGACATTGTACCCCTAAAGAATTCCAAGTGATACATGGATAGTTAAGATTCATATGAATAATGAGGGGTTATTCATAATAAGTTCTATTTTTCATGTGTGTCCAAGCCCATAAGATCTTTTGAGTAAAACATTCCCTTCTATGAAAAGAAGATCTTCCCAACATTCCCCTGACAAAATCGGCATGTGGATTAATGCCCTGATTTAGGTTGTAGGTACAATGTCAGGTACCTAAAAATAGACAATTCTTAAATGCAAGCAAGAGGAGGAAGAGAAAGTGAGAAGTGGAGACATGAGGGAGTGTTGGTGAGTGAGAGAGGAAGAGAGGAGCGCAAGACACTGACCGGGATGTCGACGGTTGTTGACCGGTGGCTCGGTCGATCGATTGGTCGGTTGATCGCGGTTTTTTTTTTTTTTTTTTTCCTTAAATTCCGGTCCGTCCGACCGATCGGTCGGCCGTTATTGATTTGACGGTTGTGAACCTCCAAATCAAATCTAATGGTCACCACAACCTTCGGTCGCTTCGACCGGGGGCCGGTCGGAGCGAATTTTCTTGGTCGCTTTAAAGAAGATCAGATTTGAACGGCTGAAATGCGAGCTCGAAAAGATCTAATGGTTGAAAATTTTACTATTGTCGTAGTAATTCCAATTTACCCCCCCGGACGGACGGACGGACGTCCATCCAACCAAAAAAACTCAAAAGACGTCTGGATTGACATCCCTGATAGGGTACCGAGAATACGCCCCTAGTAGCTTTTTATGTAAATATACGGTCATCTAAAACACAAAAACAAATGTAAATAGCCCCACATCAAATACCCTCTTAACTCAGGTGTATACCTTAAATCACAAGGAGTGATCTCCCCGAGACAAGTCCTAAATGAAACAACACATTTATTTGATACAACCAGACATTTCCTCCTCACCATCCCTACATCAAGACTCATATGGCTATGGAAACAATACCACTCATGCCTCAACACTAACCACGATCTAACCTCCCCCCCACCAAATCATTTGAAATTGAATTTATTTTGTTGTATAAACGCTACAATCACAGTCTCTCCAAATGTAATCCCAAAGCAACACTCCACCACACGCTCCCTACTACTATAATAGACACACTTATCACATCCTTCCACATTACACACACATATTTCTCCTCACCCATAACATGCCCCCTACAAATTACAAAATATTACTGCACATTTCCCCCGTGACAAAATATTCCGTTCTAGGGGCCTTGCTTTTCAATACAAATAGCAAGGAATTGGCTACACCTACCCTCTCAATGACGAAACTGCTCAACAAACCATACACTGGGCCAAGTTAGCTGCACAACAAAACCGCAATGCCACAACTATTGTTGTCTTGCCAGACAAACATTGGTTCCACAACCCAACACCATATTCAACTGAGTTCCCAGATACACACGTTCTAGCACACTTTGCTGCACAAGAACCCACCATTCCCACTGATCACAAAAAGCCCCGCACCAAACTAAACAAAATCCAAATTCTTTGCATTCATCACAAAAATCATAATCTCACCACCCTAGCAGACACACAAAACCTCACAAGCACCCTTAGGAATTTATCCATCACTCAATTTCACCTCCAAGAAATCACCCCCACCCCTGAAAACACCACATTCAACAAAAACAAAAATTGGACAAAATTACTATACCTACCAATTTATACATTTGATTTCTCAAACACACCCTCACTTCCACAATACAATACACATTTTCCTATTAAATTCCCACCGGAATACAACTACTACACAAAGGGCTCCTTCATACTACCACAAAAAACAACAATTGGATATATGCTTCCAGAAACCGCTGGTTATGGTATCTATAACCCAACCAAACCTGAAATACAAATATCAAAAAGACTACTTGTATTACAAACCATCTTCAGGGCAGAACTTATGGCCGCATACAAAACACTATTCCTCACAACCAAAAACATAGACGAACCTGCATTTATTTTCACAGATTGCATAAATTGCTTGTACGTTTTACAAACACACCTCATACATCCTACCTTACAAAACAACCACCGAGATTTAAACACCCTCATCGCCATAACCAATATGCTAAACATACGCACACAGCCCACCACATTCCACAAAGTACGAGACCATGTTAACATCTCTGGCAATGAAAAAGCGGACAAACTTGCCAAAGCAGGAAATGAGAAAAATTATAAATATGCCCGCAAACACTATGAATTTGCACACAAAACCCCTTTCTACTATCAAAGAGATATCTGGCGTGGACCGCATCACAGACCAACTAAAGGGCCAGTCAGAAACCTAGCTACATATCTTACCGAATACGACCGAGAAAACAACCTCAAAACTCTAGCACAAAACTTTCCTAACATGAACAAATGGACATCCAATCCGGATATACATGCGAAATCCTCAAATGCCTTCTGGAAAAACCCAAAAATCACAAATTCTCAAATAACTAGCATACTAAAAGTTCGCGCGGGCCAATACATGGGACACGCACAAAAACAACTATTCTTTGGACATATACGCTTCCCATCAAAGTCCTGCCCTATCTGCAACTCCACAAACGTAGACACATGGCTTCATGTCCTGCTTAAATGCCCCCGGCCAAACATCCACACACTCAGAGTTACTAGGCATAACCAGGCAGCTAAAACCATTAAACAACTCATCCTGTCAAACACCAAATCAAGATGCTACACACTTATAAATGCCAAGGACACCTCAACGCACCCCCAGATAACACAGTTCCAAGCTGGCTCCTCCCCTGCACTTGCAACACAAGTAGATGCTATTGCAACGCAAGATTTAGACTTGATTTACTATGCGTAATAGGTCTCTCACACCGAGGCACACCTCCACAACACCCAAATGACAACATTACCATCCAATATATCGAATTCGCGTATTGTAATGATAGATTTCTGCAAGAGACCATCACAAATAAAACCAACAAATACCAATCATTATTAAACACAATAGTTGCCCGTGGTTGAAAAGTTAACCCTCTCATAGTCATCACCGCAGGTGCCAGAGGCACAACCCACACACCATCCATAGACCCATTAGAAACCACTTTCAAACTGACCAAATAACAAATAAAAAATGCATTCAAAACAATCAACACAATAGCCATACAACACGCCGCACTAATCCTCTTACACAAATGCAAAATAGAAAATCACCAACACCTCCCTACAAATATTGAACCACCTCGAAAAAAGAGGGCGGGTAGAGGTGAAAACCACTATTGTTAGCAGCGCACTGCTTCAGTCTCAGCTTCTTGGGTAGGGGCCAGGTGGTTAATTTTATTTTCCTACCATACTCTCACAGATAGCTCCAAGCTATGCGTACTGCTCAAACGAGCCCGTCGGGGTTTGAACTCGGACCAGCACGGTTACAAATGTCCCACACCTCAACCACCCCAGGAATGCACGGCTTGGTGACCTCGAACTCACCAAAAACCCACTTAAAACACCCATTTTTCCACCATACACCTTGCACCACAAATAGTTTCTTCATGGTTACTCTAGTTTAGTCAATTTCAGTCAGTTTCGTGTACAGTTTAGTGTCTATTCCCGAAAGGGGTGAGTAGTTTTGTTCTTTTACCTCTTTGTCTTGTGGCCATCGTAGTAAAGACATTACATACAAACGTTGTATACACGCCAATTTTTGATTTGAAGATTGGAGTTCTTATATATATTTTGATGACCTTGACTCCCCGTGTGACTCCCTGTGATTCCTCGTGTGGAGCGTCCCACGATGGTCTTAGTAAACTGTGCTTGATTGAAATAGGTGATACCTTTCATCAACATAAAGCAACGTCATACAAGGCCAACTTTCGCTACCTCGTAGCCAAAATCTGCTCAAATGGCTGTATTCGAAAAACCAAAAGACAGAGCTGTTGCCTAAAAACCTTCCTTTTGAAGTCTGGCTTCTGTCCAGAGACGATCAGGGCAGTGGGTAAAAACGTGAGTAGAGGAAGAGAGACGCTTTCAAAGTGGAGAATGTGATTGTCAGATACGAATAAATATAACAATGGTTCCTGCTCCGTGCCGGGCCATGCCAATTGTAGGAATGGGGAATCCACACCGAAGAACTACAAAATCAATACGGCCGAATCGCACTAGGTCACTAGCATTGGAAGGCTGCGTTCGTGAGCAAGATTTCACAAGCAAGGATTCACAAGCCTTCCACGCATGAAAGGAATCGCCAGGCAACAACAAATCTGCACTGGTATATACTCCAGGATGGTGGGTGTTCTCGATATACTACAGTAGTTGCTCACTCACGCGAATGATCCACGGAACCAGAGTCGAGGCACGCAATTCCTAATGCACCACAATGGCAATGCCAATGGCAATGCCAATGGCAATGCCAATGGCAATGCCCTGCACTGTGCTTGTCACCCTCGACCATGCAACACATCCGGCGTGTCCAGTCCCCGCGGAAACGGAAGCTCCACGCGTTCCTTCACTACGCACTTCACCACCCCCTCGTCTTCTATCTGCTTGTACCCTGCTGGACACTCCAGCACGGACTCCGCCTTCGTCCTGCCCTTGCCCTCTTCCTCTCTTGTTGCTGCTGTTGCTGCGGGGGCCTGCGATGGTACTGGTACCGATGCTTGCAGCTTCGCCTCCTTCTCCCTTTCCCGCCCACTCCGGTTCCATTCCGACACGGCCAAGTACGCTACCACGGACACTACCACCAACAACGTTTTCCCTGTGAAGTTCAGCATGCCTGTGAACACTCGCGACAATCCGCCAGCCGGTGGACTGGTGGCTTGCTCCGCCTGCACCTCAGCAGGGTTCCCCATGGTATTGCCAGCTTCTGTCTCCGAGGCTGTTTCATCCACCAGGAAGAGGCTGCTGTTGAAGGAGCTTCGCTCATCCAGCTGCTTGGCCAGGCTCGGCTTGGCTGATCGGAACACTGGTGACTCGCTGTACAGCGACGGCGACACCGGGTGCAGATACGGCGGCAAAGGAAGGTCGTCCGTCTTCTTCACTGGCTCTCCTGCAAATGTCATGGCTTCCTCCACCACCTTCATTTCCCGCCCCTCGTGCTCCTTCAATCGTAGCAGTAGCACTCTTCTGCTCTCTTCTAGCTCCGCCAGCGCCGCGTCCTTCCGAAGCCGCTGTTGCTGTTGCACCGACTGCAGTAGCAGCAGCAGCACACCCGTTAGACCCCCGTTCGTGCACGAGCTACACCGCTCCTTCTCCTTCGTGTCCACTTAACGTGCCTAGTATGCTATGCAAAACGTGACCTCTTTCTCAGGTTCAAAACGCTGATGTCCCGGTTTAGCGCCCCCACCAACAACTAGTACGGGAGCACTAGACGCTTTCAAATGAGAAGTTTGTCGACATCTTATATCTGGTGTTTCAATTAGTCTTATACCTACACGACAATAATCTTTCATACACTGGATAACAAACCGACATGGACACAAGCTTATTCCACACCTAAGAGATTCCATACGATGTCGGCGACAGTGCCAAAATGACCTCATCGTCACTATGTTGCCACTCAACACCACTGGACCAGTTCAAAGACCTCGTTTGAGCGAGATTGGATTTGACAAACACGTGCTCCGAGCGAGCAAAGTCCAATTACAGCTGTTTTGCGACATTTTCCAACCAAAGGCTGCGAAAACTACAAGATTCGTTACACGCTTATACCGCTAATGCTAGTAGCTTCACATAGATAACAAAGGCGCCAAGGTTCAAGGAACGACAGACATCTGGATCGGCACCTGTTCTTGTATACTGGCTGCACGAGGCATATTCTAAAATTCGAGCGGCGAGCGCTTGCTTCAGACTGGCTTCTGAACGAACTCTGAATTTGCAATAATCAAATTACACCCACTCAAAACGGAGTATCGAACTCCTTGTGCTACCAAAACCCTAAAGTCGACCAAGTGTGATTGCGGGGGGTTGTAAGAGAATTGGGGGGTGTAATGGGGTGCAAGCCTAGGAACCTCAACCAGAGTGAACTTTGTGGAACACCAACTGCAGACTCGAAATGCACCAACTCTATCTAACCCTAGAATGGAAGCGCATAGAAGTGCGGAGTACCTGAAGAGACTCCAGCTGCGTCTCGAGGACCTCCAGAGCCTCCCGGATACCCTCCAAGCTGCGCACTTCCTCGTCCGTGGAACTAGAGAACACGCCAGCATCGAGCTGAGGAACATCGTCCGGGGCAGCAAAGGGGGAGGAGCCGTGAAACCGCGACTGCGAAGCCACGCGGTCAATGGCGTCGCAAATGCTGGCGTGCAGCTCATTAGCGCGGGTCATCACCACGCCGATATCATCGGGTTCCATCGCCAAACGCAAAGGGAGCGAACAGCAAGCGGGAAGAGAGGTGCGGCCTCGGGCGGAGGAAAAGAGACAAGGGAAACAGATGGGGGATGCGAAACATGCGAGGCCAGAGCGAGCGGGTGGGCAGGCAGCTACATGACATTACAAGAGGGCGAGGGCAATAGTAGAAGGAAGGAGGAGGAAAATGAGACCACAAGGGGAATGCGCCATGGAAGGATGCGGAGGAAGGGGCAGGGTGCAGGAAGGAAGGAAGGAAGGAAGGAAGAGAGTGCAGTAGCAGTAGTAGTAGCAGTGAGGGACTTGGGTGGGGCAACGGAGAGCCAAACAGTGGTAGTGAGGAGTGAGGAAGGGGAGGGGGAGGGGGAAGCAGTGAGGGCCTGAGGGGAGGGTCCGTGTGCGAGGAAGGGAATGCACTACCACGTACGATTCGCCCACTTCTGGTATCAGTGGTACAGTATGTCATGAAATGAAATGTGATGCAATGAAGATAACTCGACTTGAGTTCGCACTGGTCGTCCATCTGGGATCTCAGGCGACACACCAGAAGACGACGCCGCCAGCTTTCTAATTTTGTACTGCCTCCAGGATTTGCAAGTTCCAGCCTTCCTGCGGCTTCTCGAATGTGTTCTCGAGTGACAACACCATTCGCCATCCTCTGCCATTGTTCCTCGTGTATCTCAATCTCGCTACAAAATGTCATTACCACACTGTATATGCAATTATGGTAGACTGCTCACAATCAACAAAGCATCAAAATTGGCTCCCTACAGCTTTAAACTCAAAAGCATGTAATGCTGTTGAGGTCAGATTCTCCATACAGCTTTAAACTCAAAGCATGTAATACTTTTGAGGCCAGATTCTCCATACAGCTTCAAACCCAAAGGATATGATACTTTTGAGGTCAGATTCTCCTTGTATCAACCGTGAAGATTTTACAGTTTCATTTTAGAAACCCTTT
This sequence comes from Bryum argenteum, assembly GCA_037043015.1. Classification (NCBI taxonomy): domain Eukaryota; kingdom Viridiplantae; phylum Streptophyta; class Bryopsida; order Bryales; family Bryaceae; genus Bryum; species Bryum argenteum. The sequence goes on along the minus strand of CM073327.1, from coordinate 530,996 downwards.
AAGGTCAATCTCAAAAACATTATCTACTAGGAAAATTTAAAATTGGTGATTCCACTTGATCAAGTCTTTCACTCACTTTCCAATTGTGCAAAAAATACTCTAAATTTTACTCCGTTGCACATTTCCTAATGTGGAACTCGAAACGTCATTGAACAATTTACTTTAATCAAAAGGAAGATTTTTGTCTTCATTCTTGAGTGTTAGTATACCTAGGAGTTAGATTAAGGTGAAATATATTGTTTGTTGTGCTAGGTTTATTGTTGACAGGGGGGTTGTGCTGGAAGCCGCATGGAGACGAAGCGGCTCTGAGCCTCGGTCGCAGGGATTTGTTGGTCCTGTTCACCAGGGCCCACTGATACATGAACAGTCACTGACTGACAGTCGAGAGGCAACTGGCCGCCCTCCAGCTAAGCCCTATCAGTGTGTACTTAAACAACCTTTCACGAGGTCTAATACATCTGTTATTTGAGTCTCAGACCGTTCCACCACATGGTATCAGAGCGAGGCAAGAGTAGATCTGTCACTACGAAATTCTGAGCAAGTAGCGTCAGTCCTTGAAGAAGTAGATCTACATTAGCAATAGATCACAAGATAGCTTGATGTCTTTCAGAGACAACCTGATGGGTGACTCCTCTAAGTTAGAGGGGAATCCTAATTACAGCATTTGGGCGTTTAAAATGCAAAACCTGCTTAGTCGAGATGATGCGTGGAAGATCGTAGATCCACCACCTGGGACAGTAGCACCAACCGCACCTGCCGAAGTAGCTGCTCTGGAAAGTCTGAAGAAGAAGGCACTTAGTATGATCGCGCTCTCAGTTCGTGACAACGTCATGCCTTACATCATCGATATCAAGGATCCAGCCGACTGCTAGGCAACACTCAAATGTCTTTACGCAAACAACACTAACTCTCGCAAACTCATGCTTCGCAGGAAACTTGCCTCGATCAAGATGGAAGAAGGATCATCAATGACCAGCTTCCTACAACACGTGAAGGAAGTAGTAAATGAACTAGCGTGCATCGGTGAGGTACTCGATGAAGCCGAACTCGTGGAGCACACGCTTCTCGCTCTGCCAAGCAGCCTCGTCGTACTGGTGGACTCGGTGATGTACCGCAGCACTCTCCCGTCATTCACTGAGCTAACAACCATCCTCATGCAAGATGAGATGAGACGGGAACTCCGGAGTCCCAAGCGAGTTGATTCTGAAGCACTGTTTGTCACTAGCACCGGAAGCACCAAAGCAAGCAACAACGAAGAAAAACGATCCAAGTCTAAGAAAGCAGGGATCTGTCATTACTGCGGACTTTCAGGTCATTGGATGCGCCAATGTCCCGAGTTGGCGGCCGAGGTCAAGCGCAGGCGCGCCAATCGCACTAGCAAGACCACGATCAACCTAGTTGATCACGCTGGCTGGAGCGGGGGATCTGACTCCGACTCTGGTCCCGACTTTCCGGAAGTAACGAATGAAGAGCCAGAACTAGTGGCTAATCTGACTGAGCTAAATCTTACCAAAAGCAAAATGTCGGAGAAGGGTACTGAATGGTACCTAGATAGCGGCGCTTCGTGCCACGTCTCTGGCCAGAGTAAACTTCTATCAGGCTTAGAATCTCACCGAGGTCCCAGCGTTAGAACAGCAGGAGGTGAAAAGCTATCTGTAGAGGGAAAGGGCTTTGTGGATGTTTCCACTCCCTCAGGATCAATAAGATTCGATCAAGTTCTCTACGTGCCAGGAGTCACAAAGAATCTATTGTCTGTTGGAACTATCACCGACAGCTCTGATAACTGCAAAATTTTGTTTGACTCGAAAGGAGTTTGGATACTTCGGGATCACTTGCCACCGGATCATCATCAAGTCATAGCTTCTGGTACACGAGACATCACCAACGGTTTATACAAGCTTGAGGATTCACAAATACTCATTAATAGTATCACCTCGAAGGCTGACGAAGCGAAGCTGTGGCATTTTAGACTGGGTCACGCGAGCCCAAAGGTAATCGCATACATGTCCCAATACACCAAAGTCGTGGGACTTCCACCTCTCACCAGCCCAAATTTTCCATTTTGCACTAGTTGTCAGGAGGGTAAAACGCATTCAAAGGCCTTCTGCCGAAATGCGTACCAGATCAGAAAACATACCGAACAACTTCATGGGAGTACCACAACACCCTCACAGTCTGGCGACCACTGTCGGAGCACCGAGGCACAAGTTGGAGACCACGCTGGGAGCCCCGCAGCACAGATTGACTGCCACGATGGGAGATTTGGAACACCCTCCCATACCAACAACTGCCATCATCAGAACTCGTACTTCACATCCCATGGAACTTCTCCACACGGATCTTTGCGGTCCATTCTCAACTCCCTCTCTTTCAGGATCTAAATACATCCTTACTATCACGGACGATTACAGCCGCTTCACGTGGTTATACTTCTTGAAGAAAAAGGATGAAACTCTCACAAAGTTTAGACACTTTCGAATCATGATTGAACTACAGGGACAACTCAAGATCAAAGTTATTAGGTCAGACAGGGGAGGGGAATACACATCCAAAGACTTCCAAGCCTTCTGTGATGAAAATGGAATTATCCGTCAATTCTCACAAAGTTACACACCACACCAAAACGGTGTGGCCGAGAGGAAGAACCGCAGCTTGATGGACAAAGCCCGCAGCATGACTTTCCAGAGCAAAGTCCCAGCGCACTTATGGCCAGAATCCGTCTCCACAGCCAACTACCTTATCAACCGCACTGCCACAAGGGCAAATGCGGGAACCACACCATACGAAAAGTTGACAGGAATAAAACCATCTGTTCGTCACCTCAAGGTGTTTGGTTGCAGATCATTTGTTCTCAAAACTAAATCTGGCCTGTCCAAGTGGGAGCCTCGATCCACAGAATGTATTTTCTTGGGATACGACTCCACATCTCGAGGCTACCGCAACTATCACAGAGCCTCAGGCAAAGTCCTAATCTCGAAAGATGTGCAGTTCGACGAGCTAACTTTTCCCTGCCAAAAGTCTCAACGCTCTGCTCCGGCTACCACCGAAGAAACGCCATTGCACTGGCCCACTTGGCCAACCAGTGCCGAAACGGCCAACTCTAGATGCAACCTTGATCGCATTGAAAGCTTGGAGGACACACCTTGTGGAGACGCCGACCGTGAAAACTCATCGTCACAGGCATCATCCAACGCCACTTGCAACGCTCCTCTGAAGCCACAAGTCCAAGAAATCGATGGCCCCGAGTCGACCGGTACTGATGACACGCCTGACCCCTACTCGTCAACCTCGGACTCGTCTCCGCTCCCTAAAGATATCGACAGTGGCATTGGTTCACCTGGACCACTTGGCACTCAAACTGAAGAGCCAATTCACCGAGGCAAAGTGACCGTGGAGTTACAGTTAGTACCAGACAAGTCTCACATGGCGGACATCCCACTGTTCACATACCAGCGCCGTCCCCTTTACAACGCTGGTTCCGATCCACCATCATCAGCACTCAGCGATGGAGCGCCAAATCATGTTACCCAAACTACTCACTCCAGGACTCGTACCGGCCGCCTCAGCAAGACACCGACACACCTGCAGGACTATCATCTTCACCTCGTCGATTCATCTTCGGCTCCACCTCTACCTGTCAACATCCAGGCGGCATTGGACCACCCAGGATGGCGCCTCGCAATTGAAGACGAGCTGCAATCAATATACAAGAACAACACGTGGGATATCATGCCACTACCACCTGGAAGAACAGCAATCACAACCAAATGGATTTACAAGGTAAAGAACAACGCAGATGGCTCCATTTCGAAACTGAAGGCTCGCCTGAAAGCCAAAGAGTTCCAGCAGAAACATGGCACAGACTACACCGAAACTTTTGCTCCGGTCATAAAGTGGAACACATTGCGTACAGTCATTGCTATAACTGCTCACCGAGAGTGGAAGGTATACCACCTTGACGTCAAGACGGCCTTCTTGAATGGCCACATCGAAGAGGAGATTTATGTGAAGCCACCACCGGGATTTGCAGGCACCACTCCTCCTCATCATACGTGCCGGCTGAAGCGCGCTCTCTATGGCCTCAAGCAGGCCCCTCGTGCGTGGTATTCCACCGTTGACAGTTACCTGCAACGCCAAGGACTTCGCAAGTCCACAGTTGACGGTAATCTATACTACCACGAAGCTGATGGATTACTCACTCTCTTACTACTGTATGTAGACGATGTTTACATTACAGGTAGCAATGATTCACACATTGCATACATTCGAGCCGCAATACAGGAGGAATTTGAAATGAGTGACCTTGGACTCCTCACATACTCGCTTAGCCTCGAATTCATCTTTAGCGACACTGGAATTCTTCTAACCCAGCGACAATACATACGAGAAATCCTCTCTGAAGCTAGACTTGCTGATTGTCGCCCTGTCAACACACCCATGGCTGAGAAGGTGCAACTCCAAACTGATATGGCCGCTCCTCTTACTGATGCCACCCAATATCAGAAGCTGGTAGGAAAACTACTCTTCCTCACCCATTCCAGACCGGACTTAGCGTTTACTGTGAGCACACTCAGCCGGTTCATGAGTCAACCCCAGGAACCACACCTAATGGCGGTGAAACACGCTTACAGGTACCTGCGTGGCACAATCGAGATGGCACTCCTATTCAAGCAAGGAAAAAACGATCATCTGACCGGATTCACCGATGCTGATTGGGCCAGCGACATTCAAGACAGGAAATCTACAACCGGATTTGTATTCCTACTTGGTACCACTCCCATCACGTGGAATAGTAGGAAGCAGCCTACTGTCGCATTATCGTCCACAGAAGCCGAATATATGGCCATCACCGAAGGCACGAAGGAAGCTGTTTGGATCAGAAGGTTACTTGGAGAACTCAGAATCCATGACTCACGAGACTCCACGACAATTTACGTGGACAACCAAGGCAGCATGAATCTTTCTCTAAATTCTGTCTTCCACGGGAGAACAAAACATGTTCAAGTTCGGCATCACTTTATTCGCGAAAAGATTGTTACAGGAAAAATTTCTCTTCAGTACATCCCAACAGGGGAACAAACAGCCGACATATTTACCAAGGCTTTGGGGCGGGTCGCATTTGAGCGAAACAGGCGCCGGTTGGGACTCGTCAAGATTACTACCTAAAGCGCTGGAGCACCAAGCGAAACTATCGACCTCAAGCTGCAGTGATCGAGCACCTACAGGCTCAGCCGTACTCCTCGAACTCATCAAAAGGGGGAAGTACATCACAATTGATACTATCGACACTCGGATCAAGACCCTCGTACCAACGATCAACCTCTAACCCTAATTCCTGCACCAATTGATCATTCGAACCATTTGCCCTCAATCGGGGTGCATGCTCAAGGTTGAGGAGGTAATTTACCGCTCTCCATTCAATTGACAAGTCGACCAATCTCCTCCATCGACGACTTACTCCTCTGAGCTGGAAGATTGTTGTCGGGTTCCTTGCAAATCGAGGCCATAGCTCATCCGCAACAAGCCTGTCGGGAAGAGCAAGCACAAGATCACCAAGGAGCAACCCTTGGTCTTCAGCTACTGCTTGTCCACCTGAGAGTGCTGGAAAAATGTGCCAACCCATGGCTCGCGTGATTGACAGCCACCTCAAGGAAATCGGGAGTACATGCGCAATCGACTCAACACACGAGCGCCATACGAAACATGTGCATCTATCTATGAGCTTCCGAACAAGCAAGTAGAATATCCAGAATTCTAAAATAATTGTTTGCCATAGAGTCAGAGTAGATGCCTGTCGGTAAATTGTGTCCACCGCAGGCTCTCGTAGTATAGACATAAGTTAGACAATCACCACGAACCGACGCTTGGTTCTACGATAACCAAAGCGAGGGGGGGTGTTGGTCCTGTTCACCGGGGCCCACTGATACATGAACAGTCACTGACTGACAGTCGAGAGGCAACTGTCCGCCCTCCAGCTAAGCCCTATCAGTGTGTACTTAAACAACCTTTCACGAGGTCTAATACATCTGTTATTTGAGTCTCAGACCGTTCCACCACAGGATTGAGTGAAGGTTGAGTCTCGGAGGGAGCTGGGCGTCTGAGTTTTGCATCTGTTTTGGCTGTGGGATCGTTTGAACGAGGCAGCTGGGGATACTCACAACCTCAACAGACAAACACTGGCGGCCTGCTCGAACTGAATCAAGTGTTGGCTTGTGTCACATATGCGGTGCAGTGTTGGCACCTCAACTCGCATACTTGCAGGCTGGGCTGCGGCACAAGAACGATTCAGGAGCTTCCTCTCGGTACTACTCTTCCAGATCTCTAATCACTGCGACTTCTAAGCAACTTCTCAACAAGCGTTCTATCCTTAGCATCCCATAGAACTGATAGACTTAGCTCTCAATCTTGCACTTAGCTACCGATCTAGTTGTCAATCATCACCTCCAAAAGCTTTCAGTAGTCACCAGATCCGATATTTCCGGATCCAACGCCGCTTCATCTGTTCGAAGGTCTCCAACAACCAAGCACCACCGCAGTATCAACGCCCCTTCACCAACACAAGAGCAGCAAGTCACCAACACTGCAAGTCACTAATACAAGAGCAGCAACAATACGTCGCAGCCCCTTCGGCAATTGTCGGAGCCAAGCACAACGCTCGTCATCACCGAAGCAGCACCCGTTCATCTTCTGCGCAGCCCACGCGCACACTCAAGATCTACACACAATACAGGTACGCATCTAACCAAGCACAATCCAGTTCTGTTGCATGTTTTTACTTCTTTTCTTGACAACTCATCTTCTGAGTAGCCTGAGCACCCCATGTAATGCCTGGAGGACCTCTGCCTCCAGGAGGGACAATGTTTGGCCTTCCAAGACACTAGGAACGCACTGCAACCGTGAAACACAAGCATATGGACAAAACTCAACCACTCAGCGATTCTTTGACAAATCTAAACATACACTTATAAGACTAGGGGGAAAATACTACATAACTGTGCTACACTCCATGTTATCACTTGAACAGATGGCAGGATACACTCGCTCTAGCGGACACTCGCACAACTCCTCACAGATGCTGGAAGAAATTGAAATGGAAGACGCGATGCACAACACCAAACGCGACTCCCCAAACTCTGGCAAATCTGCAAACAAAAAGGCTAGAGCGTCAAGCAACACGATTTTTTCCAAAGGTGCCCGAGTCGACATCAATTTCTGGTACGGTTTACCACCACTTCCCCAGAGCAAGTCGCCAAAGTTGGCAGGTACCGAATCCCATTACACGGTGAACTCCTCTCACCCGTAGTTCCCTCGGAGGACAAGATGTCGAGAGAAGACATTATCAAACGGAATTGCTTAGTTCTCATAGCCAAGGGATTGAATCTCACAAAATCTACAGAAATCACTACAGACACCCTGAAAACCTTTATAGGTCCCAAAAACGTTTCATCGATTTTCTATCCCTGGGCGAAAGAAACAGTGTACAACGGCGTTGCCAACATAGAATGTCTCAACGCAACAGTGTACAAACAGTTTCTACGCAAGTCAGTGAAACTCAATGGGAAGTGGATCGAGCTACAACCGCATCCTAACAGCTTGAATGGAAGTGCACGACCGGACGATGCAACCCTCGGCAAACTTGGATTCGCAGATATTGACACCGCCATGGCCAACACTGTCGCAGCACTCCAAAACGCCCCCAACACAGCCCCAAAGCCGCTCACGAAGAAGGATATCACTGCAATTGTCGAGGAGGTCGTCACCAAAGAAAACAGCAAGCTGCGCCATGAGTTCAAAGCGGACATGACTACTCTCCACAGCGAAATGAGTGCAGAGGCGAAAGATTATGCTGATCAAAAGCATTTGGAGCTCCAGACAGCGTTAACAAACCTTGAACAAGTTCTAGGGCAGAGCATGCAGGTGTTGAAGAACATCGTGCGCCCCGCCCTCCCAGTTTTATCCTCCAACAGCAAGCCAAACATGCAGTGAGCAACAACTCCATCGCCGAAGCGCCAGCACCACCGAAGCAGCCTAAAATAAAAAATAAAAAATTAAAAAAAAAAAAAAAAACAATGCAACATGAGAAGCCGAAGCTGCCTCTAAAACGACGCCAATCATCATAGCCGAAGTTGCCTCGAAAATGGCGCCAGTCACCATCAGCATGTTGCTCTTCAGCCAATTACTACGCAGGAACACATGTCCCTGCAATCATACCTTTATCATACCTTTATGTCGCTTCACTCTTATTATTTTATATGGTTGTTTTAATTATTTCATGTTTTATATTTTTATTACCATATTAACATCCCATATTCTAATGATATTTTTCTCACATTTTCCATTTATTACAAATACTATTACCTATGGTATTACTATCTCTTGGACCCCAACCAAAACACAATATTCCCCTATTTTTTCCATGAACACAATGCTATACTTATTCTACAAACATTTTCAAGTATCATCCTAACTACACCCCTTCACCTAACTTTTGCTTTCATACTCTTTATAGGCTTTCACATACACACCTCTCATTTAATAAAACCACCTTCAAAGTCTCTAAACACACACCCTTTCACCGTAACTTTAGCATTCTTATCTCTTGCACGCACCTACACACTAGATCAATCCTAAAAACCCCAAAACAAATATCAAAACTTCCACACACATATGACGCACACGCAAAAATAACTCACACACAAAACCCAAAACCAAAAAATACATATAGACTATTTACAAACACTATCATCCATATTCTATACACAAAAACGACATCGCCACTATCCCAAAATAGAAGACAAACACAAACATACGCCACACATATAAAGATTGAGCGCCCTCCTAAATATACCAAAACAACTTTAAATATCACATCACATAAACGAAACACCGTTTTACCACAAACACTATACTTCCTCCCTGTAAGCAACCTACTCACACGCTTACTCCTGCCTATGCACAAAACACCTAATATAATAACAACCAACAACAATAAACAAACAACTCACCTACAAACACACAAAACCACACAAGATGTATCAACAACCCAAAAACAACACATTATATACCACAACCAAACAACAAACCCCATCGTACCCTATATAACACCTTACAATAATCAAACAATAAACTTCCAAACCCACGCCACCTGAACCCAACACATCACCAAAAACAAACAACACCTAAAAACAACTAATAGAATCCCCAAATCAACAAAACTACCCCATATAAATACCAAAACCCCTTCACTTAACAAATCTCGCAACCTACAAAGTTATATCAAAAGACAAACAAAAAACCATCACTACATCAACGCCACTCAAGATACTATAAATAAAAGTCGCACCAACATTTATATACACCAAAGACAAGCTCGGCCTCCCAGCCTCGCCATAATTAAAAAGTCACATCAACTACCCCATCCCAACCATATATACTACCCTAAATGGCTACAATTACTTGGCCTTACCAAACTACACACAAACACACTATACTCTAAAATACACACAAAACATACAAAAGAACACACACCCTCACATACACAAATCAACACCATAAGACCTTACGACACCCAAGCTAATCCCAAAACACTTCACACATCCTACCAACGCACCAAACCAATACAAACGTCTTCAAAAAAACGCAAACATAACAACACATTCATTATAAACTACCATAAAAATGCTCAACCTCTCATACTTGCATTTCCAAAGTCAAACCAAACTCAAATCGATAAAACAAGAAAAACAAGCAACACAAACAATGACAAACACAACACTAAAACCTACACATAACACATAAACAACCATACCCAAACATTATATCAAGCCAAAACCAACATCAGAATCACCCACACCAACAAAAATCAAATCCGCACCACCAAATCCAAATCATCCAACGTTATAAACATTAGACAACGAAACACAAACACACACAACCAAGCTCGGCCGCCCATAGACTAAATACAATACATAAAACGCTCTCAAAACAAAATAACGTAAAAACCCAATTAACATGTCTAATAACAATCAAATACAACATCCTAACATTACCAACACAAGAATCATCAACCAACAACCAAAGTACAACGCACCCCAAGACACCCCACAATAGACATACAAAACTCACTCTCCTTACCAAAGCCACTATTCACAAGAAGAAAAAACCCATTAGCCCTATCCTACTCGATATATACTCATTACATACAAGTACAATGTTTAGTCAACATACAAATACCAAAATCAATCTAGACATAAATACAATACACAAACACCTACACTCCGTAACATACACCCTACACACCATTCACCTCAAATACCCACACACGTATGGCAACTCCAACAATATCACAAAACAAGAACAAACATACACATACACACACTACCAAGTTAACACCCTCTTCATACACAAAGTATGGCACATACCCAACTTTAACACATACACCCCTACATATTTACAAACTTGCAAACATCCTCACTTCGAGACACCAAAAAAGAAAATATACAAAGACAAAGTCATACCAAACTATCTCTTCTTACCCCTATGTGGCGATATTGAGTCTAACCCAGGGCCAATGCCAAATGTTCTACATTCCCACCCTGCATTACACAGACGACATAGTCGGACTTACTTCATCCCCAGTACAATAATACTTTACCCCGAATACAAGCACCTAGCAGCAACATTCTCCTCCACCATACAAACTAACCACCCTCAACACCAAAATAGCTGCAATGACTACCCATGCCTCACAAGTTACATCCACAACCACCCACACTTCCCTCCCCCAAATATACTCTACGCTCTCATAACCACCATAGGGCCACAATTGAACCTTTGTGAACAAACAATAATGACAAACCCAAATCCTTATTGGACAACAACCCTACTTAACAAACTATCACGTCTCCCTAATGCTCCCTCGAGACATTTAAACACTCCACACCCTTACACCCACTTTCAACAAACCAACGAACACCTTATCACACCAACATAATCCATCCACAAGGAACTTTATAACCACATCTTGGAACCAGACACCGACACCTCCATCCAAACACTCAAAACAATGTTTCCATACTTACCTGAAACACTACTAATTGAAGCTACACGATGCAAAGAACACCTTCCAGAATACTCACACCCGCCCCCACTACCGCCCACCTACCCCATCACCCCCCAACCTCAACTTACTACCCAATTAAATACCAAAATCATCACTTGGAACGCAAGCTCCCTAAACACGGCCCTCCCTAATCTACACAAAATCGCACTAAATATCCCTGCAATCATTACCATCCAAGAAACAAAACTCACCGCCAACAAATCCTCAAAATACATCCAACGCATGCTACCACGCTACAAACTCAATTTCAATAACACACATGCACTAACCCGATGCTTACAACAACGTATGCCATACACTCCAGCCAGAGGAGGCCTTCTCACTCTTATACACCAAAACTACGCTTCTCCGGGAAACATTACGAAAATCCCAACCCCGGTCAATATCTCTCCATACCTCCAAATTATTCACATAGCAAACAAACCCCTCACCCCATGGTTATTCATTCACTTATATATGCCATCTCACCCAACAGACATAGGATTAATCCCCTTAATTCAACAAACAATCACAACCCAATTACAAACACACCCAAACCATACCCATGTTCTCTGTGGAGACTTTAACGGAGACATCGCTCTAAATGGTAGACAAAACGCACACACCAATACACTGCCACAAGACGAAGATACTCAATGGCAAGCATTCACTGACAATCTTAATCTTACATATATTCCCACAAATAGCCCATTCTCTAGACAAGGCGGACATAATTATACCGAAACAAGCCTTATTGACGGTTATTACATAACCACAACAAATTCCCATCTTTTCACATCTACAACCAATCACACTCTAGAGTTAAACTCAGATCACTCACCAGTATCTCTACATATTCCTCAACAATTGTTCATAGCAAGACCTCCACCAATAACAACTCCAAAACCCCCACGAATTCTCAACCCCATCCCCCAAGCTAACCTGAACACATTCATCACCACATATTTCGAGCATAATGCACTCTCCATCAATGACCTCACAACAACTTTGCAAAAAGACCAACTCACCCCCACAGAATGGACCACTGCTTGCGTGCAATTAGACCACCTCATCCACAACATTACAAAAACACTACTAACCACATGTTCCGCCCCTTCCATCCCTACCCTCACCACACAAACCAACCTTCAAGGGGGCTTTCTCCCACAAAAATCACAAAGAGAATGGAAAAAACACCTTTCTACATACCATCTAACCCGAAAAACAATCTACATTCCTAAAAATAATGAAAATTGGAGAATGCACCCAATATTACAAGTTACACAACAACACACACATACAAATATACCACCACCCCCAGTAACAGACGATACTAAGTAAGAATGGCTAAATGCATTAGCAGACATAGCTAAAACCGCAAATAAGAAAGCAAGAGCCATTACCACAAAATATACACGCCAATCTATAAAAAAATTCATAACTAAATACAAACAACTTTATAACACGAGCCATAAGAAAATAAACAACCGTGTGTTCAAAAACCTAGAAACACCACCACTCAATTGCATCACGGCACGCAACAACAAAATTCTTACTAGCCCGGAAGATATAGCCCAAGAAATCTTTCTACAACAATCACTTACTAATCGCCCAACCGTCCCAACATGTTACTACCAACTACAACACTCTACAAACTGTACATGTGCAGTCCGCCAATATCCATGGCATGAATTAGACGGATTTACACTTGAAAAACGAGGCACCCCAGAAATCCCTCTCCATACATATTTTACCCGTGAAACCTTCGACATCTGCCTAACGAATCTCTCACATAACAAAGCCCCTGGCCCCGACAAGATTCCTAACACCATCCTCAAGCATATGCCAGATTCCTTCCAAACACTCCTATATCACTTCTTCTCCCACTGTTACAAGCAAAAGCAAATACCCGCATCATGGAAAACAAGTCTTACAATTCTACTATACAAGAAAGGCAACCCCTCACTTCTCCCTAACCACAGACCTATTGCCTTAGCTAACACAATATATAAATTGTTTACCAGCACTCTTACATTTATTCTATCAGCCTACGGAGAACACCACCAAATCCTTCATGATAGCCAAGAAGGCTTTCGCGCCGAAAGAAGTACCTCACGACAAATTCAAATTATCACAGCTGCACTTGAAGATGCTAGAATTACAAATCAAGATATCTATATTATGTACATAGATTTCAGAAACGCGTTTGGATCTCTAGATCACGCTAGACTTCTAGCAATAATGAAAGATCTTGGCTACCCGGAAGAAGCTGTTGCGCTAGTTGGTAATATCTACTCTCACTCCACCACCACATATATAGGAGAACATTTTGGTGAAACAAAACCAATTCCGATTCAACGTGGAACCATACAAGAGGACAAATTAAGCCCATACCTCTTTATCATATTTTTAGAACCCCTCCTCAGATGGTTGCAACGGGGAAATCATGGATATAAATTTGGCACATCAAACACAACCATCAATTCCGCTGCATATGCTGATGACTTGGCTGCACTCACCTCTACCCTCCCAACAGTATAAACACAAATGAACAAAATAGAAAAATTCAGTGAATGGACAGGCCTCGCAGTCGGCACACAAAAATGTCCAGTAACAGGATGCCCAAATAAATCCAAACTCACACCCATAGCTTTCAAAAACCTCCTTCAGATACAAAATATCAACTACAAAAATGAGCCACTTCCAACGCTACACCAAAACGAAGCATATCCTATCTAGGCATCCAAGTGGTTCCGACACTTAAATGGAAACTACAAACGCACCTGACAACCAAAAAACTTACTGAGCAATGCCAAAAACTCTCTAATTGTCCAGCCACAATCAAACAAAAGATTAACATGGTGGATACAGTAATACGCGCAGGCATCGCGTATAGCTTTTATGTAGTACCTTACTCATTACCAATGATCAAAAAACTAGACAAGAAAATCTCCAGCATCCAAAAAACTATATGTGGTTTACCTAAATTACAGCAAATATTATAGCACAATTACCACGCGTAGACTTCGGTCTTGAAGCATTTTCCCTTAAAAATGCTTACCTCAGATGCATCGGAGACCAACTAATAAATGCACTCAATGATAAAGGCAAACTAGGCCCAATTTACCAAGGCCTTACCCAACACATTCTAGCAAAATTTGGTGGATCCAAAGAAATTCCCCGCATAAAACACAATGACTGCATTCACTCTCCAATCACAAAAACACTCTTCTTACTCAAAGAAGCTGGTGGAATCCACCTAAAAAGCACACTTGAAAACTTCCAACTAGACACCACAGAATTAGAAACACAATGGATGTCCCAAGCATCAAGTCGTTTGCCTCACCTTGATCCCAAATTATCCCTCAAACTATTACATAAGCTCTTGCAACACAAAATATACAAAATAAAACACCTCACACTACCAAATGGAACCACCCTCATGTCACCCATAGATTTTAGAACATATAACCAAAACCCTACAAAATTAGAAAGAAGTGCACTAAACCTAGCACAACAACTCTTCTGTAAGAACAATTGTACTCACGAATGTTTAAACCCGTGCAATACACACCCACCAACCCATCTTCTAGTTAACGAATATACCACACAAAATCATGAAATATCTCCCCCTACTCCTCCACCTCCAGCACACCCAACTCTCCCACCAATAACATCAACAATACCCCCACCCAAAAAAATCATCAACGACCCGATCAATTATCCCATACATCATATCTCTACCCACAAACTAGTTACCAAAACAGTCAAATACAACATAACACACTCCTCTAACATGTATATATGCCATTGGGAAATAAATAACCACCCTACATATTATACTTGGCTATCTCCTAGAGAGTTATTTCCCCTTAACTACCCAACAACCATAAGGCATAGTCTTAACCTTTTATTTGACTATTATACACAACAAAAATACAAACTATATAGACACGTCATTAACACTTGTTTTACACTACCACAATTAAAAGACACCCGCTTCATCCCACCCCCAACACAGATACCTCTTATACGAATTCATCTCCAAGACTGCAACCCAGACAAAGACATCCTCACAACCTCCCCCACCATACAAGTCCTCAATGAAACCGCACACTTATTTGACAATACTGGTCATTTCCTCCTCACCATCCCCACCTCAAGACTTACATGGCTATGGATGCAATACCACTCAAGCCTCCACACTAACCATGGGCTAAACCCCCCCACCCAATCATTTGAAAATGAAATTATTATGCTATATAAACGATATAATCACATTCTATCCAAGCGTAACCTCAAAACAACAAACCACCACACCCTCCCTACTGCCATAATTGACACACTTATCACAACTTTCCAAATTACACACACATATTTTTCCTCCCCAGTAACCTGCCCACTACAACTTACAGAATACTACTCCATATTCCCACGTGACAGAATATTTGACTCTAGTGGTTTGGCCTTTCAATATAAATGGCATGGCATTGGATATGCCCACCCCCACAACGATGAAACCGCTCAACAAACCATACATTGGGCCAGATTAGCCGCGCAACATGATCAAAATGCCACAACCATTGTTGTCATGCCAGACAAACAATGGTTCCACAATCCTACACCCTACTCCACTGAATTCCCAGATACGCACGTTTTAACACATTTTGCAGCTGATACAATAACATATAAAGAACCCACTATACCCGCTAGTCACACGAAACCCCGCACTGAACCAAACACAATCCAAATCCTCTGCATCCACCACAAACGCCATAATATTACTACCCCAGCAGAAGTACAAAACCTTAAAATCACACTTCAAAACCTCTCTATCACACAATTCCAGCTTCAAGAAATCCCCTCTACCCCTATAAATACCACGGTCAACAAAAACAAAAACTAGACGAAACTAATATACCCTCCACTCTATACAGTAAATTTCTCAAATACACCTCTACTATCACAATCCAATACACAACCCCCCATCAAATTCCCTCCTCAATATAGTTATTACACAGACGGATCTTTTACACCCCCCCCCCCCAAGAAACAGCCTCTGGCCATTGGCTACCTGAAACTGCTGGCTATGGCATTTACAACCCGACCAAAATAGATATACAAATCTCTAAAAGATTATCGGGCCTCCAAACAATCTTCCAAGCAAAACTTATCACCATATACAAAACACTTAAAATCCTTACAACAAAATACATAGACGAACCTGCACATATCTTTACAGACTGCATAAATTGTTTATACGTGCTACAAACACATTTATTACACCCTACGCTACAAAATAACCACCCAGATCGAAATACTCTCATTGGCATCACTAACATGCTGAAAACACGCACACAACCCACCACATTCCATAAAGTAAGAGCTCACGTCAACATCTCTGGAAATGAAAAAGCAAACAAACTTGCGAAAGAAGGAAACGTAAAAAACTACAAATTTGCCCGTAAACCACATGAATTCGCACATACCACCCCTTTCTATTTCCAAAAAGACATATGGCCTGGACCACACCATAGGCCAGATAAGGGCCCAGTGAGATGCCTCTCTACATACCTCACCAAATATGACCGAGAAAACAACCTCACCATTCTAGCACAAAATTTCCCTAACATAAATAAATGGACATCAAACCCATATATTCATGCGGAATCTTCAAATGCCTTTTGGAATAACCCAAAAATCACAGATTCCCAAATAACTAGCATATTAAAATTTCGTACTGGACAATATATGGGCCATGCCCGCAAACAACTATTCTTTGGACACACTCGGTTTCCATCAAAGACATGCCCTATATGTAACTCCACAGATGCAGACACGTGGCTACACGTACTACTTAAATGCCCTCAACCAAACATCCACGCACTCAGAGTTACTAGACATAACCAGGCAGTTAAATCCATCAAGCAACTCATCCTGTCGAATACCAAATCCAGATGCTACACACTCATAAATGCAGGAAAACACCTCAACACACCCCCAGATAACACGGTTCCAAGCTGGCTCCTTCCTTGCACCTGCAACATATGTCGATGCCACTGCAACGCAAGATTTCGACCAGACTTACTATGTGTAATAGGCCTCCCACATCAAGGCACACCCCCACAACACCCCAATGATACCATCATCATCCAATACATCGAATTCACATACTGTAACGATAGATTCCCACACGAAACCATCACTAATAAAATCAATAAATACCAATCGCTACTAGACTCAATAGCTGCTCGTGGATGGAAAGTCAACCCACTTATGGTCATCACCTCAGGCGCCAGAGGCACAACTCACACTCCATCCATGACCGCCTTGGAAACCACATTTAAACTCACCAAACAACCAATATATAATACATTTAAATTAATCTATACCATAGCCATACAACACGCCGCCCTAATACTTCTACACAAACGCAAACTAGAAAACCACCAACCTCTCCCGACCAACCCAACACCACCTTAAATAAAATATTATTATTCTTAAAAAAAAAAAAAAAAAAAAAAAAAAAGAAGAAAAGAAAAGAAAGAAGAAAGAAGGGGTAATGGTATAAACCACAGTTGTTAGCAGCGCACTGCTTGTCTCAGATTCCGGGTAGTTGCCGGGTGGTTGATAATGCTTTCCTGCCTTATAAACTCACAGACAGCCCCAAGCCATGCATACTGCTCCAACGAGCCCGACAAGATTCGAACTCGGACCAGCACGACTACAAACGTCCCATACTTCAACCACCCTAGGACTGCACGGCTTGGTGACCACGAAATCCCTAAGACCACATTTAAACATTCATACCTCCTAAACAACCTCCACCGCAAATCGTTTTATGTAGGTTACTCTAGACTTAGTCTAGCCTCTGCCACGTGTGTCGGTTAGTGTCTATTCCCGAGAGGGGTGAGTAGTTTTGTTCTTTTACCTCTTTGTCCTGTGGCCATCAAGGTAATGACATTACGAACAGACAGTGTATTCACGCCAATCTTCAATTGAAGATTGGAGTTCTTATCTATCTATCTTTGTTGTGCTATGTATGGGACATCCGTAACATTTTTTCCAAAATTATATAACTAATTCAAAATAAGCTCATAAATTATGATCCAGAATGGTTCAATCTTCGACAACCTTTGCACAATTTTGAATATTGATTTTCTTAGCCACTCTACAATAAGCTTGCCAAACAAAAACTTTGTGTGATCATTGAGGATTTATCTTGACTCCTAACCGTCCCTGTGTGTTTCAGGGAGCTTGAAACCGTAAAACTGGTATTCTTTCCTCTATGCACTCCGAGGAGTTTGTAAATTTGAATCAATTTCATTTCCTATTTTTCAAAATTTCCAACCGAAGAATTGGTAAAGCCTCTAATTTTCTAACTTTAGCTCACATGAAGTTGAAAAGATGTTCCATACTTTTCTAGAAAGTTCTTTTGAGTTCCAAAAATTTTGTTGACTACTAGAAAAATCTATGGTCAAATCAACCAAAGATCAACGTGATTTTGTCTGTTAGTCCTCTTCATCCATTTTCAATTTTGCCATATATGCAGAGCCACGATGACTATACTGCCACAATGGAAAGTACATGATAACACAGCATGCCAAGCAAAAAATTTATTTGCAATATTTGTATTACGAGGACTTGCATTTTACATGACATAGATTTATTGAAAATCCTACATGTATGAACTTTTACTCATAGACAAATAGGAAGATAATTTTTCACAACAAATTACCCAAAGGCAAAAATTGTGAAGTTTCTCAAAGTAGACACGTGGCTATCTTCTTGGACATGTGGTGTACAAATAGTGAATTGAAAAAGAATGAGGTTATCTTATTGGTGCACATGGACACAATGGATTGGAATGCACAAATATAAAGTACAAGAATGAGTGTATTTGTGAGCTTGAGGTATTGATGGTGCTCCACCTAAATTGGTTCGATTATTAGAAGACAAAGAACAAAGAAGATGACTCCAAAATTATAGAATGGACACATCTTTTCAGCTCCGGGTGAGAGAGAGGATCCACACTAGTGGCCGTGCCAACGACAATATAACCTCGCAACGCATCACAAAGCTTCACCATGGGGTAGAGGTACTTAACCCCTAAAGATCCAAGGGGACCAAATCGGCGTTTTGCTATTTTGGGCAGCCTAGATGAATAGGTTAGAAGTAATATTTTTGCCTTAATTTTTTAATGAGTGCTCCCTATACTGCAAAGTGAATGCGGTAAAATTTGCAAAGCCAAATTCCAATTTTTGAGTCTTCTACGACAATTCTTGGTTTGCGAGCCAAACTGGGGCAATTTAAATTTAGTATTTTTTTGAGATTTTTTTGTTGGAAATATGTTCATGACCAAATCACTACTTAAGTTCCAACGGGCACCAAGTCACAAAAAGTACCAATTTTACAAGGGCACCCTCCAAAAGTGTCAAAAATAATCTCAACAATGCCGAAAAAAACTTCGTAGACAAACTTTGGATGTTATGATCTCTCAAATGGTAAACATCCAACGGTCAATTTTTGAATCATATTGTGAAAATTGACTTAGGTACAAGATATTACGGTTGGAAGTTAAAAAAAGAATTAAAAAATTGTTTCGCACCCCTTGAAGTGTATAGAGGTAGAGAATTGGAGTTTTGTGGTTTCAAGCTCCCAAAAACACCCAAGGATCTTTAGGGGTTAACGTTGGAATTCATGTAGTGAGTATTGTTGAGTTGACAAGACCGGCGTATGGCCTAGCAACGTAGCACCTTGCAATTTCTCCGACAAATCCTCCAAGAACAAAGAACAGTCTTTAGACACCTCGGGAATTTTCGTCTGACGTGCCCATGAGCATGAGGCACCCACCATCTTTCAGTCTTAGTTGCTCCATGTTTGCATCATCCTTTATCCTTTAAACGCCCATGGGGTCTAAAATGGGCAGCCCAAAATTGGATCACAGCATCTTTTGGACTTGGGCATCATGAATAGTGCACTTTTTGAACTTGGGCACCATGAATGAACCAATCAATGATGAGCTTGCAACCTCTACAAGGTTATGTACAACCCTAACCTACCTACCACAATCCTCTCAAACCATAAATTCATACATACAAATTGTGATTTGAATTGTAAAATTTCACTTTTTGAATGCATCATATGACGGTGACCAGTTTGACATCAAAATATAAGTGAAAAGTTGATTACAGTGATAGCTACAGAGAAGATTCTGCTGGAATCAAGCCCCTTGGGCTTGCTTGGGCGTTTAAGGGTTAATAAACTACTTTTGATCATGATCATCTGGAGCTCGGGATGCATGTCTATAGATAAAAGAGCTGGTACTTAAACATTAACTCGGGTTGGTTGGTGTCGACTTCCACAGCAAGAAACACCTTTTCTGCCATTTCATACTAGCTAACGACATCGTGATAACTCAGGTCTTCCCAAAAAAAATGGCAATTCTGAGCAAAAAAAGTAAATCGTAAGTGGTGCAATAATGACGGAGAGCAGTGGAAACAAACCCTAAGGAGCTAAGGACCAAATATGGACTAGAAAGGGCGTGAGCTCAAGCAAAAAGCGATTGGCACTACGGCGTGCAATAATAAGAACCTGTATGCACTCTACCAACGGTACTTGTTACGGTGGTTGATTGGGGAGGACAATGTGGATCATATAATTAACAATCTTCAGAACTGGTGTTCACATGGTAAGGAGGATTGTTTTTCTACTCCTATTTTTACTCTGGGAGTTGTAGTTGTTGCCACATGATAGGATGGATTGCGTTGTGTATACTTACATCCGTTTGTATAGTTTGTATGGAAATAAAAATAATGGAACCTTTTCAAGAAAATATATGATGTGAATAGGAATCGATTGTCTTCAAGAGGCAACATCAAAATGCCATGTCATCTTCTCATCTACTTGAAGTTAGATTTATTTGCCTATTATCCAAATCAACATGGTTTTGTTAATGTATCTTGATCCAATTTCAAGACCTTGTTGATTTTGAATCATTTCCATGTTTAGTGCAAAAATCAACGTAATTTTGTTTTTGTTGTTTTGGATACACATTCCTAGTAGTGTATACTTTAGGAGATATTGAAGCTTAAAGTTCAAAAACACTACCGTATTTAGAATCCGTTTGGATATTAAATCCAAATATTCCTCACATGTTATTTTTAGAATCAACAATTGGCCTTTGTAGTTGAATTTCATCAAACCACTATGTGAATAATCATTTCTTTGTATTCTTAAGGTTGTATGAGAGTAAAAACTGTGTAGACATGTTCCTAACTCACCTAGTAACAAGACTTCAAAGAACCTCATATCGAACTTTCTTCCGAGACTGGTATCTTTGGCCCTCAAAAAATTTGTTATCCATTCTATAACAAGGACAAAAATCTTTCTTCCAACTTTAACCATTGTAATCTCGCTATTGGTAAGAAATATGAATATGAGATCTAAATCTAGAAACACACATACAATTTAAGTACTAAATCCTACAGTTACATACCTAAAACTACGTTGGAATTTGAAAATTATCACCTCGCATCAAAAGAAGGTTTTGGTAGTTTTGAGACTTTTTGGCGGTTTTGGGGCTAGCTGGCTTTAGGAGTCAAGTAGTGATTCATTTATTTATATTATTCATTTTTAATTATTTAAAAATAATCTAATAGACAACTACATTGAAATGTATCCCAATTGTCCTTTTTGGACTTAAAACCCAAAATGTCTAGATGAAAATTTTAAAATTCATAATTAGCTTTGCAAATTTTACCACATACGCTTTGCAATGTAAGGAGCACCCAATAAAACTCTTGGGCAAAATTTTATCATTTTCATCTGGGTTGCACGGAATTGCAATAACTCATTTCGAGTCTCAAGGATGGTTAGGGGTTAATGACAAGCATTTTACACTCACATATCACCATTCCTCCAACCCAAATGGAAATATTCTAGCATCTCATGACAACTATGCTACCACATCTCACATCAAGTGATCCATGTTGCAATACATTCATCATCCATTTGTACAAACATCATGTACGAATTAAATGTTATATGGGCATCTCGAAACTCTTAGGGAGAATACCATGTCACGTAACTTTAAGGCCCTGACAGCTACGTAGAAACTAGCATAGTGTTCACCCAAAGAAGGGTTAGTAGTCACACCATTGGTGTTATAACCTCCTAGCATACATCCAAGAATAGGTCAAACGAGTATTCTATTCACCCTGACCTTAAATAAGATGTAGCTCAAAAATTACAGACTGAAAATCAATCCACTTTAAGTTATATATCTCAAAAGATCCATAGATCACCATATACAAGTACTTTGACAACAAACTAGAAAATACCACAAAAAACAAACTTAAAACGTAAGATATATTTCCAAATAAATTGAAACAATAAGAATCACTTTGGAACAATTGGAAACACTTCTAAAGACCTTTGGAATTAGGGCACAATTAAGCTAAGGGTGTCAAAAAAAGTTGTCCCAACTACAATTTCAGCTCATGCAAGTGTGTTAAACATGTCCATCTTCTAAACAAAGTTAAGTATGAGAACATCAAATGTGGTTTCAATTTACAAAGCTTATAGCCTACCAAAAAAAAAAAAAAAAATGATTCGCATTGAAGAATATTAAGAGTTTTTATTAGGTATTTTAGTTGAAAAAGTAAGCTGTGTCCTAATTACACAAAATCCTAAGAAACAATCATTCGATACATCAAATGATCACATTTGATACCATTTTTGGATATGACTTACATGTACTTGTGCATTATATAAAATAGTTAGTTTGACAAATAAACAATTAATAATTTTTGCACCATGATGCCTGCAAATCCCACCAATATGCAATTTACTGTGGAGGGTTCAATGATCCAAAAATAAAAAATTTAAATAATTTTTTTTCTTAGAAATGTGCATCTTGATCCCAATTACATATACGACACTTTAAAATTATTTTGTACTCTTTGTTATTGATAAAAATGAAAAAAAAATGATGAACTTTGGATGTTTCAACCAAAAATCACCTAATTAGTCTTGACAAAAAGTAATACCCATACCTTGGCCATGCCCATTACATCATTGTTACCTTCTAACAACATCATTGTAAAGTTCTTATAATATGCAACTCGTAGATGTCCTTTATGATCAAAACAAAAACCGACTTGTGACGAAGAAGTTATGACTTTTTAAAACTTTATTCAGAATGTCAAATTTCAACATTGTGACAGTGTTAGCAGTTAAGATAAGTTTAAGAAAACAGTTTCAAGAATGAATTTTAATGAATATTATAGTAGCATAGTTTGACAAGGATTCATAGGTTTCTACAATTATAGCTCAACATAATTTAAATACATAAGATATCTACCATATAACTGTAACATATTGCACATGCATCACAAGCCTTGACTTGGTGGTTGGTATTTATAGCCTCCAATAAGGAAGTAGAGGGTTTTATATCCATGTATGTGTGGTAATTACTACCTTGGTTCACCCAAGTATGATAGAAAGGTTGTAGGCCTTGTTGCAAGGTAATATCTTTTCAGGTGATATTGTGTTGATTATCCTTTGAACACTGGTTACTGAGGAATTAGTGTAGTTTTCTTTTTGACAAATTTTTTAGTAGTGACACCATTGGTATCATGACTTATGATTGAAAACATCCAAGTGTAAGAAGAGTTTTTTCTATTTACAACTTGTTAATAATAACTCAAACAATGTTAAGCGAGTTATGAAGAACATTGTATAACTTGTTATTATGGTTTTAGGAACTACCGGAAATATAGTACAAAAAATGACCTATGTTTGGATGGAAAGAAAAACAAGAGAAACCCATTTGTGCAAAAGTCATGCTGTTTGGAGCCGTGTAAAAAATACTACAAATAGAAATTTGAACCACAAGCCTATGAACATTTTATTTTAAGATGGTAATGAGGATGGGGACAAAGACCGGCTTTTTCAAAGTATTTGTATGTAAGTGATAATGCCGCGGACATGCTAGTAGCCATTACAATAGTCTATTTACCTTATGACACAAAAGACACAAAGGATCAAAAGGGGAGTAAGCCAAGTTGACAGGTAAAAACAGTCCAGAATGAAGGCGAAGCGGCATTGCTCTTGCAGACCCCTAGAGGGTTAACCCCTGGAAGTCTGAGCGTGCCGTTGTGGCACGTAGCTGTACATATACGCGGTATATACGGGCAACCGTTGAAATGCAGGGTTGTAGGACAGTGCTTTGGCAATCATGCCGTTTGAATATTCAGCGCGGGAGCAGATTCTAGGCGGGAGATGTCCCGGGAGATTCTTGCGGGTGATAGCGGGAGCGTGGTAGGAGCAGATGCACGATTCGAGCGTATGGGGAGGGTGGGCAATGCGGGAGGGTCTGTGAGAGAGCGCTACTTGAGGGTTTGCTAAGGAGCGCCGCGTGACCCGGTAGTTCAAGCTTGCGACAGTCAGAGGGACCGGTGATGGAGTCGTTGCAAAACATTGAAGTGGAGGAAATTGAGCTAATGATGTGGCCCTTGTACTATCAACAGAGCGCCTCGGATTTCAAGAGGCAGGGGCGGCTTAGGGTTACAATTTCATCTCCACGGCATGGGAAGGTACTGCCAACCTCGGATTCAAAGGGAGTGGGGCGAGTGGCGCCGCCTTGCCACAACCAATGGTGGACAGGAGGTAAGGTACGATCTTCGTCCACTTATATTTGCTTGGGGGAAAAGGGCGAGGACGTTGCACGGATGCGGTTATGTTGGTCACCGATCCATCACTTTTCGTAGGTTGCAATTATGAACTTGATTGTGTTCAGTCTTTCAAGTATTTCTCAACTTCCCTGCACAAGAATTCGCCCCCTCCTTGTACTTTGTTGCGGTCATGGCATGCTCCAAGCCGCCATCGGTAGGGGAGGAAGAGAGGGCCGAGAGTGAAGTTATATATTTGTGGGCGAAGCAGCGTGGAGCCTCAAACGCGAAAGCCGCTCGCATCGTGGGATTGCTATCCGAGAAGTGGTTGTCTTCACTCCCTCTTCCACCACGAACGTCTCGGAGGAGTGGGATTTCCGACAGCTGCTGGAATCGATACTTGTTTCGAAGGTGAGTTATTTTATGTACACGTCTTTCTGCGTTCATTTCTTTTCTTTCACGAATCCTCACTTTCACTCCTCTCTCTTGAATGTTGTTCACATGCCCATTGTTGTTGTACTTCATTCTTTATCGGTATTTGGTTCTTCTCTCAATGTCATGGGCTTGGCTTGCTGCCGGTCATGTCTGTGGTGACGGTTTGAATTTTGAGCTCGTCTCTGCAATGAGACGTTTCGGATGTGTCATTCACATGAATGAAAGCATGTTTGTCACCTGTGTAGTCATCTTATAGTCCGGGAGTATGTATCATGTCTTCGTTATTGAAGTAGTTGTGAATAAATCCACCTTTGAAGCAGCTTTGAAGAGTTAAATCCCTGGTTACGTCTCCATGTGCTATTCACCAAAGGCATGTTGTGATTTCGTTTTTAAACAATTCCAACACTTTGAGTAACTATCTTTTCATGTCATTGCGATTGTAGTTTGGTGCATGTGATCAATTTATTGCCCATGAGAAGGTTGTTATATTCATTGGCGATTAATTATGATTTCCTGGTCAATCAATCGTATATATGGGCTCTGCAGGAGACGTTTGTCACCTGTGAAGTGATCATATATCCTAAAGTATGTAGTCATGTTTTCATTATTGAAGTAGTTGTGTGACTTGTTGGGCTCACATAGAAATCGAGCAACTACTTCTCAAGCATGTAGAGTTACTCTTCTTTCAGAGCTCCGAATATGAAATTTTCTGACTCGAGTGGATATTGATGAGCTTCTTGTTCATTTTTTCAGCAAACTTTGTACTCGTGGTACTTCAGATGCCATGCTTTGTATCATCACCCGCGATTGTTCATGCTTGGACAGGCACGTGGGCCACATATTGCGGTGGCAGGAGCGACTGCGAGAGGGAGACCACCGAGGATTCACTGATTCGGTGAATTTCTTACTTCGGCATATTTTCTTTCCAGACGAAGTTCCAATCTGCACGGATGGGGAGGTCTGCAGACGAAGCCTTAGACATGATTCCGTGCAACCAGATGGTGCATTTGCCCGATCTGCAGACCGGATTCGACGACGCCTCAATTCAAACGATGCATCGACAAGCCAATAAGCGATGAGGACACCATTGCTTCCATTCATGGTGAACGAGGTGCCCCTAATGCATCCGGTGATAGAGATGCAAGCCCCATCTCTTTCCCTGTCATCGGCGGGGTTCTTTGTGGGGGAGAATCTAGTACCCATATTCGTGGGGGAGCCACCAGTTCTCAGTCAAGAGGGCGTACCCTACCAGCCTGGATGTGTCGGGCCAAGCAAACAACCGACAAGATCTGAACGTCGTCCTCAGCCTCGGCGGCGACAGCGGCGAAGGGGGAACGTGTGCGGTGCCTCTTCTTCCAATCCTACAGTGCACGACAACATGGCGATGGCTACTCCAGCAAGTGCAGAGGAGGTTACTGAGGGGTTGTTCCAACCTAGTGTTGTGAACACCGATAATGGAGCACATCGTGGGCAATGTCGTGGAGGTGGAAGGAGGGGCGGGCGCAGTGCAGGACACGGCCGCCGTCAAAGAACCGGAGAAGGAGAAGTCCGTAATTTGCTTCCTGTCACAATGCCAGAGGGATGGGTTGCTCCTTCCATCACTGTCACTACTAGAATGTCCCACTGCGAACTACGCCAAAATCGTAGCTATTTGGTCTGTAGAATACCGAAGACGGCGTCCAGAAATCGTAGTAGAAGTTGCAGGCAGACGTAGCTAAAAATTTCACTACGTTGGGGTGTAGTGGGATCTACGTAGAGTATTTGGATTGGGAACGGTATGTTCCCCGACTGCACGCGTTCCCTCAGAAGTGCTTTTTCACATATACCGTAGCGCAACTGCCGGGGGTGGGGGGGTAATCGGTTTTTATCGATTGTCGTAAGAATCATTCTTACTACAGAAATAATTTCCCGAGAGTGTTATTTCTATTTCAGGAGTTCAATCGCGACAGACATTTACCATAGTTACTGAAGTTACGATTGCTGTAACTTTGCGATTTATTTCTTACCGCGATTGATATTGACCTCACACAGAGGAGAATTTGCCGGAATTGGGATCGACAATGAATGACACGTGTAGCAATTGGAAAATCATTTCTGCTAAATTAGTAATTCTTCTGTCGAATAGGGAAGGAACAGGTAACGGTTTAGGGGATTGTATTTGGTTGTTCGGAAGCATCAATTGTGGTTCTCCCTCTTCTCTGGAGTTAAGTCCTAGGTGAACCATTCTCCCCACATTGCACACGACAATTTTAGAATCAACGAGTACTCGTTATGCATTTACATATGCGGCAATGGATGCAATTGTGGACCATGTTCCATGTTATAACACAAAATAATTCAAATACATGCAACAACAGTCGTCATGCTGTTGAGCAGTCCCGACCTGTACTGTACACAGTGCTAATGGCATGCTTGAAAACCGCCCTGGAGCGCAGTCAACAAAATGATAAAGCCTAGTTTAAAGCAAAGATAGAAACTATGTACAAAGGGAAAATGCCAGTAGAGAATTTTACCGATAAAACAGTACTCCGCAGTGGACTCTGTCATACAAAATACTACGGAAAAATGGATCAATTGGCGTGATCCGAAGTGGCAGCATCTGACGAATTTCCTTCACCTTCATCTTCTGGATCATCGTCTTCGGCTTCGGTATCCAACTTCTCCTCCTGCTCTGCGGAATCACTCCTGTGGCTGTCAGCGTTGCTTGTGTCTGCGGAGTTACTGGAGCCAGAATTCAGCTTAGATGCATCCTCCTCGTCCTCTTCGTCTGACGAAGTCCTCGCACTGTCTTCGTCGTCGCTGCATTCGGAAGAGGCGACAGGTTTCTTCCTCCTTTCTTTCGATGCTGCCCGTGTGCGTACTCGCTCCTTCTCAGCTGCACCTCTCTGACCTTCCGCTGGCACATCCTCTGTTCCGTGGATCCTACTGCGCACTTTAGCAAACAGACTCCGGAGACCCTCCCGTTTCGCAAAACTCACTTCCTCTTCTGTCGGCACTCTTTCAAATTCTTCCTCCTATGATACATATATTCCCACACAAGTTAAATACATCGAAATCACACTAACAATGTCAACAATCAATACTCTACGATTGCATAACATTAATGTTTTCAAACCAATGGAATGTGAGAAAACTTACAAACTTTTTCACCAAGCCTGCCACTCCCAGTGAGCCCAACCTGTGGGTGTATTTGATGCGTTCGGTTCTTGCATCGGCAGCAGCTTTGCATTTGTTAGCCTTATCCTGGTAGTCTGGGTTAGAAATTGATGCCCAAATATTATTCCATGACTTCTTCGTGAGACCATGAGCGATCGGTGTGAAATTCTTGGACTTATTCTTCTTCATGTGGTTCCTAGTCCTTTGCCTCCTTTGCCTAATGTTAGTAGCTACATCCTCCATTACGTAATCTATATCATATTTTCCCGGATATAATGACTGAATTCTATTCGCAAAATTGCGCTTCATTTCCTTCGGTTGCTTTGGCCATGGGACATCCCATTCAAATAACCAAGGAGCCCTGCCGTGTGTGTAACTCTGCATATGCTCCCAAAATCTGCCTATGGGAGCCCCCTCCGCATTTACCTCACACGGTGGCACATCCTTCACGGTGTCCCAAATTCCTATTGAATGAGGATCTGATATGACATTTGTCTCTGTTAGTAAACTAGGAGTAGAAGAGTCTACAGAACCGGACTTTCTTTTCTTGCCCCTCTGTGAGTGGCTTACCTTAGTCCCTTTTGATAATTCGGTTGGGACCACTGCTCTCTTCGATGCATGCCCCTTGCTGCTTTCGCGGGGTGACGGAACTGCGAACTTCCCCTTCTGCTTGCTTCCACCAACCAGCGCTGCCTTTTGTTTCTGTAAGTCCCGCATGACCTTTTCGATGACGGCAACCTTCCTTTTCTTCTCAGCCTCTTTCTTCATCCTCTTCAGTTTCCTTGCCGAGGTAACTTCTTCGGCAGCCGCTGATTTGTCCCCCTGCCCTTCATCCTTTCGAAGACTAGTCTGGTTTGTTCCCTTTGCACCTCCCAATTGGGCCTCCAATTCCTGCACATCAGTGAAAGTGGAAGGGCAGAATTCAGATAGTAGCAAAAACTGAACAACACTAACAAGACATTACATCGGGTTGGTAATTCTCTTACAATGGCTTTTTTCGCGAAGTAGTCTGCTACTTCTTGTGGAGGTAGTTGGCTCAGGATATTGTCGAGGCTTTTGGCTATGTCGATCGTCGAGCCACGTCCTGCTTCTGACCTCTGCATGTCCTCGGCTTTCAACACTAACTTCAATTGGGATGGTGACATCGACTGTCTTGGCCTGCTAGGGCGCGGTGGTCGACTTGGAGGGCTACCGTGAGCCTGGGGAGTCTGAGTGGGTAACGGCGAAGGACTCCGAGATCGGTCTTTGGCCTCTCGTATGGAGTTGATGCAATCTGCTACGGTTAGCTGACAGCGTGCCTGAGTACCCCTATTGGAAGGGCTTCTGAACTCCATCGAAGGGCTCGTCACCTCCTTCTGAGGTGGAGGGATCTCGTTTTGCGGCTTCTTCGTTCTCTTCACAGGATTCAACGTTATTTCCTCGGATGTACTACGTCCTGCTGTGTGTGTGGTCGTCTTCCACCCCTGCTGCAAGATCAATCATTGACACCGGCTCTTTTGCAATTTCCGAGGCTGTATTTGGAGTCGGTTCTCGTTCCCCTTCAGTATCTGCTGATGGCAATAAGTGCGTATCGGTGAAGTCCACTGCCCCTCCATCAGGACTATCTCCACCCGCTTCCGGAAAGGAAAAAACTGCATGTTGCAGAATGCAAATTACAGAATTAGTGAGTGAATTGGCTAAGTCCACAAGTTCAATTTTTTGGCTTTCCATACTTTGGATTTTCGACCATACCTGGCTGATCCTCGCGAAGACAGGTTGTAGGTGTTGGGGTGCTCAACATCTCTGCTCCTCCGACTTCAAAGATAGTGTCCCCGCTTCCTCGTCTTTGGCGGTCTGCCTCTGCTTCTCCTCCGTCGGCACAGTTTGGTACCGGATTGGCATTCGGCGTACCCTCTGCTGCGACCAGAGCCGTCGCTGCATGGTCCTCCTCGGGTCGTCACCATCCACGAGGCATCCACCTCTGCAGGCGGTTCGGGTGTTGCTGAAGACGTACCTATTTTGAGCCGTGAGGCAGACTCAATATTCGCCGTGGCGGATTCGGTTGGGGCTGCTTTGGCACTGTCGATGTCCGCTGGAGGTACTGAGGTCTCCGTTTGAGGTAGTGCCACTTGCAAGAGGCCGAGAGCATCCTCCAAACATTTATTGGCTCCCTCCCCCGAACTCTTTGAACGCTGACTTCGCCTTCCCGCGTAGTTTGGATCGTGCTCCTTCCCTGCACGTTTTGGCACATCCTCTTCATCACCTGCAACCAACACAGTGTCCCCGCCGTTTGATGCGCTTCTAGAAACGTTGGACCTCCGAATTTCGAGCTTTCGTTGTTCTTTGGGCATGCGGGCGAGTGCTATCTTCACGGCCGCTGGAGTCTGCTCCCTCGGTGAGTTTCAAGTAACGCCGCCGGCTGAGATTCTTCCGCTTCGCAGGGGAAGTGATGGACAAGTCAATAACTGTATCCGCCGAACGCAGATACATAGTTATTTTCTCCTCCACCTGTCCTGCATTAGAACGAGTGAGCCGCGTCCTTTTCTTCCACTGAGTTTGCTTTTCGCCTCCATGCTTCTGTCTCTTCTTCGCCGTCTTCTTCACCTCGGGGCCTCCTGCCTCCTCAGGTTCTGAAGCCTTCGGCACCTCCCCTCGACAGGAGTTGTCTACTTGCTTCACCAGCAAGACGGCGGTATCATCTGCAAAATTCAAAACAGCTTCCCCTTTCTCTATCTGTCTGCTGGACGCCCCAGGTTGGACGGGTACTTCAATATCACTCGGCATTGCTACTCACTCGAAAACCCTGATCCCTGCCCACAAAAACCCTCAGCGTACCGTTGAACTCCACTTCCCCTGTTTCTGTCAGCACTAATAAAACTCAGGAACACTCGCTGGAGGTATTCACACAAAGGTACTCACTCTCCACTCTCGGTATTAGCTGACATTGCTCAGAAACGACTCAAAAACCCCTGAACCTCGCTAATCAAGTACCGGAGTGTGCATTACAGATTTGGTCCCAACCTTATTGGCAGCAGCAGTGACAACCGAAGAAGCTATCACTACAGGTACTATCTCCGCTCTCTACTATGATACTGCCTCTCACATAACTAAAACTAATCACCACCGATACCTTAGAAAGCAGAGCCGGACGCACTGAGTGTTTACTGAAGCCCTCGTGACCTTGAGTTGCTCGCCCCGAGATGAAGAACCCCTCAAGAACAGATGGGCTTCGGCTCCACACTGATAATCCTGCAGAACAAAGAATACGCGACAACGACCTCGCACCGGGAAACTGACTTATCGCAGCTACATCGGTGTACCCCGCACGCTTACTACGAAGACAGATGGACGGAGCGCAAGTGCGATGAGAGGAGAGGGGACGTGGAGGAGGACAACGACTTAACCGCAAGTGAGCGCAGCTGAGAGAGAGTTACAAAAACCCCGAACACCTACAAACGTCTACCACCTGAGAGCCAAACTAAGAGACGACAACAACGTAACCGGAAGTGAGCGCATGTGAGAGAGGAGATACAGGAACTTCTATCACCTAGAAACCTCGAACAGCTGAGAGCGAAATTCAGAGCATGAGCGCAGGGAGCGATGCAACTGAGACGAACACCAAAATGAGCGCTCCCAGGAGACCCCTGTCAGTGGAAGGGGGTGGGCCCATCATGATGCGGGCTGTAATCATAGCGTAACGTATGTAATAAAGGAAATCCACATGATGAAATTTCACATGAGGGTGAAATCGTCTTGGTCCTCATTTCTAATAATACCGTATACTCATCATAACATTAATTAATTTTTTTTGTACTGGCTCGTGGATGTACTGAAGGTTCCTAGTTTAAAATGAACTTTTCAAATTAGATAGTGTTAGAAAATACTTTTAGGTTCCCAGGAAATGTTTTTTAAAATTTTTCTTTTCTTGGAGTTGCTTTGGTTTTATTATTAAATATTATTTAATCAATTTATTATGTTTTTGAAATAAAATGCAGCAAATGTTTTCATGAAATCAATAGTAGATACTTCTAAAAGGTGATTTGTAGTTTACTTTAAAAAGTACAAAGAAGTGCTAATTTAATTGATCCGCTCATGGAATTAGTCCTTGAAGTTTGTACTGATTTTGTGGCAAAATATTTTTGAAATTTTGCAGGACTTGTACCATGCCTCATAGACACAAGGTGGTCAATGCCGCACATTGCACTCCAAGCAACTCCATAGATGTGTCGAACGTCCCAACCTCTACACATTCACCACCGTCGTCTAGTACAGCAGCTAGGAAAAGAAGACGGGGGATTGATACGGTACTCGATGATCAATTTGAGCAGCCCGAATTTAAGGTGTATTGCCCATGTTGTAGATGTGCAGAGAAAGACAAGCCAAGCATGCGATTCCTATCAATCGTTGATAAACATATCCAACAATATAAAATGTCTGATAAGTATCAGGTTAGTTTCATACTATCCTCTACGTATTGGTTGACAACTTGAAGTTCATGCATATTGGATAAATATCCATGGCGCACAAACAAATCATCAAATACACCAAAAACATAATAATAATAATAAAATAAAATATTTTTATACCACATACTTCGAAACTCCTTTCCCTTTTCGCTTCATTACGGATGGGGTATGAGATTTGCAGTACTGTGACATTTTCCATCCTCATTATATTTAACACTGGAGACAGAGACATTCATTAGGGTGAGATTTTCCATCCTTCTTAGTATTTTAACACTGTGGTATGATGTTTTGATAGTGTCGTAGAAATAATATGTCTTATGTGTTTATAAAAATGTATAATACAAATACACCGACCTATTTACAAACTTTCTTTCTCAGAGCACCCTAGAAACACACAGTCTACGAAAATAGGTGTATGTAGTTATTTCAGACTATATGTAAGGAACAAATTTAGGAGGTCTTTGAGTGGAGAACAGTGCTACTTTTAATTACCAAGTAATATGCTTCCCGAAGGAGTTGACGAGTCCTTTACTTAAAAAGTTTTGGTTGCTCGGAAGGATATTATATCCACAACATTGAAATAAGTCGGAGGAATAATATATTCACATGTATGGGGTCAAATTAAAAGATTCAACGTAACTTCTATTCATGACTCGTAAGTATGATCGAATGTTCAAATAATGAAATGCACAAATTAGTGTCTTTGTGGTTTGGTTATGTAGTGTCTTCTAACCCGAGTTTGTAATTAGTTAAAGAATTAGTTCTTCATATTCTTAAGCAATATAAATCCACCGAATTGTACTATTTCGTTTATTGTTTTTTTAATGGAAATGACTTTGGCTACAAAAATTTATTGTAAGACAAATTATATGTCGTAGGAGTCATTTGAGAAATGATATATACTTGCCTAACACCTTTTACGTTTTGTTATGTTATAGAGTCTCTATGAGGCGCAACGATTATGTGTAGACCCCCTTGGTTTTGATCCGTCCTTTGAGGGGATGGCGGATGTAGATGTACCGATCAATCCCACAAAGATGTTAATTTTCATTGGGATGAAGACTTTGTCTTAGAGGAATATATGAATCTTCTTCGTGGATATCATGAAGATAGTGTCCACGTAGTGTGAAGAAGAAAAAAAGAGAATATCGGAATAAAAATATCGGATCTTGAACAAGAGGCGGCAACCATGATTTTCGACGGTGCAAACATCAAGTCGATTATCCATTATTTTTTTGTTCCTCGGTATCCAGGCATACAAACAGATATCGAATGTGGCCATGGATGCTATTTTCAAAGCCATGTCGGAAAAATCATACCACCACACTTACATTCAAAAATACCTACGTCTCGTCTTTGAGGCAAGGAAAATTGTAAGTGATGTGGGCCTAGACTACAAAGTTTACCACTCTTGTCCATGTGACCGGGACACTTTACTATGGCCCGATAAAAAAAGATTGGAAGGTTTGTCCGAAGTGTAATCTATCACGCTTCAACGATACCACACAAAGCAAGCAAGTCCCGAGGAAGGTAGGATATGCTTCATTAGAGTAGTACCTTATGTAATAGTGACATTTTTTTTGTATACGTTAGAAGAAAATATTCATATAATATGTATTTCTTGATTTCTTTTCTCATATTTACTAACAAAGTTTTTGTTGGGATGATAGAAAATGTGGTATTTTCCACTAATACCACGATTGTTGGCATATTACCGGAGCCCAACACTATCTCCATGCATGATTTGGCATCGTGATAATAGAAGCCATGATGAAGTCATGCGAATACCAAGTGATAGTCCCGCTTGGAAGGCCATGGAGAATAGGTACGACATAATGAGAGATGCTCGAAGTGTAATGCTACAAGTCGGCCACAGATGGCATAAATCCGGCGGGCCTAAATTCAAGAAGCCATTCCCTGTGGCCCATAACATGTACTATATTGAATTTGAATCCGAAGCTTGGCATGCATAAAGGTCACATCCTCTTATCAACAATTGTACCAGTTTGATTCCATACCTCAAAGAACTCTGGAAGTGATTGAATTTTTCTCAATTTTGAATTACCCATATATTTTATACGAATTCAAAGAGGGTTCAATGAAGTAGTGCCCATAATGATTACAATTTAAAAATTTCACATATTATCTTCATTAAGATCAAAATTTGCGAGTAAAGTTAAAGTATGACATGAATCTTGCAATACATATAAATAACCTTGAATAGTGGTCCATATGTGCGGGTAAAGGAAAGTGAAAAACTTCAATACGTACATGGAGCCTCTAATTGATGATCTCTTGAGACTATGGGTGGATGGTGTTGATGCTTACGACGCGAATACAAGAGTTAATTTCAAGCTACATGCGATGATGCTATGGTCTTTGCATGATTTTCCAGGTTATGGCGTGTTTTCGTCACTTCAAACCCAAGGCCTGAAAGCATGCCCGCCGTGTGGTCCAAATGCTATTGAATCTAAGAAGTGCATGTTTCTAAAGAAGGTTGTGTATTATGGGCATAGAAAATACCTTCCAATGCACCACAAATACAGAGCAACTAGAAACCGTAAGAAGTTTAACGGTGAGTCATACCACAAGGTTCCAAAACCTATCAGAACAACAGGGAGTTTCTGGTTCAAAATGTGGAAGAAGGTTATGAATAATACAGTGCAGCTAAAAGACTCGGGCATGAAGGACAAGTCTATATTGTTTCGTCTTCCATATTACAAGGTATGTTCAACATTCAAAATTTCCATCCATTCATTTGAGGTCTATTCACTATTTGGAGAATCTTGTAGTAAAATCCAGTAATTGGGCTGAATTCTTCAGTAAATAAGAATGAACATAATTCATGCCATGTTCATGAAATGTACAAACAAGTTCTATGTAGTGATGTCCATGACAGTAAAAAGCATATCTAGAATAGGCAGTACATACAAATGACATAACTGTTTCTAAGTATATTTATATAGACTAACGTTGGATGAATGCACATATATACATTAATGCATTTAGAGGATGTAAGATAATTAGTTTATATATGTACTACATATACGCTGCACCCATTTCTTTTTCGTTGGTATTTTTTTAACCATGTACCTATGAACCCATTGTAGATTTTTGTATGTTTTGCAAATAAACCCATTGATATTTTTATTAAGAAAGTAATATTTTATTTCGGGTGTTGTGCAGTACCTATTGGTTCCTCATCTTCTTGATGTTATGCATACGGAGAAAAACATTTGCGCATCCTTATTCAAAACCTTCTCAAATTGCAAAGGCACAAAATCGGATTCACTAGCGTTAAGAAGGTCCTTGAAGCATTTCAATGTCTTGCCACGTTTTCACCCAGAGGAAGATGGAGTAGATGACAAGGGTGCAACGAAGTGGACTTATCCTACCGCCGAATGGATTTGGACAAACGATGAATATGATTCCATCATTGACCTCATATCTAACACTCGGGCACCATTTGGGTATGGCTCAAGCTTTCGGTACAAGTTTAGCAATCGGAAGGTGATAGGTTTCAAAACCCATGATTACCATAATTTGCTTCATGCTTTACTTCCAATTGCGGTCAGGGGTACTTTAACAGAGGAAATTCGACGTAATGTGTACCGACTATCAGCTCTTTTTCGTTGGGTGTGCTCAAAGGAAATTAAGATATCGGATTGCCCTCAGATGAAGGTAGAGGCCGCAGAAATCCTATGTGAGATGGAAATGCACTTACCTATTTCGGTATTTGACATTCAGATGCATAATATTCTCCACATAGTGGAAGAAGTGGAACTAGCGGGCCCGGTTTCCATACGTTGGATGTATCACATAGAGAGATATTTGAAGGTCTTAAAAGACTTTGTTCGGCAACGAGCCAGGCCCGAAGGATCTATTGCTGAGGGCTACATTTGTGCGGAATCCATGTTCCATGTGAATGAATATACTCTAAGGTTGCACAAGGATGCTACACGTCTCCAGAAGCCAACCGAGGAGGATGCACGATCTATTGGAATAGTCCTACCTAAAATTTCATCCGTCAAACCTTTGGATAACATATTCACGGAGCAAGCCCATCGTTTCTTATTATTGAATGCTCTTTGTATGGAGACATGGAGAGAGCGATATGAAGTAGAGTGTGAAATCATGGCTAACAAACCTACATTCAAAGATTGGATACAAGCCGCGGTCCGAGAAGACATAGCATCTCAACGACCCGTTTCACAAATGGTAATTGACATTGTAGTTGGACCAGCCGAGAAGGGCCAATTTTTTACTATGTGTTGGGCATATGGGTCCCACTTTCGTATTATGGCAAGGGATTTGAACAAAAAAACTACGTTTGACTCAGGGGTGTCAGTGGTCTACGAAGTTGGGGGGGGAACAAACATACTATTATGGCTACATAGATACCATTGTCAAGCTGAATTTTGATAGCTTCGAGACAGTTCTTTTCAAGTGTCAATTCTGGGATTCTATCATTAGACAGCGTGGGTCAAATGCCACTGTTTTAGAAGATGAGTGTAGCTTTCATCGCGTGAAGGCAGGAGAGTTCATAAGTGCATCGTCCGTCGACGATGATCCTTTCATATTTCCGAAAGATGTAAGCCAGGTCTTTTATGTAGATGATCAAATCAATGGCGGTTGGAAAATCGTTGTGAAAGTCCAAGCACGTTCAAATTTGGTAGTGTACAAGAGGGCGGCAGGGGGTGATGGAAATTCAAGCGACCTGAACCCTAATTTCAACGCCATCGTCATTCCCACGGAAGAAATTGCAGGACCGTCCACCGTTCGGTCTGATGCGGTGAGAAATACCTCGGATTTGGTGGCCATCGAGGCGGATGATGATGCAGGCGAAGGCGTCGGTATCGGTATAGACGAGGACGATGACAGTGGAGAACGTGACAAAGAAGACGGAGAGGAGAATTACTCGGACGACGAGGACACAAACCGACCAAATTGGGAGTTCCCAGTGGGGTTCGACCAATTCGACGTAGCTGAGGAGTTGGCAGAGATAGAAAGTGATGGAGAATTGAGGCCAACCAACCCCTGCCGATTCTGGATTCTGCGCATACGTGACCAAGTACATGGGTAATGACAACGCAACATTGGTTTCTCTATTCCATCTGTTTTTCCTTTTGAACGTCGAGTTTCTCGGTCATAACGGTGTCGTTATGTCGTTGGTATCGGCAGTTGCGACGGAGATTAGGCCGAGGGGTCGGGGAATAAAGGAAACGGAAGATCTCATGGCGAAGCGGAATTGGCGACGTCTGGGGAGGGTAAATGTGTATTTGAATTTCTCTCGTAGTAAAAGGTACAAGAGGACGGTCGTCAGTTGCTAGGAGGGAAAGTTTAATGACTTCCCACACGTCAAAAACAGGTACTGAATTTCGGGCGAATGTAGTCACCTGTGGATTTGCTGCATACTGTACGGTAGAGAAAATGCCAGTGGATAGAAGGGTTTGGGGGGGGGTTTGACTCATGGAAGCACGTCTGCAGCACAGACCAGATAGAGATCTAAGAACTAATTGTTGCGGCGCGTTGGGAGACGGATTTCGCAGCAAAGAACGTGAGGAATGGACGCTGGCGTATGAGGAGTTCTGCACTAACACTCTGCAACTGTATGTCAAATATCTTCGCAACGATGGCGGTAAGCTTATTTTCATTTTCGGTTGCTGTGAGAAGTACTCAGATTTACATGTGCTGGCGGACATGTCGTTGTAGAAACTGCGTCTACTCCTCAATTCCATCATGCTTCGTTCAAGTTTGGGACCGGTACATTAAGCATTCGAACCCGTTTATGGAATATATTAGTAGTAAAGGGAGGATACAAGCAGATATCAATCCCGGGTCATTCAGAATCCTGTTGTGGGATGTGGTCAGCCTTTGTAAATGACTGAAGTGACCATTGATAGGAAACGACAATCCAAAACCAGAACGCGCACGAGTCATGTTCCTGTCTACAAGCACAATGAATCCCGATAACGAATTGTACAGTGCGTGATGTGGAACGAGATGCCTCTGCCAATTCTTAAGTTCGTGTGTATGATTTTTTTTCTTTACGCAAACATAAAACTGTTTGTGAAACTGAACAGAATGTGTCCTGTAGGAATTCGGGAGAATGGAAGATGAAGCTTCAGCAGACGGAGGCAATATCGGCAATCCTGGGACAACAGAACGAAAGCGGAAGGTGCACGCACTTGGAAGTGAATACCAAATTCACGGTAGCAGTAAGCGGATGACTATGGAGCAGGCTCGGAAGCGAAGTAATGGAGACATTGACTTCATTCCAGAGCATGGTTTTGAGAGCCAAGAACTAATTCCCGGAATCCCTAATGTCATAGTTGCAGAGGAGGTGTGGCCAAGGATTCGTACAGGTAACCTAAACCCTCAAGTAGAAAACATGCTGAAGATGAGACTAGTGTCCCAGTTTTGGTGTGCATTTATAGACTGCACAGATCTGATGGACCGTCAGCAGCTACTGAAATACAACAGAGTTGGTCCATGGCGTTTTAAAGAAGCTCCAGGCAGGTTCAAAGTTTTCTCTCGTTACAT
Source organism: Bryum argenteum (assembly GCA_037043015.1). Classification (NCBI taxonomy): domain Eukaryota; kingdom Viridiplantae; phylum Streptophyta; class Bryopsida; order Bryales; family Bryaceae; genus Bryum; species Bryum argenteum. The sequence continues at coordinate 491,643 of CM073327.1, read as the reverse complement.
TACGTAGAGTAATAGGGAGGGGAGGGGGAATTTGCTGTTCTACAGTACTGAATCTGTGCTTCAAACAGCTACAATGATGTATTACATTCTTGTTATAGCATAATGATATCTTTACGATTCTAAATGAAGTCCAGGAGTGAATGCAATGTTACCGATGTGATGCGAAACCACTTCCAGTCCTGTACAGCGTTGAAAAGTCTGCTATGACTAGAAGTTCACATACACTGTAGAGCAATTCTTTTGTAGACCAATTCTGTGCGGGAATTTGTAGTTCATACATGTATATGCACAACGACTGCACCCGTGTAGTCTGACTCCATTACTTTTGTATTTCGAGAAACCCAATATGCGTAGCCCATACATAAACGTATTTACTTATGTCAATATAAACTGTACTAAGTTAGAGCAGTATAACGGTACGGCATTGATGTTCGGCGTACGAATGTCGTTCGAATTCTAACTTATTGCACGGTACCCCAAACAAATAGTACAGTACATTGCAGGAAATGGTCTTATAACTTACACATGCAAAATGTAAATCACTCGTATGAAATTCCATGAGACTCACTATCTGTTTGATTATAACAGTATCACTATTTTGTCGACACATGAGATGGCTGGGCGAAATCCAAAATGAAGGTCACTAAGTTACACAACGGTAAGGGATTCTAATATTACTGAACATTGTAAATACAGTTACATCAACAAAGCTTTTCGGCGATTTCTGTTCTATTCACCTCGAGGTTCGGGAATTGATACGCGAAAGAATCAGTAGTAACTCTCACAATGCTCAAACCCGTGCAAAATTACTTACAGCGATGTGATTGTACTTAACTTCTGTAAAATCCAGTACCCGCTTTACCCAGTCCCATTGCCGAAGTCCTGAAATAGCAAACTGGAATAAAGCTTTAACCCCAAAGTTTACGCACCACCATGATCGCTGCGGGTAATTCTACGAGAACAACACGTTCCCATGCTAACGTAGTTCGATGTGAGCCACGCCGCTCCGAAACGTAGCTGCGACAGCCCGAAAATCATGCCCGCCTGAAACGTAGCAATTTACGCAAAAAACTTGCGCACAGTCTCAAACGTAGCGCACGGGCCGTAGTTCGCAGTGGCAGATTCTAGTAGTGTGTGGATCGTGCGAGCCCCGTGCAATTGCGTCCCCGCCCCATGCTCCATGTGAAAGAGAGTACCCCACCGTTGATGGAGCTAAACTGCCTTGCCAGTGATGGTGATTCGGATTTCACAACGCCGCCTCCACGATCACAGTCAACCATATGTCGCTACACTCTGATCGATTTTGAATCTGGTGCACCTGTGCCCGATACTCTCTCACGTCAATCCATTGGTGGCTACTTCCCTTGGCAACATGATTGTGGTGAAAAAAATTGTCCATTTGTAGAAGGTTCGTCGTCTGCAAGAAGGAGAGCTGTTGAGCAAGGCCTTGATTTTGAGACTACTGTAAGTCCTGGTCAGCATGTACGGGTTGATCACCGTGCCTTTCAGCAGCCGCAACATGTTCTTGTGAAGCTTGCAACCTTGGGATTAGACTCTAGCCTTTGGGGAGAAATTGAGCACTTTCGGGGGCTTGTTCGACACCGATACTATCACGAAGTCACTGGGGCACCTATGTACACTGTGGATTTCGATGGAGGCATTGGATTCCGTGAGTTGCGTGTGTGCGATACGACACGGGACCATTCCATTGACTCTCCTGGGAGTGCACGACGTGTGCTTGACTTTGGGGCAGGAACAGAGCGTACTAGTGAATCAGGTGGCCACTCCACAGCTGCGATGTCCCATGTAACTTCTAAACCCAAGCTATTATCATGCTCATGCTTCTTGTCCTTTCATAGTTCATATTTATTCCAATTTCAGCATTTATTCCTCGTTCATGGTCATGCTTGACGCCTTTTCATAGTCCAGAGTACATAATTGTCCTTCTTATTGAAAGAGAATGCAGTTGCACCTTGTATACTCTATGTTTGCATCATATGATTCCTACCATGTGGATGGTGTAGGTATCCCTTTCACAGGTGCATCTACAAACGCCTCATGATTCCGACCTTGATGACTCTGACTGGAAGGCAACCTACGACGATTTTGAGGGGGCTGAGAGTTCAGATACATCCTATTCTCCTTCTCCAAATGAGTTTCAAGAGGTGCCGCTCTTAGAACTTGGATTTTACGACGCATGCGAGGACACAAGTTCCTGGGACTTTGGAAAGACGTGGGACGATGATCAGTGGCAGGAGCCCAATATGTCGCTCCTCGGAAGTAGAGACAATTTCATAGGACCGACGCCTGGGCCTTCGGGGGAGTTTACAGCCGTCCCTGGAAGCCCCCTTCAGTACTTCCTGAAGTTTTGGCCACCACAAGTGCTTGCAAAGATCGTGGAGGAAACAAATAGGTAATCATTACCCCCTCATTCTATTTTCAACTCTTTCATGTGCGAAGTGTATGTGCATTGAGACTAGACATTACGTTTCTTCAAGATATGTCAATAACAAATGAATTTTTTGACCTTAGGTATGCTGCGCAAGATAGCCATGATGAACCTCACTTGACCAACGGTCGACATGATTGGGTGGACCTCACAGAAGATGAACTCATGTGTTGGTTTGGAGTTCTCATACTTATGGGGTTGAAGGACTTGCCGCACCGGCGCTTGTACTGGGACAGATGCCACTTCTACTATTGCCCCATCATCGGTGCGGTTATGGCGCGACACCGCTTCGAAGCCATTGTACGATGTGTCCATCTAGTCAACAATGAGACATTAGTACGCGATCCCAAAGCCATTGGGTATGACAAAATTGGCAAGGTGCGATGGCTATTGGAGAGTTTTTCACGGATCTCCCAATCTCTTTACAATGCTGAACGAGTATGCACTGTTGATGAGATCATGGTTCCATACAAGGGGCGGTATTGCAATATCCGTCAGTATATGAAAACCAAACCTTGCAAGTTTGGTATCAAAATATGGGCACTAGCGTCTAGCCAATCCCGGTAAACTTTTCAACTTTGTTTAGCATTTTCAGCAAGTCCATTCAATGTTGTTGAATTTAATTTTTCCAAAAAAAAGATCGTGCTCGTTTCTTGATTATCTTGTTGACTATTTTTTTAATATTCTAATGAAGACTCCTCATGTGATTGTTGCAGATATATTCACAATGTCATTGTGTATTTGGGGGCCTCGAACACCCCTCGCGAAGCAGGGGAATTGATCAGCGAGCAAGCTGTTCTGCAGTCCATCAGAGGTTTTGAGAACCGTGGACATGTCATTGTCTGCGATAATTTCTTCACATCTGTGCAGTTGTGCATGAGTTTGATGGAGCGCGGATTTTGGATGACGGGTACAGTGAAGAAAGGGTCGAGGGGATTTCCGACATCTCTAGGAGGACTCTCGAAGAAGAGCCACTTGCCTCCTCGAGGCACTTTGATGGTTAAGATGCATCGCAACCGTCAAGTGGCTGCGGTTTGCTGGATCGACAACAAGCCGGTATGGCTACTCTCCTCCGCAACTGATCCGATTGACCCTGCAGCGCGGGCGGAACGGTGGCTGCGATCCAATTTCCCACCTCCCCCATATTGCTAGAGTATCAACGCAATATGAGGGGAGTTGATGTTGTGGATCGGCTACGGGTGAGTACACGGTCCACCGCAGAGCCAAAAGTGGTGGCACCGACTCTCGCTTTTTGTACTTGACTCGTCTTGCATGAATAGGTACACGTTATATCGAAAGATAGCGAGCGCGTTGGCCTACCGGTACAATCGCGTTTGTTATGGCATTACAACCTTGGGATGGAGCTTGTGAGGGCGTTTCGGCTCCGGGGCGGTGAGAGGCCCACATCGCAACCTCACTCCGCCCCGGATTCCACCGTCCGGAAGGCTCTCTCGGTCGCGGAGAATGTGCATTGTTTGCTCAAATCGAACTCGACGCTTTTGTGCGGGATGTTCCGGTGCCTTCATGTGCAAAGGAACGTGCTTTATTCGTGTCCACACCCAACCAGGGCATGCAACACAATTTCGCCGTTGAGGTAATGGCTAACCTCCATCAGATGTTACCCGCGCATGTGCGAAAGAACTCGTATTGGGGTGTTCAATTTGCTATGTTTCCCTCGTGATGAGATGTTGTTTGGCTGCAGGGTTTGACGATTGGGAGCGAAGAAAAAAGTGGAGACTGGGGATCGCCGTGTTGCGGTCGTTGCGTTTGTCCGACCTCCCGAATTGCTTTTGTAGTGCGTAGAAGGTGTAATGTCTTCAAGCACTTGCTAGTGAAGTTTAGAGCATTGTGACTCATGCAGAACTACGTAGCAGTGTTTCAAACTGCTGGACACGTTGTTTGAGATTGCTGGCCAAATTTTGAGTTATTTCAGACCACTAAGTGCAAACACTCTGCTGAACCAAGTCTGAACACCGAAACTTTTGTGACTTGTGGAAATATGCTTCTTATATTACAACTTCGTTGGCTATAATGAATATGAAATATGAACACAAAATATGAACTCGTTTCAGAGTCTTTGTGGGTGCATTACATGATGCTTATCTAAAAGCAGATGTTTTAGATCTATGTTTTCAGCTCTATCGATAACCATGTCATTATCGTGACTCGATCAAACTGGTTGGGTGAGCACTCTGGGCGAGCCCAATAAGAATGAGGCATTGTCAATAGACGCGCGCCAGAAAATAGATTTGAAAGTTGGTGTGGCGTTTACTCGTTTCCAGGCTCGATACTTTCAAGGCAAATATGGCAACTGTTTTCTGTCATGTTTGTGGTTCCCACTCGCCGAGACACATAGGAGAGCATCTTTCGGTACAGAACTCTCCAAGTTGTGGAGAAAACTCACACTTCCACCGAGACTTGAGATGTCACCGCTCCATGGAGATGTTCAGACAAAAACTCTTGAATTTTTTGTTTCTATACTCCGTACCGTTATCTCTCCTGATGCGGATGATTCGCTGATCGAGAGTAGATCGAACATAATGATACAACGCTTCACTATCACCACTTCACTAGCCGATGTTCTTGGCTTCTACGTCCTGGTAATTAGGAAACGTCTCTTGACAGTCTGGCAGATCCATGGCGCTAAACCGAGATTCTCCCTGAAGGCGATTGCATTGGCGCCATCTTCGAGGCACGCGCCGTATGCGTTTTTGCAGATTCAGTGACGTGGAAGTGCAGGTACGAGGTACTGAACACTCTTCCGTGCGCCGTATACAAGCACCACCCAGAGATGGTCCGGGCCACCCGATGCAAAACTTAGACGTCGAGAAGTTGCAAAATCCGCCTCGATTGTACACAAGAATTTTCCAGTGACTCAATGAAGCAACCCTTAAACTCTCGACCGAACCGAAGGGATCGACAATCTGACCGCTCTTGCTTTCTGAAATTCCACCGTACCTTCAGGCTACGGCTTTGATACATACGGAGCCCAAGGGACGTCCAGGGGTTAAACCCTAAACCCTGACCGTTCTCCTTGCACTTGGTTTGCGATTGGGAGAGCGGTGTTGCAAGGTTGCAACTTTGTTGCAGTGGCAGTGGCAGCGATGGCGCGGACTACCGCGGCTCGTCTGCTGACGCTTGCCCGCTCCTCCGTCTCTGCTTCTTACGACCCCGGTCTCGCCTCCTCCTTCTGGTCCTCCGCTTCTGGTCATTCGCTTCGACCCTGCTTTGATTTCACCCCTCGCGCCCTTCTCAGACGCTATCTTGCTGGCGTTGCCAGCCCCATCGAGACTCGCGAGCAGTCATGGCGCGACAATATGCAGAAGATTCGTAACATTGGTATCTCAGCGCATATTGATTCGGGCAAAACCACGCTCACTGAGCGCGTGCTCTTTTACACGGGCAAGATTCACGAGATTCATGAGGTCCGTGGCAAGGATGGCGTCGGAGCCAAGATGGATTCCATGGACTTGGAGCGGGAGAAGGGAATCACCATCCAGTCTGCTGCCACGTATTGTACTTGGGGCGACAATCAGGTTTGGTTTCTTCGTCCGCTCTCAAGGGCTCGGCATTTAATGTTATTTTTCACCTGCCTCCTTAGGAGCGTGATAATTTCGATTCACGAGATTCGCACTCAAGGGACAATTATTCTTCGATGCTCCGATCGTTGCATTGCAGCGACGTAGAGCATGTCACCGACTTTGAGTGTTTCTTCAGCACATTGTGCGCCCCAATATGCTTTGCCTCGATAATCCTATATGTTGGGGCAAGCAATTTTTTTATGGGGTCAATATTTATGACTTCTCCATTCATTCGTGGGAATCTCAACGGTTCATGCTGTTGTGGAAACTGTAGTAGAGACTATATTATGTCGGTTTTCGGAAGAGCCAACGTAAATTCTCGCGTGCCGTGTCATTTCTCAGAGGCATATTAGGTTTTGAAGCTCTGAAATTGTGGTGGGGGACAGATCAACATCATAGACACGCCGGGTCATGTCGATTTCACAATTGAGGTGGAAAGGGCTCTTCGAGTGCTTGACGGAGCCGTGCTCGTTCTTTGTAGCGTGGGAGGCGTGCAAAGTCAGTCCATTACAGTTGATCGGCAGATGCGGCGATACAGCGTCCCACGCGTTGCCTTCATTAATAAACTGGACCGATCAGGAGCAGATCCTTGGAAAGTTATCGACCAGGTTAGTTTTCATGAGAGCATTATCATACTTGTGCCTCTTGAGTTTCAGGCTGGCACTTTTTCGGGTTCTATCACTCTGTCAGCTTGTATTCGGGTCACTGTTGCTGTAATTTGTTCGAAGGTGTGCCACGGTTTGTTTGATAATGAACTGGGTTTTGCAGGTGAGGAAAAAGTTGAAACACAATTGTTCAGCCATTCAGTTTCCCATCGGTCTGGAAGACCAAATCAAGGGCCTCGTTGACCTCGTTCACAATCAAGCCTACTACTTTCAGGGTGCCCACGGGTATGTTTTGTGCGAGTACATCGTGACGTGCAATGTGTTGTTTATCTCATCTCTAATTTACCGCAGATTGCTCATATTGATTGTTGGAGCAGTCAGTGACGACTTTGTCTATCTGGCCATCTATATAAACATATTTTGTGCAAACGCAGCGAGAAAGTGCTTAAGGGGGACATCCCAAGTGAGATTGCCACAGAAGTGGCTGAGAAAAGGCGGGAGCTTATTGAATCTGTTTCAGAGGTGGATGATGAGTTAGCAGATTTATTTCTCAATGACCAACCAATCACAGCTGATGCGCTTTCGGTAGGTCTGGACTATGCCTTTCGAAAGATCTGGAATCTCCGCCTTCGCGGATGTTCTAGTTTTCAGCTGCCTCTTTAAGTGCTTTGTGACATGCCTGTACGAAGAGAAGTCAATCCTTTTCTGGTGCTCTGTTTCCTGCTGAAGCTTGGATGAATTGGGAACTCCGTTGAGAATATATTGGAATGTGATGTTATGCGTTTCTGAGATGAACATTTTGCACCTCTAGGCTGCAGTACGACGAGCCACTCTCAACCTGCAATTTATACCTGTATTTATGGGTAGTGCATTCAAGAACAAGGTGTGCACTCTTTCATCATGCATTCATTATAGATATGTTTCGTGCAAGAGTCGCTAGATCTTTCTTATGGTTGACGTTGGTTCTTCCCTCGAACCATGTCCATGTGAACCGGGTTATTAGAATTAGTGTAGGCGGTCGTTCTGAGGCTGGATCACAATCAGCAGATTTTACACATTTTCTCAACCCGTGGCGAGGGGATTTGGCAGTCTTAATTGAGTCGCAGTTGTTGAACATGTTGCGAGACAATGCTCTAATATGGTGTAGAGCTTGCTTATTACAGGGAGTCCAACTTCTTTTAGATGGTGTTGTCGAGTATTTGCCTAACCCACTTGAGGTTAGCAACCATGCGCTGGATCAGAACAAGAATGAAGAAAAGGTATGCGTGAACACATTCATTCATTTCGATGATATCATGGGTCTGGCTGAAATCTCTGTTTGCCGATTCGCAGCTTGTACTGTGTACGTCCTCAATAGGTACTTGCATTTTAGACTTCTTTTGAGATTTGTTGATCAGTCTGTCCACTTTGGGACCTGATTGTTCTGTAGTTTCACTCTCTGTTACGATATCCATTTTTGCAGGTAGAGCTCTCGGGATCTCCAGATGGTAAGCTTGTCGCACTGGCTTTCAAACTGGAGGAAGGGCGTTTTGGCCAACTCACATACCTGAGGTATGGAATTCTCTAAGGTTTCCCCAACACTGCTCTGTAGGTGGGGATGATATTTAGCATGCTGATGGTACTGGCTCAGACACTGGTATAGTATTGGGCCCTTTCGCTTATCTTAGACGTTCCTTACCTCTCTGTGTTCAGTTGTTTTTTGTCCAGAATGTCTCATGAACTCTTTTGTCATGAATACATCCGACCACTTATGATTGGGACACGTAGGCCGTTCTCTTGTAAATATAGATATAAATATTCTGGTGCCTGTTCATCATCAGCAGCAGCTCATTTGTAAGTGGATTGATGTAATCGATGTCTTCATTAATTTATGCAGGATATATGAGGGTACAATGCGAAGGGGTGATTTCATCATCAACTCTACTACAGGCAGAAAAGTGAAAGTACCTAGATTAGTGCGAATGCATTCGGATGATATGGAGGTTAGTTGGCGTCTCTGCTGACGAACAGAGGATGATGCTTATTTTCAGAACCCACGAGTATCTATGTTCTGCAGTAGACATGCCCTAATTTCTGATGTAAGCGTGAGTTTGTTCTTAGCATATCTTCGTGAGTTCTATCTCAGGATATTCAAGAAGCCCACGCTGGGGAGATTGTTGCAGTTTTTGGTGTTGAGTGTTCTTCTGGTGATACTTTTACGGATGGATCTGTCAAGTACACCATGACGTCAATGAATGTTCCGGAGCCAGTGATGTCACTTGCGATTGCCCCTGCTTCGAAAGATGTTGGTCCTCAGGTTTGTTCATCCTTTCATCGATTGATATTGTTTCGCAAGCTGATAAACTTGCTAAGATGCAAAGTAGAACATGTTTGATCCATCTTGGGGCACCTAAGTAACGGGTCCCATTTCCATGCCCATCCTTCGAACTGAAACTCACATTGTTATCTCATATTTTTGTGGGTTGATAGTTTTCAAAGGCTCTGAATCGGTTTCAGAAAGAGGATCCCACATTTCGGGTCAGCTTGGATCCAGACAGTGGGCAGGTAAGCCATGTTGCCTCGATTCGCTTCTCACCCCTTAAACTTGTTGATTTATTGGCGCTGGAATTGTTTATGCATATTAACCTTACCATGGAATCGCAAAGATGGTTTGGTCTTTGAGTGCTTACGCATTGTGAGGCTTTGTTTCTGAGGGGCTTGAGCATCTATATTTGCAGACCATTATATCCGGAATGGGGGAGCTACATCTTGATATTTATGTTGAACGCATTCGGCGTGAATACAAGGTTGATCTTTATGTTTATCCCTTTCATACACTTGCTTTTGCGATTATTCCTTGAGCTTGTTGGCATATATATCACCAAGTCATATGAGTTTTTACTTCCGTAGTTTACACCTTCATGAAGATAACCTTTACTAGCATGTTCTCAGGGAGCGTAACGTCTGGAACTGACATATCAATTGCTGGGTTCATTTCTGAGTTGTTATTAAATGCAGGTGGACGCCGTAGTGGGAAAACCACAAGTGAACTTCAGGGAGACCATCACGCAGCGCGCAGAGTTTGATTATCTTCATCGGAAGCAAAGTGGTGGACAGGGACAATATGGTCGCGTTGTTGGGTAAATAACAAACGTCTTCTTTGTTCTCTGCATCTTTGCTGCGCAGACTTCTTTCTTTTACACAACGATCATCTTCAATCTTCATCCATATTTTGTGTCGGTTTTGGTTTTTTATGCTGCGTAGTTACATCGAACCCCTGCCTGAGGGAAGGGAGAAGAAATTTGAGTTCGAGAATATGATGGTTGGACAAGCTGTTCCCTCTCAGTTTATTGCGGCTATTGAAAAAGGCTTCACTGAAGCTAGCAACTCGTAAGTCCAGCATTTTCTATTCCGAGTTCTAAGTGGAACTATGTGCTCAGTCTTCTATACGCAAGAAGTCAATCTCTGGAAGATAAAAGGCCTCATTCCAGTATCACATTAATGAAGTTCTTAGTCTTATGGATCAAGGGAATGAATAGTGCCTATGTTGTTTCCGTCGTTCATTTCTCAGCTGACTTGGAGTTTCGTTCCTTTGGTTCAAATCGTCGGGTACTCTGGGTGGGTGGATTGATTTATTCTCGATTGTGCAGAGGGGCTTTGATTGGTCATCCGGTGGAGAATGTGCGAGTGGTTCTGACTGATGGTGCCTCACATGCTGTAGACTCTAGCGAACTTGCCTTCAAGCTGGCTGCTCTTTATGCATTTCGTCAGGTGCAGTACTTGCACCGCTTAACTTCCAGCTCGTACCGATTTTGTGTTTTGTTTCTTTCTATTGTATTGGTATTATAGCACTTGATACTGCTTTTTGAAAACATTTCCTCCTCTCACTCACTCCTCGTGCCACCTGCATATCGTAGAGGACAGCAAGATCTCATCATTTCTGATTATGTTGCTGGTTTTGTGTGTTCCCAGTGTTATGCGGCAGCAAAGCCTGTCATTCTAGAGCCGGTCATGCTTGTGGAGCTCAGAGCTCCTGTAGAGTTCCAGGGTGGAATCATTGGGGATATCAACAGGTATGAATCATGACGTTGAATTCGTGTCCATGAAACTGAAAATTCAAAGTCAGTGGTGTTGTATATGAAACTTTGGTTGTGTTACATCTTCAGCGACACCCACTCAGAGTGCATTGATTCGAACGAATCTTCCTTGTGTTGCTCGACTGCTATATAGATTATGTTGAGGCTGTGCTATCAATACTTAGGCCTTGACTGTATTTTTCAGTTATTCATGTCTCGACCCTTGTGTTAGAAATTTACATTGATTGCAAGGTAGTTGAGGCGAATGATTAAATTGAATCTAAAGTAGTGATAATCATTCAGTGAAATCTAGTGAGCTCATCAGCTGCTGTTATGGACATTGTAACAGGAGGAAAGGCATCATTGTAGGCAGTGACCAAGAAGGGGATGATGCAGTTGTATTGGCCCACGTGAGGATCTGACCAAACTATTTGAGCAGGATTGATCGTCTTTGCACTTTCTCTTGTGTTTTTGTTTAGTAATGCGCGCCGTGGGCACTAGTTTAGACTTACACCTGTCACATCTACGTCAGTTCGTCACGTCTAAATGTAATCATCCATGGGGAACGTATCATTGCATTCCTGTTGATATGTTCCTTATCTCTAACATGTTTTATACGTTGGACAGGTACCATTGAACAACATGTTCGGCTACTCAACTGGTTTGCGCTCCATGACACAGGTAACTCCTGAGCACATCTTGTGGTACATCTTCGGCCTCTCAGTCAGTGAAGCTCACATTTCGTTGTTTAGGTTCGTATCTGAAAAGGTTTTGAAAACGGTAAGGGCGATCCGGGAGACTGAGCATGGACGGCCTATCACTGTTGACAGGGAAAGGGAGAGTTTACGATGGAGTATTATCAGCATGCAGCCGTGCCGCAGGAAGCGCAAGCAGTGTTGGTGAAGGAATACACAAACAAAAGGGTTGCCTTATAAGCAAGTTTCGGAAGGTCAACGCCCAAAAAGTCTTTACTGATAGCAGTTGCGCGTAGTCCCATTTGAGGACCTGTCGAGCAGTCCCCGTATTCTCTTGTAACATGCCTCATTTTTCGGAGAATCTGGAGATTTGTCGAGGATACATACGGATACTTTCAACAGATATATACGGGTACTTTATAGGAGGTAGTCATACGGGGAGTAGCCAATCATTGCACAATAATAGTCGCACTGTCGTAGTAGGCATTTATCTTTCGAGAGCCAGTTAATTAGGTTACATGCCCATTATTCGTTCAAGGGCTGCTCTTCCCATTAATCATAACCGGCTGTCGGGCTTTACTTCCCATCTCATAATAATCATTACCTTGATTCCTACGAGTGAATCATACTTTAGGTTGCTCCTCACTGTGTACGCCTGACGAATTGGCATTCTTTGCGGGTGCCTGATCGTTGTATAAATCGAACAGTGAAGATTTTATTTGAACTTTTCACTGCGTTGACCAGAGTGATACATAATTACACCAGAGCTTTCTTGAGATGATTTCTGTTTTTCTGTCATCTGAAGGAAAATTGCAGTACTGTATCGATGTAATTGCAGTACTGTAATCTACACATGTAGTTCCCTACGTATTAGGTGCTTGCAAGCATGTTGAGTAGAAGAGGTTGCTGGTGTGACAGTTAATACGCAGTTGGAATTTTCTCGGCCAGGAGAATTTGAAGTTACCTGTTAGAGTGGGCTTCGTGTGGCATTCAACAGTAACAATACTCGCCCAAGTTATTTTCTGGTTTGGTTGATCTAGATTCAAAGCGCAGTGGTGGCGTTTGATAGGACTGGGACGGCGGGATGCAGGAGTCGCTTCTGGATATGATAAATAGATTGAAGAATCTTATCATGATCTTCACTGAACAACTGAATTCGAGCAATTAGGATTCGTAGTGCTCAATGGATTTTGGGGACGAAATCATGCCTCGACTCATATTGCTCTGTACTACGCATCAACTTGAGCTTACAAGTTTACCACTCTCTCGACCAGATATCTTTAGGCTCACCTTCCGTCTCGACGATTCCTCAAAATCTATGTTAGCCAGGTCCATCAAGAGCTGACCTCTCGTAAATACAGGACGACTCACCAGCTCTCAATCCTCACCTCACTTTAAACAGTATCACAAGGAAAGGTCCTCACATGCGGAAAGTATCTCACTGACGAAGACGACACATTATGGTACATGCATCATCACGTTCTTCATTCAAGAACGAAAGGTTATGGTACATTCTGTACAGCGCTCAGAAGCATCTGAACGTCACCTCAGCTTTACAAGGAAAGACAATCCTCAAGCGATTGCTAACTTATCTGGCTACCTAGACGAGTTTTCCCGATTAAATTCTTGGTGAACCTTGACCGCAGCCGCCATAAGGATCAAACCAATATGTTCAACGTCGTCAACTCTGATTTCAACAAAAGCACAAGATACACTGTGCACGACATGCGCGGAACTGACTCGTGCATCATGAATTTGGCGAAGGTCTCTCACACGAACTCACTGACTGCAGGAAGGCCATGGTATGAGGTCTGCGTTGATGAAGCACGTTGGAGGAGACAGTCGCAAGGCTGAAGAATTACAGGTGCTGTCGGCAAACAATTGGCCGGCCCTGGCAATGCCTTCCTCAAAGATGGTGTCCAACGGTAGCTCCCGTAACGCGCATCGGCGCACAGTAATGAGAGGCGGAGGCGCAGTCTCCGCCCATGCAGCATGGTTCCCGCAGCCCAGGCGCGCCATCGCTCCTTCTGACACCGATTCCAATGAGCTCACAAATGTCGAGGAAATAACTGCAAAAATGGCTTGCAGAGACCAGCCAGGAAGCAGAAAGCAGTGGTGTAAACTCCGGAATGCCCCGCAATCACCACAGCACACAGCGAACCGCAATGCGAAGGGGAATGGACGACGAGAAAGAAACGCGAGGAGAAGAGGCAAGAGTGGAGAGGTGGTGATCGGAATGGGGAGCATGGAATGCCAGAAGGAGGGCGGGGCGACGACATTAAAGCTCGATTGGTACGACAAGGCCTTGAGAGCAGGAGAGCGGGGCTGAGGGGGGAGGGGGGGAGGGATGCAGAGGGAGGACCACGTGGCAAGGCTGGCGCGCGCGCGTGGCCCAGCTGTCCAGCCATGGCCGGCCCACGTAGTACCGACACAGCCAGGGTGTCGAAAGCGCCAGATGGCCAGGCATGGCATGCCACGACGGCACCACGCATCCACCCACCCACCCACATCGTCACAGCATCTTCCAAGGCCCTAACCGCAGTATTCCCCTCCACCATCTTTTCTTCTCTTTTTGTCCGCCTTTCAATCTATCTTCATTCGTTTCCCCTTTTCAAAATTCCTCATTCCTCTTTCCTCTTTTATCTATTTCATTTTTTTGATTCATAGATAGATAGAAAGAAACTTCGGTCCCTTTCTAAGGGGCCGGCATGAATGAAGTGTCCGTTCCTAATGCTAATATCCCGATGGCCACCGGACAAGGGGAAATTGGAACAATACTACTTCCCCCTCTCGAGGATGGTTTTTAATTCCCATTTCCATATTCCCTAATTCATTTGAGTCATTTTGACGCAACCGACAGTAGGATGATCTTAGTGTCACCTTACACTATGGACTAAGAGCCATGACCGGGAAAATTAAAATCATTTTCATGATCGTGGTTCTTGGCCAAGAGCCGTGACTATGATAAATTAAAAGTGAATTTTTGAGTGGCTTGATCACTCTTGTAGTGTAAAGTGGATTTGGACCACGGGAAGTTTTTGCTCAATTTTCTTATATAAATCCTCATTATTCTCTCCCTTTTTCCTCCTTCCTTTTTAAATAGTTGAACACTAGCCAATCAATTAATTTTGAGCCTCATGGTCTCCTTGATTGTAGTTGAGTCCACGTATTTGCTTCGACTTAACTATAATCAAGGAGACCATGAAAACATTATCCACTATGCAAAATTTAGCATACTTTGAGGGCCTCGAAGTTAGAACTGATATTTAACTAATTATGGACTTATTTCGAACTTATGGACTTTTTGCAACTAATGAAGAACCTTGGTTTTATCGGCGGCCAGCCGACACATCCCCATATCTGCGACTTTCAAAAGGCCACAACTCACTCAATTTTTGTCCAAATCAAACATATGAGGTGTTTTTTGACATCTACATTTTCTGTAGATATCAAAAAACACCTCATATGTTTAATTTGGACAAAAATTGACTGAGTTATGACCTTTCAAAGATTACGGATGGAGTCTCAAGGTTATATCGGCGGACAGCCGACATTATTTCTGGACTATGAATTTGTCCATAATTAGTTAAATATCGAGAGTTGCAGGGATGGGGAAAGAGTAGCTCCGCGTTTCATGGTGAAGAGAGGAGGAGAGAGGGTGTGTTAGTCTCTGGACGCACACCCTTGTGTTTGACATGAAAACTTTGTAAATGTAAGTGGAGAAGAGGTTGGCATGCTGGGATGCAGTTGCACACACACGGAGGCTTGGAAACCTACAAAAACTTACAGATCTCGCACTAGTGAAGTCGCACCCTTACACAAACTTTCGGATCTAGATCTAGATTTACAATTTCAAGCTTGGTCCGGATGAGTGTTGCATCCATATGTTGGCGAGATCTGGTTGTATGAGTGGACATACGAATCGACCGCGTGTGTGCGACACAACCTCAAAACTCCACATACAAGATCAAACGATCTAAGTCAACACCCCCTCCATTCTCTCTCATCAGAGACAAGGACAACACATTGCAATGACTTTATCAACTAGAAGCAGCAGAAGAGATTTTCACAGGCTTGATTTCCTTAACCCTGTTTTTTTACACCAATCTCCTATTGTTTGTTTTTGCTAGGCTTTACAATATACTATACACTCTCTGCTTCATAATAACATTGAGCATATAGGGATAGTTTTGCCTAACCATATGCATGAAGGTGGTACATTTTTCCGTAAACTAGGACATGTGACAATATTAAAGAGCGGCATGAAGATCCGCAGAAGAGAGGCACCATCACACTCACGATGCTATCCAAACAAAGTTTCACCATGGAGGGACGACAGCCTTTAGCGCTCCGCATTTAAAACCGCATTCATCAAGGCAATCCGAGAGTCGGCGAATACACCTACGCATGTAAAAGACAAAGTCGATCGTGTTGAGAACTCGAAACATCATCCGCTCGAGAAACCAAGGAACAAGAGGATTCGAAGTATGACTTGCAACGTCAAGTCTGGGAGAACGATGCTAGCTTGTGCGAGCAGTGCAGAAGATCAGGAGCTGAGAAGTCAAAACCAAACCAAATGCTACAGAAATCGATGAAGACGACGACTCAAGTATCACCGCAACGCAAAGTCCGGGAGAACGATGCTAGCCTCGTGCGAGCGGTCAAAAAAGATCGGGAGCTTGGAAGTCAAAAGACGAGAATTCGAAGTATCGCCTGCAACGTCAAATCTGGGAGAACGACCCTAGCATGTTCGAGCGATGTAGTAGACCTGCAGAATCACTTGAGGCGCCAATCGAAGAGGACCCGAGGTGGTTCGAGAAGAAGGAGAGCAAGCAGCGAGAGAAGACAAATGACACCTGCGATCCAGGGGATAAGCTACCTCAACGGATCTCGGGTAAGTTGCCTAAACCCTAATCTCAAGAATCTCGAAAATATGAGACTAATTTTGGCATCCGGTATTACGAGATCGATCACAACCACTCGCAGATGAAAATTGCAAAGAAACCCTAGAAAAGTTAATAACGGTAAACGAAATCGAACAATGGACGATCGAGAATTTGATCGAAATGAATGTCGATCCGACGAAGAGTAGTATAAATCATGATACCAAGACTAGAATGCCCTCTCAAATCATTATAGCAACGCTCGAGAAAGCTCATTGCCTCGTGTATCTCGATCGTCACCCCTTTATAGGTGCGAATCGATTTTTCTTGAATTTGTGAACTTGAAATGTTTCTTTGCAACTGCACTTGTTGCCTAGTATTAGCATGATAGAGTTCAAAGTTAAAGGTAGTAGGTATGTGCAAGAGGCGTTGTTGATAGGAAGTACTCGGATTGGAAAATGTGCTGGAAAACTTGCTGCGATGTATGAAATGAATGTGACAGATCTGAACTTTGCGAATCCAGTTTTGTTGTTAGAACCGCTGTCCCGTGGCGAGAGGAATCAAAGGACGACCAGATCAGTTCAGAGAGGACGACCAGATCAGTTCCTCCCGCTGTCCCCGTGACGAGAGGAATCAAAGGACGACCAGATCAGTTCAGAGAAGACGACCAGATCAGTTCCTGCCGCCTGTAGTAGAGAAGGTTTTGTCGTATCCGTCGGCGCTGCCAAGAGTTGAAGTAACGACGTTGCAAGACCCACAAAATGCCAAGGAGCGAGTACCAGGAAGTGCCGATCACCAGAAAAAAAGCGGAAGAAAACCCCGATCTGCGAAAAGCACTGAAGGAAAGATCGATAATCGACAAGAATCGAACAAAGATCGAACCAAATAAAAAAAACATTGGTGTAATCAATACTTGCCGTCCCAATCGCCAACTCGATTCTAAAAGAACTTCAGTACTATTTCGAACTTTGTACTCTTTATTGTTCTTCATTATAGTATGCACGTTTACCATTGTAGCAATGTAAATAGAGCATATAGAGATAATCACGTGAACTACACTAAAACCAAAGTCTCACATAAAATGCATGTTTGTATGTCTAGGATAGAAGGTATTTCATGTTGTAGTGGTAAAGAATGTCTTTCTTATTTTGAAAGAAGACTTTCCACCACATTATTATATCAAACAAACCCTCATGCGATGGTGTCTCTATGTGGATGATTATCCTAGTAAAGAAGATAGGTCTCGCATGGGCTTGGAAAATTGAGGAAAGACCATTAAAAGTACATAAGAGAATGGGAATGATTGGACATGATAAATTGCAAAGGTTGCATGTAATGCACAAAAACCTTAGAATATGTAGATGTTTAAGTAGGTCAATGATTGCATTGCCTTCTAATTTGAAATGCTCTCTCTCAAAACCCATTCACATAGGCCCTCAAAATTAAATTGGGGAAGTGAATGGAAGAGAGGTAAAAGAGAGCAAACCTCTACAAACCTTACAGAAACATTGTTTATATTTTCAGATGGCATCTACAAGTTCCTCAAACCCCAAAGATGTTGGTATGGAAGAGGTGAGTGCTTCACAAAAGAGATTAAGTGCAATGAACGAAACGTCAAGCCAAAAGAAGGCTAAGGGAAAGGAGCATATTGCACCACGTCCTCCCTTTTGGCTTGGGTTTCAAGCACTAAATTGGACCAATCGCAAAAAGAATTTACCAAAGGATAGATTTGTAAGTGTGCATGAGTTAATGAAAAGTGGCATGGAACATGAGGAGGCAAAGGAAACCCTAAACGCCACCCCTTCTTTTCCTTGGGTTATTCAACAAGAATGGCCCTACAAAAGGGAGGATGGGGTGGAAGGCCAACACTTCAACCTCACTCAAATCCCGTTTGATGTTGAGGTTGACGACCAAGGGTTTTCATTTGACTACCACATAGCCATCCATTTTGAAATAGAAGAGAACAGATGGGCAAGAGACTTGATATTGGAGAAAACAAAAGAAAGACTAAAAAAGATGAAGATAGAAGTTGGAGAAGAAATCGGTGAAAACATAGCAATTTTTTTTTTTTCACAAGTCTACGACTTGGAATGGCCTAATTAAAATTCATTTGAAAGAGCCCCATAAGGATGGAAAGGCACTCCTCCAAGGAACGAGAGCGTTCATCCTTACTATGGATGATAACGTCTCGAGGAGGGTAAAGTGTGCAAGTCGTATGACGCACTTGCACTCAATAACCTCCTTTCAAAGAAAGATTTCAAGCGAAAACCTTAGGGGCAAAGAATGGTTTGATGTTTTAGAGGAAACCATGGCGGAAGGGTTTTATAGAGGTCATGAGTATGAGATAACTAATGTCCAAAAGAAAAAGAATTTAACTTTGTGTGGTTGTTGCCACATCACCGAACAATGTAACAAGATCATAAAATACAAAGTCACGGTTGATAATGAAATCCTAGAGGCAAAAGTTTCAATGAAAGAGAAGCTAACGGACAAAGAGAAAGCCCAAAAGAATGCACTCATCCTCATAGTCAAAAATCTCAACAAAGTCAAAAGTACTCAAGAAATTGAGTATGAGATTAAAAACATATGGGCGAGAAAAATGTTGTCAATGTGTTTTTCCGACTTGAGGGTAAAAAGCATGTGGGAAGTTGTAACGTCCAAAGTCTAAATCCGGTTGTTTATAAGAAACACTTAAAAAGAATGTAAAAATGTTGGGTAAATATGTGGAATTTACCCCTCACCCTAAGAGTCTTGATGGAATTAATGCACCATCTCAAGAGGAACTTACATCTTTGGGGTTTTCGGATGTCAACACGGCATTAGCAAACACGGTCGAAGCCATGGAAAATGCTCCACACAAGGGCTATTCAAAACAAGAGCTTGAGAAACTCATGAAAGATGCGGTCAAAGAAGGCAATAACGAGATACGAATAGAGATTGGAACCATGAAGGAGTCAATGATCAAGGAAGCAAAAGAGTATGTGGACACATCTTCAAAGAAGTTGAACACACAAACTAGCTCTACTCAAACAACAATTAGCGGCTACAATGCAATGCATAGATAGTGTAGGGGAAAGATCGGATATTTTGGCGATCGAAGGAAACATGGACACGTCAAACTAGCTTTGACAAATAACGCAATGAAAGATACAAGTTTTTATTGTTGGTATATTTTTATACTAATAACAAACACGAAAAAAACAATAAGGTATTACTAAATACCACCAACTTGAAGAAATTAATGAACTCCAAATATAAAACAAAGGAAAGAAAGAACTTAAATAAGAATAAAAAGATAAAAATAAATAAAATAGAAATAAAGATAGTTAAAATAAAAATAAAAATAGAATATACAACAACAAAAGAAAAATAAACAAGAATAGGATAAATCAAACACAAGTAAATGAAAGCATAATTAAGATAAGTAAAAGTAAATACAAAATTAAAATAAACAAGAAGGTAAAAAAGTAAAAGCAAAGGGGAAAAAATTGAATATAAAGAAAATAAAAGTGAAAATAAAAGAAAAGAAAATAAAAGAAAAGAAAATAAATTTAAAAAAATAAAAGTTAAGAAAATAAAAGTGAAACTAAAAGTAAAGAAAGTAAAAGTGGAACTAAAAGGAATAAAAATAAAAATAAATAAGTATAACATTAAAATAAAAATATATGCACTCAAAGTAAAATTAATTAAAAATACAATAAACGGAAAGAATAAGGAATTTAAAGTAAAAGTAAATAGAAATACCGTAAAAGAAAAAATAAATAAACCAAAAACAAATGTATATAGAGAATCATTATGGAAAAAACAGAATTGGAAGAAGATAATGTACAAGATAAAAGACATCTATAAATACAAAGAGAATAGGAATAATGGGAAAGGAAAAAGTAGAAGTAAGAGCTCTGATTTAAAAAGGAAAAACGAAAGTATGAAGATAAATATAAGAGGGAATGGCTTGAGAACGTCATTTTGTAAAAATAGAACAAAGATGGAAAAAAATAGGAAAATAACAATAAAAATAAAAATCAGAAAAGAAATAAAATTACCAAATACAAAAATAAAATATAATAAATTTGATGAGATAAAAAGCTATAAGAATAAAGCCTTAAAAAGTCAAAAATAAAAATATGACGGCTAGGAAAGAGAATAAAAAGAGGGTAATAGACACAAGAAAGAATAATTTCAAAAGAAGATCAAAGAAAGAAAAAACAATAATATCTAAAAATAGAAAAACAATGGGAAGTAAAAATAGATATAGATACAAATTACTATGGAGAAGAGAAATTGAAAGCAAAAACCAACAAAAGATAAGGAATGATAAAACGACTAAAAATAGAAAAATCAAGGAGAGTGGAAAGACATATAATAAATTAAAATTAAGAAAGGAGATATATAAAAATATGATAAAGATAGTTAAATTAAGAATATTGAAGGTTTCAATTAAAGTAAGCAATACTAAAAATAATGTGTTCAAATCAGGGCGGAAAATTAATAACAAAATAGTGGATGGAGTAGGAAATCATTACCAAAGAAATAAAAAAATAAAAATGTACCAAAAGGCAATATCTCTAAAAATAGAATATCATTTTCAGTGGACCCAAAATTAAGAGATGAAAAAATAATCAATTTAATAATGAGTAACACGAATTCTAAATTAAAATCACGCAAAAGAGAATCCAAGATTATAATAGTAAATACTATAAATAGAAGTTGGAATACAAAGAGACTTAAAATAAAAGATAATAGTAGTATTTATCTTCATATATATGAAAAAGAGAGAAGTAAACAATTAAGTAATGGAATTACAATTTCCCTAGAAATATATAGGAAGAATTTGGAAGCAGGGAGAGTTGGCTGGCAGGCCGGAAGCCCGAAATAGACTTACTAAAAATAGACTTACTAAAAATAGACTTACTAAAAATAGACTTACTAAAAATAGAAATACTAATAAAAGTAAGTAAAAATACAAATATTTTTAAATTAATTATCAATCTATTTTTAGAAAAAATATTTTTAGAAGACATATTTTTAGAAAACCTATTTTTAGAAGACATATTTTTAGAAAACCTATTTTTTCGATTAATATATTTCTTGGCCAAAACCAAATTTGATAAAAGACTATTTTTAACACTACCTCAATGAGTGTATCCAAGAGAACTTTCAACACATATTATTACAAATATAATGATATGCATCATCTAATCAAATGTGGGGATATTGAAACCAACCCTGGCCCTATGCCAGATGTGTTTGAAAAACACCCCAAACATACAAACCGCACACAAAACACGTTAAACATGAAAATGCGAGCTCGGCCTCCCGGCCTCTCCTATAAACCAAATCTAAAAACAACATACAAAACCCACACACGCACCATTACACCCAAGTTAGAGACACAAAAGCTCAACTTATGGGGCTTCTAAAACTAAACCAAATTAACAGAAACAAACCAAAATACCTCGTCACAAGAGAACATCTACACTACATAAAATACCATAAAATATCCATAAGTAAACAAACAAACCACACACACAATTCTAACCAAATAAAAAACCAAGTTCGGCCTCCCACCGCCTATAAACTAAAAACAATATACAAAATCCAAATACACACCATTACATCCACACTGATAATTTGGCCTCAAAAACTAAATAAACCCAACAAAAAACAAAAACATTCCATTACAGAACAACAACTACATCACTCAAAACATACTAAAATATCCAACCTCAAAACAACAAACGCTACGCAATACACTATACATACAAACAAACAAACCCGACCTCTCCAACTCACCTACAAATCAATAACTCAAAAAACATACAAAACACACACAAACAACACTATATCTACAAAAGTACCAAAATCAACAAACCACACTACTAAAAATTACCAATACACATACAACGACAAATATCATTTAACACGATGCGGTGATATCGAAACTAACCCAGGGCCCATGCCAAATATACTTAAAACACACCCATCCGTTCACAAACGTAGATGCAAAAACTACTTTATACCATGCACAATTAGTCTACATCCTGAATACCAACATCTATCAACACAATTCGCGCCATGTCTCATAAATACTCACCCACAACATCCAGAAGCACAAATAAAATACCCATATCTTACAAATTACATCCAAGAAAACTACCATCACCCAGCACCTCGCATATTATACGCTCTTATCACAACAATAAATCCATCACCGAAACATGCAAATCAATCCTTGAACACCCCACAAATCCTAATTGGACTACTATATTCTTGAACAAAATGGCCACACTTCAAAACCCACCAGAAAGACATCTTAACAACCCACACCCATATACACAATTCAAAAACATAAATTGTAACCTAATAAACCCCCCCAATACCATACACAAACAATTATACGAATTCATTCAACAAAACAACACACCACCCAATCAAGAACAACTAAAAAACAAATTCCCATTTCTACCCGAGAACCTACTTACAGAAGCCCTAAAATTCAACGAACCTCTTCCTAAATACTCCCATCCCCCGAGCACCGGATGTACCCCCCACAAAAATACAACACCAATCACCACAAACCATAAAACACATATAGTCACATGGAATGCCTCATCGCTCAACACCGCCCTCCCAAATCTACATGAATTAATCACTAACACTCCAACAAGCCCTGCAATCATCGCAATACAAGAAACTAAACTAACTGCCACAAAATCTACCAAATACCTTCAAAACCTATTTCCAAATCACAAAATGATCTTCAACAACACACACGCACTAACGCGATGCATGCAACAACGAATGGAATATACACCTACAAGAGGAGGCCTTTTGTTATTTATAAACAACAAATACACATACCCAGGTAATGTTACCAAAATCCCAACCCCCGCCGCAATATCACCATATTTACAAATCATAGAAATAAAAAACGAACCCCTACAACCTTGGTTACTTATACACATGTACATGCCGTCACATCCAGAAGACACCCCTTACTTAGAAACAATACAACTACAAATAACACAACAGATTACAGCACACCCTAACCACATTCAAATATTATGTGGGGATTTTAATAGAGACATAGCTCTCATAGGTCATCGACACGAATTAGACACAACTCCACCGCAATTAGAAGACAAGGATTGGCGAGCATTCACAAATTCCCTACAACTAACATATATACCAACAAACACTTTGTATATTCAAGACAAGGAGGACAAAATTATAGTGAAACCAAATTTAATAGATGGATTTTTCATAAATACCCCAATAACAATTTATATACATCGCTAACTATTACGAAACATAACCTCAACTCGGATCATTCTCCAATTACTCTTCAAATACCTCCAAACACACCGCTCTCGCAAGACCCCACAAGAACCAACATCTAAACCAATAAGACTTTTAAATCCTATTCCACAAGAAAGCCTTGATAAATTCAAAACAATATTCTATGAAGACAACTCAAACGAAATCAATGACCTCACCTCTCTTCTCTCAAACACTCAATTAACAAATACACAATGGCAAAAACGGCATGCGAAAAACTAAACCACTTAATTCAAAAAACATCCAAGTTAATTGAAAACACTTGCAGCCAAGCACCACCCTTGCCTACACTAACACCACGCACATCCGAACAAGGAGGATTTCTACCAAGAAAACTCCAAAACAATGGAAAAACACCTAACCACATACCATCTAATTCGCAAGGCTATATACAAGACAAAAACACCCCCAATTGGCGGCAACACCCCATAATAGAAGAACTAAGCAAACATACACACATAGACATTCCACCACCTCCACTACAAACCAACAATCCACAAGAATGGATCCAAACCCTAGCAGAAATAGCAAAATCATCAAAAAACAAGCACAAAAATCACTACGAAATTCACCCAAGCATGCATTAAAAAAGCCATCACGAAATATAGCGGTTATACGACAAAAATCCAAAAAAATAAACAAAAAGTCTTTAGATATCAAGATACTCCACCACTTGATCGCATCATAGATAGATATAACAACCTCTTAACCAACCCGAAAGACATCGCAATTGAAATACACACACAACAATCACAAACTAATAGGCCCACAAAATCCCAACATGTTATCACCAACCCCAACACCCAACACTATGCACATGTAGCGTGAGACAATACCCATGGCACGATTTAGACGGCTTTGTAATAGACAAAAGAGGTAATCCACAAACCCCCTCACATAAATACTTCAACGATGAAATATATGGCCAATGTTTAAAACAACTATCCAATAATAAAGCACCAGGACCGGATAGAATCCCTAACTCCATTCTAAAAACATGCCCGACAACTTTCATAAACTACTATCCATGTTTTTTCACCACTGCTACAAACAACGTCAAATACCAAAGATCATGGAAACTAAGCCTAACCATACTACTATACAAAAAGGGCGATCCAAAGAACTTACCAAACCACAGGCCTATAGCGCTAGCCAATACAATCTACAAACTCTTCACGAGTACTCTCACACTTATACTTTCAACATACGGCGAACATCACCAAATACTACATGACAGCCAAGAAGGCTTCCGAGCAGAAAGAAGCACAAATGACAAATACAACTCATCACTCTGCAGATTAGAGGACGCAAAACTCACAAATCAAGACATCTATATACTATATATAGATTTTTAAAATGCATTCGGTTCCCTAGACCATGCTCGACTACTCATGATAATGAAAGACCTTGGTTACCCTTTAGACGCAGATTCGCTAATTGGTAACATATACGCAAACTCTTCCACAATATTCACAGCGAATATTTTGGCAAGACAGAACCAATTCCAATACAAAGAGGAACCATTCAAGGCGACACATTAAGCCCCTACCTATTTCTCATATTTCTAGAACCACTACTAAGATGGCTACAAAGAGGGAATAATGGCTATACATTTGGTACATCGAAAATAAACATTACAATTTCTTTGCGATACGCGCAGACGATTTAGCAGACTTGCAAACACCCTCCAATCCATACAAACTCAAATATACAAAATAGATAAATTTTGTGAATGGGCGTGTATGGACCTCAAATACAAAAAAATGTGCTATTACAGTCATCCAAATAAATCCAAAATAAAGCCTGATAAATTCAAGGAAAAAATAGAGCAACACCACATCACCTATAGAAACCAACCAATTCCTATCCTTCACCAAAACGAACCTTATGTCTACCTTGGTATCCACATGGTACCCTCTCTAAAATGGAAAATCCAAACACACATCGCGACAAACAAACTCACCGACCAATGTAAACAACTCGCAAAATGCCCCGCAACAATCAAACAAAAAATCAACATGGTTGATACAATCGTCGAGCAGGATCGCATATAGCTTCTATGCGGTCCCATTCTCACTTTCAACCATCAAAAAACTTGACAAAAAATTATAGGAATCAAAAAACAATTTGTGGCCTTCCAAAATGCACAAATGAACGTGATTACCCAACTTCCCCAAAACTCTTTGGTCTTCAAGCATTCTCACTAAAAACGCATATCTAAGATGTATCGGCGAACAACTTAGAAATGCACTTAACGATCAAGGAAGACTAGGCAATATTTACAAAGGCCTTATTCAACACATAACTTCCAAACACGGTGGCGCAGAAAACATCCTTAGATTAAAAGCCTCTGACTGTATAAACTCTCCCATATCAAGAACACTACTTCTTCTCAAACAAGATGGAGGTATACATCTAAAAAGTACTAATGATGACTTCCAATTACACAAAACCGAACTGGAACGAGAGTGGTTAGAACAAGCCACAACCGAACTTCCTCACCTCAACCCGGAACTATCAATCAAGCTCTTACACAAGCTTCTAATACACAATATCTACAAAATCAAACACATCTCTCTCCCAAACCGTACGAACCTCATGTCACCAACCGACTTTGCAACCTACTATAAAACACCAACTAAACTTGAGAAAAGTGCGCTAGAAATAGCTGAAAAACTATTTTGCCAAACTAAATGCAACCCAAATTGCCCTAACACCTTGCACCCAACACCCACCGGCCCGCACACTCAAACCAAGATACATCTTAGACAATTTTGACTTACTCCCAAGACATTTAAACACCCGACCACAACCTACTACCCACCAAGATACTCACCAAATAAGCCCACCACCTAACATTAAAAACAACCCTCTTGAATATCCCATAACTACAATATTAAATCACAAAACAGTAACTACAAAAGACAAATACAAAATACCTAATACCCACAACACATACCTATGCAAATGGCACCACAATAACACCACATACCATAAATGGCTCCAACAGAGAGACCTATTTCCCCTAAATTATCCAACAGTCATTTCACACAATATTCAACTACTTAAGGATTACTACACTAAATCACAACATGATCACTATCGAAACTTGATCAACACTCACTTCATACAAGCACAACTCAAGGACACCAGGTTCATACCACCACCATCAATTACCCCACTTACGCAAATACACTTTGCGGAATGTAATCCAGAAAGAGACATTATTACTAACAAAACCACCATACAAATAAATAACGAATCACCACTCATATACGAAGACAATGGCCGATACCTCACCACCATACCCATAAACAGATTACGGTGGCTATGGCAACAATTTAATAAATACTCAAACAACGCACACGGGCTAATGCCATACACACAAACATTCAAACAAAATAATATGGCTATATCTAAGATATAAAGCTCAATCCTCCAAAAAAAAAAAACCCGAAACTAACACCCCACCACACCCTTCCAACAAACATTCTCGATCATATCACGACTAACCTCCAAATCAATCACTCATATTTTTCATCACCAATTACATGCTCCACCAAAATAACAAAATATTTCTCCCCTTTCTCCCGAGACAAAATCTTTGGATCTCGTGGCAACGCTTTTGAATATAAATGGACAAGCATAGGGTATGCCCATACCCATAATCTGGGAAACAACCCAACAAGCCATCCACTGGGCGAGATTAGCGGCCAAACACGACCCAAATACAATCACCATAATAGTCACCCCCGACCCAAACTGGTACCAAAACCCAACCCCGTATATTGGACCTTTCCCGGATACACATATAATAACCCACTGCACCGCAGACTCCATCACATACGAAATCCCAGCACCCCCACAAAAATACAAACCAACAACCGAACCACTTGCAATATCCATCATGTGCATACACCATCAAAACAATCACGTTGGTACATTAGAACAAATTAACAACATTAAAAATGCAATTGAGGCCATGGCAATCCCGCACTACTATATACAACAAGCTCCACCAACCCCATACAACACTATCGTCAATAAAAATAAAAGATGGAATAAAATTTTATACCCCTCATATACAAACTCAAACTCCGAACCCACATGTATACCCCCTCTACCAACGTTCAAATCAACCCTACTCTAAAATTCCAACCGCAATACAAAATACTATACGGACGGCTCTTTCATTCCACCTAAAGAAGCCGAGGATTGACATTGGAAAAAGAAAAAGTCGGATACGGCATCTACAATCCCACAAAACCTGACATGCAAATATCGAAAAGACTTCCTGCCTTCAAACATGCTTTCGTCGTGCCGAATTAATGGCTATACATACAACCCTACACTTAATCAACACCAAATACCCAAATGAACCGCCTATATCTTCACGGATTGCATAAACTCCCTATATAATCTAAATACTCACATACTACACCCATCCACACAACACAACCATCCCGACAAAACCATCCTAACAAAATGGTTGAGATATTACAAAAACGTACTCGACCTACTATATTCCACAAAGTTAAAGCGCATATTAACATCACCGGCAACGAGGAAGCGCACAAACTTGCGAAAGTCAGGCGCCACCAAACGATATACGGTAGCCACAAAACCCCACGACCCGCACACACCACACCATTCTACTACCGAGAAATATAAATGGCGGGACCCGAACTCGCCCAGACAAGGGCCCGGTCAGATGCCTTCAAACATACATATACAAACAAGACTACGACAACAACCTTATAATACTCGCCGACCAATTCCCCAACATCAACAAATGGACAACAAACCCGGATATTGACAATGAACTATCAAATGCATACTGGCTAAACCCCATAATTACGGACTCCCAAAAAACAATTATTCTAAAGCTACGCACCGGCCAATACATGGGGAACGCAAGGAAACAACTATTCTTTGGTAGAGAACGATTCCCATCAATAACTTGCTCTATATGTAACTCCATGGACGCCGACACATGGTTACACGCACTACTCAAATGTAGTCACCACCACATACACGCCATTAGAATCAAGAGACATAACAAAGCCGTATGGGAACTAAGAAAATTAATTCTCTCATCACAAAAA
This sequence comes from Bryum argenteum, assembly GCA_037043015.1. NCBI lineage: Eukaryota > Viridiplantae > Streptophyta > Bryopsida > Bryales > Bryaceae > Bryum > Bryum argenteum. The sequence goes on along the minus strand of CM073327.1, from coordinate 462,932 downwards.
TCACGTTGCTATATCCTCATGAACGCAGGCACATTTAATAACAACCCCCAAGAAAATACGGTCCCTCCATGGCTATTACAATGCGAATGTACACAACAAAGATGTCATTGCAACGCTAGATTCAAACCAGATGTACTCTGCGTTAAGGGTCTACCACACAAAAACGACCCACCACCACACCCAATAGACAACCTCACACTTCAATTTATAGAATTCACATACTGTAACGATAGATTCTCTCAAGAAACAATTAATAACAAAACCGACAAATATCAACCACTTCTTGATAAACTCCGTAACCTAGGATGGAAAGTAGACCCCCTCATAGTCATCACAGCGGGTGCTAGAGGCACAACACACAAACCATCAATGAAACTTCTTGCAGAAAAATTTAACTTATCAGAAACATGCATAAAACACACATTCCATGAAATAAATACCATCGCCATTCAACACGCCGGATCAATTATTTTACACAAAAGGAAAATTGAGAATAACCAAACAATCCCCACAATAATGTAACAATAAAAGGAGGAGGGCGTGAGAAATGGCGTAAACCACTTCCCACAAGAATAGTCACACTTGTCTCGTAGATGGGACGGGGCCAATTGATTGGTACAAATTTCCCGCCTATGTATAACACACTAGCAGCACCAAGCCATGTATATCACATTAAACGCTCAAACGGATCCACCGAGTATCGAACCCGGACCGCTTATTTGTGACTCAAACATCCCTACCAATCAACCAGGAATCATGGCTTGGCGACCATACCCACGATAAAGCACAAAATATAACCTTACACAAACCTTAGAAAGATAATATTGACTATTTCTTGGTTACTTTTGTTTCTCTTGGCTACTATAGTGTCTAATCCCGAAAGGGGTCAGTAGTCTTGTACCAGAGTCCTCTTGTCCGGTGGGCATTAGGACACTGGCTTGACGAACAGACACTCTAATCACGCCGGCCCTGAAAAAGGACTGGAGTTTTTATCTATCTATCTATCTATCTCTCTCTAGTTAAATATCAGATTTAGTGCTCATTTTTCTTTTTTCAAGGTACAGTAGTGTAAAGCCTAATGGGACAAAGAGCACTTTACTCTCCAATCACAAATTTTGGAAGGCCATGGTCAATCTTTGTGGTTCATAGTGTAAAGCGTTCATAGACTGTCTTCACCATAAATCAAGGACAAATGTGAGACGTATGATCCATCAAACTTTTTAACTCATGAACGCCATAATGTTTTAGTTTTCAGCCGATATACACACATTGAACCTTCGCTTTGCCCAACTTCAACCAAAGTTCATTAACCAAATATTTATGAGCAAAAGTCTCAATTGTGTGATGCAAATGTTGACTTGATATTGCAAGTTGGCTAGTTAGAAGAGAAGATTTTTTCAAAATATTTCTAAAAATATAGTGTGAGCACTTGGACACTTCCTCAAACATTGTTGTGGTTCCTGACAAATCAAATTTCACTATTTTTTGGTACCAGTTCATATTCAGAAATTGCTTTTTGGTTGCTCAATGACCTAGGATGCATTGTGTTTTTATAACAGTTTTAGATTACAAGTTCATTAATAGCGTATCACGTATCACTAAAAAGGTATGAGAAAATTCCAAGATATACAAAAGGTATGAGAAAATTTCATGACTTCTTAAAGAGGTATGAGGCATGTTTTCTCTGTTTGGATTTTCTATATGATAGTTCTTCACATGCCTTTCTAACTGTCAAAAAGAGACCTTTGTATTTGAATTACACTAGAGGAAAACAGTGTCCGGAGGGACGCAGTTTAACGTGCGTTTTAACGCATTTTAACGCGGTTTAACAGGGTCAATTTTGTTGACGCAAAAATGCGCCCTACGTCACGAACGTCTTTTGGGCTTGACGTTGCACGTCTAAACGTGTTAAACCGTTTAACATAAGTTGACGCACTACATCAAAACGCGTCATCTTAGGGCAGGTAAGTTACCTAGGGTCAGTAACTTCCGAAGTAACTTAGTTTCCACGGTGGCTATGACATGGACATTTCTCATATTTAATTTCCACGTAGGTTATGACGTGCACACGCCTCCGTCGTTTTGGATGGATGAAGAATTTGCTGATGTGGCAGATTCTTAATGGCTGAGATTTCGACACATGGTGTGATCTTGATTTTGCGTATAATTTTGTACTAGAATTTAGATATCCGTTATATACTTATATTGTGTTAACGTTGACGCAGAGTGACGTGTTTCTGGAATGCATCACCGACATTAAATTTGACGTTGTTTAACATTGTTAAATACAAATGTCATTTGTTTTAACGTGTTTCGGATGACGTGTTTAGACGTAGGGTGACATTCGCGTTATTGAGTTATGTGTTAATAGAAACATGGCCTCGTGTCAAAGTGACGTTACATGATACAACATGACGGACATGAAAACGTCAAAAGTCACGTTACATGACACAATCGATAAAGTAAATGCAACGTCAAAAATAACACACTCTGACAAAAACATACACGAAATGGAGTGCAACATGAAGCTGGTCAGTGCTTTCGCTGTATTAGATGGAAAATTAACCACTGATACAAAGTCGCAAGTATTGAGTACCATAAAGCATAAAGGCTATATATATGTGCTGTGTGCTAGGGTACTGCTTGCGTTATACTACGTCAAAAGTAACGAGATAGTGTTAAACCTGCGTCAATAGTGACGCATTTAAGTACTCTATATGATGACGTCTCTAAAAACAGTGTTTAACCCCTAAAGATCCAAGAGGACCAAATCGGGCTTTTGCTATTTTGGGCAGCTTAGATGAATAGGTTAAAAGTAATATTTTTGCCTAAATTTTTTAATGGGTGCTCCCTATACTGCAAAGTGTATGTGGTAAAATTTACAAAGCCAAATTCCAATTTTTGAGTCTTCTACAACAATTCTTGGTTTGCGAGCCGAACTGGGGCAGTTTAAATTTAGTATTTTTTTGAAATTTTTTTTTGGAAATATGTTCATGACCAAATCACTACTTAAGTTCCAAAGGGCCCCAAGTCAAAAAGTGTACCAATTTTACAAGGGCAGCCTCCAAAAGTGTCAAAAATAATATTAACAATGCCCAAAAAAACTTCGTAAACAAACTTTGGATGTTATAATCTCTCAAATGGTAAACATCCAACGGTCAATTTTTATATCAGATACTGAAAATTGGCTTAGGTACAAGATCTTACGGTTGGAAGTTAAGAAAAGAATAAAAAAATTGTTTCGCACCCCTTGAAGTGCATAGAGGTAGAGAATTGGAGTTTTGAGGTTTTAAGCTCCCAAAAACACCCAAGGATCTTTAGGGGTTAACACAACCTATGTCACTTTTGTCGAGCGCGTCACTTTTGACGTGCGCATCACTTTTGACGCAGAAACCCTAGCCGCCGTAGAGTGACTCACTGGGTTTCCTCATGCTCGATTTTTCTTGATCTGCACAACACACATTACCACGGACACGTTGAATTTGATAAGACACGTCATGCAATTAAACTGGGATAGAGATCATCACGATGCAACTCTTGAACAACCTAAGAATTGCAAAGAAAGAAGAAATGCTTGTAAAACTCCAACACCTCTACAACTCATACTTTAACAATCTAACATGTGAATCTCTAAAACTGTAGAGCTCTAACACAAAATGTGAAGAAGAGAAATTGCAAAGAAAGAATAAAAACTTGTAAAACTCTAACATCTCTACAACTCATACTTTAACCCTTAAGCGGGCCGAATGTCGAAAAACGACATTTTGGATGACACCAACTTTGGAGAGCCATAACTTCTTCATCCGGACTCCGTTTTGGACGAAATCACTTGGGTTGGGTCCCAAATCAAGTCTAGTTTATGTAATGAAAATCTTAGACCCATACAATGAAGTATGAATTAATGGCATGCATTTCAGTGACAGCAGCCTAGTTTTAGACATTTTTTCCTTTGTAAAATTTAGGGCAGTTTTCACCATTGCAGGGCCATAATTTGCACAAAGAAATTTTTCTCATGGTTTTTTTTTGTTCAAGAATGCTACTGAGATGAAGGTGAACAACATTCTAATTGGTGACTTTTTCATTGCAATAAGTCTAATGGTAGCATTTTCACTTTAAAGTGAAAATGATGAAATTATGTGATCATTTTTGAGTATTAATACATTATGATCTCGCAATCTATGAAGCCTCATGACTCAAAATTTGACCCACATAATGTTCAATATGTCTACGACAAGATTGTACGGTTGAGATTTAGATAACACACTTTTACCTCCACCTATGACAATGCTTTTGAGGATGTGTTCATTTTACTACAAATGAGTCAAACCATTTAGGGGTTAACAATCTAACATGTTAATCTCTAAAATTGTAGAAATTTAACACAAAATGTGTAGAAATGAAAGCAAGAGTGAGATTCTAGCTTATATCTTCCCTAAAAGTAAGATAACCTAACTATGGCGGCTAACCCCTAGCCGCCTCTATTCATCCACCCCGATGAAAGCCATCCTCAGGTTCACTAGTGACGCGTTTACGTTATACGACGTCAAAAGTGACGCGCTGGCGTTAAACTTGCATCAATAGTGACGCATTCAAGTACCCTATATGATGACGTTTCTAAAAACAATGTTTAACACAACCTATGTCACTTTTGACGCAGAAACCCTGGACGCCGCAAAACCCTAAAGCTCCATGCACTTTATTGAAACGCGTTTCCGGAAACACAGTTTAACATAATCTATGTAACTTCTGACACCCGCGTAACTATTGACAATCTCTAGAATCATTGACCAAGTCTAATCCTAACAGCCACGTCACCCTTACCATAAATGCACTTGACACGTCAGCTATGTGATTACGTTTCCGTAAACACACGTTGACAGAAGTTTGCGTCAACAAAAATGCCAATGTCACTATTGACACCCCCTAGGACCAAACACCAATTTGTCCTCGTCACCCATATCCTCCACATAAGCTTTCCGCGTCACCAAGGCATTCCACATAGGATTTAGGAATATGTCAAAAGTAACACACTTGAACGTCGCCCATGTCACTTTAAACGTCATCTATGTTAAAAGAAACGTGCTGACATGGATCCCGACTGTATTTAATCATTAAAATATTACTAGAGGGTAAAACATGAAGTGCTAAAGTTACCTCCCTTAAGGGACGTACATGTCAACGTTGACGTGGTTCTGTTATTTTTAACGTAAATCGTTCTTCCAAAATCCAAACGAGTCACCATTAAGCTTGCTGTTAACCCAACGTCAGTAGTGATGGAAGTATGTTAAATTGATTAACATGCACTATGTCACTGTGGACAACTTTTCCACACTAATTTCGACTAGTCTGGGTATATGTCTTTTTTGACGTAAAATGAGAGTGGACAAAACACTATTTTTCTCTAGTGTTATAGCCTTCCCCCATGTGAACTATCATGCTTTTCTCCAGTGTTGTCTTATCAAACAAAATTCCCATTCATTTGTCAGACAAAATTTAGATGAGATGCACATTGGATACATTGAAAACGTCTTAGATGTACGCCTCATTAAATTGTGTCTGACAAATGAATAGGAACTTTGTCTAACACGACAACCCTGCTTTTCTCTACGTATTTATGTTGTACGAGGGTAAAACATGTGATCTGTACCTAACATGCCTAGGAACAAGAATCAACTTTGGACATTACGATCTCACAAATGGTGCGGAAATGCGGAAATTCAGTCTCAGATATTGTGAAAATTATCATCTACAAGTAAGGTGCTAGATCCTCCGGTTAGAATCCTAAAAAACACATTACAGAGTGAATAATTATGGCTTGCATTGAAAGAGGGCGGTTTTGAGGGTGAAGTGTTGAGCAGGCCTAGTAGCTCTCGGAGTGAACTGAATATTTTTCAATAATCACGCGACTGTCCCAAAAACCATGTACTGTTTAAATTTTTTGGTTACATAGCTAGATGATACTTATGTTCTTCATTGCAAAGAGTAAGAGTATGGGTGCAAATTTAAGCTGATATGATTCTACGCTGAAAAGGACTTTTGCAAGTCTAAATCTGAAAAATCTGAATCGACTGAAACATTTTATCAAAGTTCGAATCTAGTGATATGAACCAGATAGGCACCAAAAAGTAATTCAAGCTTGTTGTAACAAAGGCCATTTTGATGTTGGGAACAGTTGAGGAAATGCTCAAGAGTGCGTGCTCTCTTTCATAATATATTTTGTTATTTCAGTTTTACTCAACTTATTTTGCATTCACTTTTAACACATGTAGCACATGATTCAAACATGCATTGTTGTTATTGCACATGGTAGTACAGAAGATGAGGTATAATCATGTCTTTCTTTGTGTGGATGCAAAGTTGTCACACAACGTTGTTCTCAGGCCTAAAAAGAATACTACATTGTTTAAAAACTGATTGCACGGGTGTTCAAACTTTTATAAATCCCTCCTTACTTTTAGCCGATAAATACATTTTCAAGAAAGGTGTCATAGATTAAAAAAAGTACGTAAGTTATTCACATCTTAACTGTACAAGCTTATAGTAGACTTATTGTAAGTCATGTGGGTCATATTTTGAGTCATGAGGCCTCAAAGATTACAAAATCCTTACGTTATATTACTTTTAAGAAATCACAAAATTTCATCATTTTCAGACTTTGATGCACTCTGCATGTTTTAAGATCAATTTGTTCTTCTCAATCGATTTGCTATGCTACTCTTGTATTTCATAAGAATGTATGCTACTCTTGTATTTCATAAGAATGTATGCTACTCTTGTATTTCATAAGAATGTATGCTACTCTTGTATTTCATAAGAATGTATAAGACTTTGAGACAAGTTGTGTACTCTATTTGTGAGTTTGGCCATGAAGAAGGAACTCAATCAATGATTCCGCACTTCTACTGTTCTGTGTCTTTCATGACCTTAGAATGGGTCTTACGAAACGCATCCATGATTAATTATGTGAATGAAGTGAACAAGTATTGGTAAATACAGTTCGACGAAAGTAATCTGCAAGTAGTGTGTGGTGTTCCCATGCACCAGAGTGTGAAGTGGCGTTCAGGGGTCACGTTCGTGCAGCCATGCCAGACAGGCTTCCAACTGAAGCAGAGCCTGTGAGCCATTGTCGAAGTCGAAGCACGGAGCACTTCATTCCAGTGAATCATGTAGACAGTCGCATTCCGACTCATCTCCAAAGCATACATATATGATAGCATGCATGAGACCATGATTGAGTGCGTGCATATGATAATGATCGATCGAAGGGTGGCACGCGTCAGATGAGAGGTCTGAACGAAAGATTCGGTCCGAAGTGCCCCGGAAGCTAGCCCTCGGCTCACAGAGGAATTGTCTGACAAAGCTCACAGCCTCACACGCCCTTCTGTTCATCTCCGTCCTTGCATGACGTCTTCTTCTCTCTACATTGACCTGTGACGACGACCGAGGTACATGTACAGTAACGGATCCAGAGATCAGTTGCCTTGACACGCCATCCACGACGTCATTCTCCCGTCATTCTCTACGTCACTCCCTATCCTTATCTCCTTAAACGTCACTCCCCACTCTCTACACCTCATTATCAACGTCGTACATTCGTCAGCACTCAATGCCGAGTTTGATGTTTCTTCCGTCGCTCATGCACTTGATTAACTTAGGGCATCTTTTTCCGATTCTCGTAATTGTGCCCTGAATGAGCGAGGAGCATGGAGCCTTGCGGGCCCACCCCACTTGCCTCACCAGAAATCTCATGTACCCATTGCAAACCGATTTGTGCTGAGTCTCCACTGTTTAACCCTTTGTGGTTTGCCTTCCTCCCTTTTCCTCTCAAACTTATAGTTGCCGGAATACACATAATATGCTGTGTTTGTTCCAAGAATCTTTCACATACAAACAAATTTCTCCGTACTTCTAAAGTATTTGGAATAGTTTGATGATGGGTATTTACAAGTACAAAAAATAATATGGAAGTATGTATAAATTTAGCCAAAAGTATATAGGAGAAATTTGAAAATGCATAACTATTCATGTACTCCGGTAACATTGCTACAAAGAACCCATGATTGTCTCTTGAGCTTGTCCTCATGCTGTTAACTTAAGCAAAATTGCTCCTGTTAAAGGAAGTCTCTTTGCCCACGCCCAAAGTAGCAAGAGCACAGGTTGTGGAGGGACTAAAGCGAGAACCATTGTGGCCCTTGCCAGTCTGCCTTCCCGCTTGATGCTGTTATTGGGAGGAGGTGTTGTGCCTACAGGGATGCCCTTAGAATGCATATGCCCCCATAATTGGAATGAATGAAAGCTGATAATTGGAATGAATGAAAGCTGATAATTGGAATGAATGAATTGTACCAGATGGATTTGATGCTTCCATCAATTCGGTTCATGGTTCGGATTCTTTGTTTAAGAACCCACGTATAATCCTTTATATAGTACAAAAACTAATGGAAGTTACTAGGAACACCTTTTTTTGAACACTTGAAGATCTAAAAAAGCCAAAATAGTTTTTTGTTATTTTGGGAATTTGGGTAGCCTAGGTGAAGGGGTTAACAAATAATAATTTTGCTTAAGATATTTACTTGGTGCTCTCTACACTACAAATTATATGCGGTGAGAACTTACAAAGCCAAATTTCAATTTTAAGACCGCCTGTGAGCTGCAGTATAGGAGGCGAGGGTTGACGACAGCGGAAGGGACGAAGGGATCACAAGTGAGCGAAGCATGACATAATCATGACATCAGGGCGAGCAGCCGTTGACATCACAATCAGACCCTGCGCGTCTTTCCATTGCCGCGTCCTGCCCGTCGGCAGTCCCAGCCCTTTGCGTCCACTTCCACGCCCTCGTCATGCTCACCTCACCTCACCCCTCTCCACTTCCGTCTCCCGTCTCCAGTTTCTCTGCTGTCCTTTGCGCACTCGCTTCCAAGGATCCACCTCCCTTCACTGCACACCTGCACTTCACCCCTCCAGCCCAGCCTTCCTCTTTGCACACTTTCTTACTCTTTGCTTTTTCTATAATTTACTTCTTCGAACCATCCATGCTTTGCGCACATAATCTTTTGATCAGCCTATTACATTGTGATTGAAAATTAACTTCCTAGTCCTTCATCACCTCATGTCAAACAACCTTTTTCTTTAAACTCGCGGTCAGTCGCATGCAATCTTGCAAGGGGTTGTTGTCAATCCACAACCTTCACCATTTGGATAATTGATTACTCAATTGCAACCACAAAGTAGATTGATATCCACTATTGCAATTTTAGAACTCAAACTATTGGAAAAGAATTAGTATTTGTTGTTTAGGATTTCTTGTTGGAATCAGCCATACTTGTGCCCTAGAGGTCCAAGCTTTGTTTTGGATCTTCAAATTCAAAATTTGCAATTTTTGAGCACCTTGTGGAGATTGAGGTAAGGCTTAAATTTTGACATTTGACCAAATTTTTAACCCTAAAATCTTAATAAAAAGTACTACTAGAAATATCATGTCAAATTTCAATCGTTGGATCTTCACCAATTGTGAGCGTATAGCATTCAAAATCGATGCACAAATTTTTTAGGGCATTGCTCAAGAGTCATAGTCTATTTTGAGCAAAGAAAAACTTAATGATATTTGCACCAATATTGAAGACTCATTTTGCTCTTTGATTGTTAGTGTAGATTATTTTATGAATGACTAGAAGTTTTCTAAACAATTACGTAGAAGAACATGCATTGCGTTTGGAATTTTTTCTGTTCAACCAATAAACACACCAAAAGTTTAAAAAATGGCTATTTAGACAACAAGCCAAAATTTGGAAAAGCCTCCGTAGTACTCAATTTTTTTTTTTTTGTCAGAATTCCATCATATTCACTTTGAATTAGAAACGTGACCAATAGACATATTACAATGAAAATTCTTCAATTACAAGTTAGCTACCTTCATCCCAATAATACCCTTGTACCAAAAAGATTCATCAAAGAATATGTCTTGGCTCATATAATAGTCTTGCAATGGTGAAAGTTGCCCCAAAATTTTTAAAGAGGAAAAAGTTCACTAAAATGCATGCCATGTCTTCCTTACGTCTTACTTAATAGATGGAATTAAGATTTCTACCACAAAAGTTCATTCAAATTGGAATCTAATCCTAAACAAAGTATTCCCTAAATTATGACTTATAGTAGTATTGGATTTACATACTGACATTGTTGTGACTTGCAATGACTAGAAATACTCATAAATTTTGCAAGTTTGAAATAGAAAAATAAAATAAAATGTAAGGAGCAGGGCAACCTCATAATAATGGACTTTGTGTTGGCACCCTTTAATTTGACTTGTCAAGAGGAGGAGACAAACTATATATTTCTCGCTCAAATTAGAGGTTAGCCATTTTCTGATTTAGATTTCTACTTTAGAATTCACTTTTAACTATGAAACTTTTAGCATAATAGGGATTGACTAAGTGAATCTCACGTGGAGCCTTTCACCCTTTGTTCCTTGCCAAAAATCTCAAGTAGGTATGTCACTTTGTTGCCGACCTCATGAGAAAGGTCAATTTGATTAATTGATGTAAACGTCCCAAGAAGATCTTGTATTATTTGTGTTTGGAGGCATAAAAGGCCATATTTATGAAATTGGGCCTTTTCACATTCTCAATTTACTGCATGATTTTATGCTTTTCATTGATTTCTTGATTGAATCCTTAATTGTGTTGATTTTTTTATTATACATGGGAAAGTTATTGTCGACGTGACGATAATCTAAATTAGAAAGTCTAATGAAAGTGCATACTGTCTCAAATTAATTGCTAAAATGTTGAAGCGAAAGTCTCAAAATGATAATTTTGTGTCAAAATAACGAGTATGACCTTATAATAAAAAAAAAAAAAATATTCAAGGCCGATATGCAAATGTGTGAATCATATATGGAACTAGACTAACATAATTTTTATGTCATATATATATATATATATATATATATATATATATATATATATATATATATATATATATATATATATAACACCTTTGAAATTTGTAACCAACCATAGTATAGTTGATTGGGCTTTAGGGGCTTAATTATAAAGACAATAATAGTAGAGTGTGTAGGATATGAACCAATAGTCAAAGTTTGTTGAAGAAACAAGTTACTAGCCTTGGTCAACAACTCCGCTCAAACTCTATCCGGCTTGAACAAACTCATCAATCAGAGTCCCGTCCTGACCTAGCATGGAGTAGCAGCCAGATCCGGTAAGTTTGTGTGAAGAAGTCACCATGCTCGGCATTGGGTGCACTGGTGCTGCTCGTCAAACTTCGAAATCAAAGGTACACGTTACTCAAAGAGTCTACTTCATAAATCTATGTCCCCACAGTACAACTCACAGAAGGTCGTAGCTTGTGGTTTTTCTTCTGCCTGAGCATGAACAATGCAAGATGTACTGCGTATGTGGTATGTGCTCAGTGCACTTCTGTTGGTAATGGGTCCACATACCTCAGGTAGAAGCCTTCACCATGTGCATGCCATGCATCACAGAAGCAGCAGAGATGACTTTCAGCATCATAATATTATAAATATAGTTGGCAGTAAAGAGGTAAAAGAAGTGGTTCCAGGTCGAGGAAACCTGAGAGGCGAATTACTGCCACAATCAATCACTAGCCATGAGGAATTTAACTACTACCGTACTCTATTGCTGCCACCACGATCTAGCCTACCATCCATGAGGCTCACTCGCATCCGAAATAATTCCAGCTTAAAAAAATGGTTCCTTTCTCTCCTTTCTACATCGCCATTGGGTTGTGTGCTCCTCATCAATGCAGCTTTCGAGACAAGTCTAAATGCAGCCGCTGCGTTCATTCATCCCCCCCCCCCTAGCTGCTATGACATAATCGAGTAGGTGAAGCCTGATAAAGGTAATGCCCGGCGCATATTCCCCTGGATGATGTCGACATCGGCCCTGCGGAAATACTAGCACAGATATAAGGTAGAATGCCCTTAAACCGTTCGGCCCCCCTGAAGCGCATGCTAGACTGCCTGTTAAACCGCCCATGGCCTGGACCTTTTTGCACCCACGGCAAAAAAGAATATTCTGAAATCTGAGGGTTCATAGTGACTTGATCTGGAATCTTTTTGCACGGTTTTTGCTACATGCGTGACCCGCCACAAAGGAGAGTCTACTGAGCGGTTTAAGGTCATGTACACTTTTGACTTCAAAAATTTGTGGTAAATTCATCTTTTGCTATTTAATTCTGGAAATTTTTGCATTCACTCTCCCTCTTGTTTCTCCATCGAAGAAAAATTACAAACAATACACACGATGTACACAACCATGCTGAATCTCTTATTTGAGCGGTTTAAGGGCATTCTACCTTACGTGGACACCATTCGTGATAGGGAAATAGGAAATGCAGCCCGAAAGCTCGCCGACTGTTCGTGCGCACCTCCCTCTGCACACAGTGGTCCACTGGTCCGGGTATCTGCCAAGCGTTCACTGGCAACCGCCTCCTTGACTGAATGGAAAATTATCCTTGAGGAACAAGCTGAAAAGCGAATCGTAGAAAACGATTCCTCATCATGTCGGTATTCGTGATTTCGTTAAAATAGACTTTCGGTCACCGCTGCTATTGGAGCCGGCCTCTGCAGCCATGGCGGAAGTGCGGGACCCAACAACCAGATGTCAGAGGGCCGCGGGTCCCGCTCCCTGACATCACTATTCTCTCTCAAACTGGCTGCGACCGCGGAGCGATGCGTTCGACCGAGGGATGGTCGTCGTCGCAACAGTGACTACTCGCCCACTGCAATTCTCCTGACCATGACGAACAGTATCAAGAAGCATCAAAAGGAGCAAAGCGGCTCACATGATCTCGAGCAGAACTGGCACTTCACCATCGCCTCTCCCTCTCTCCCTCTCTCGCTCTTCAATTTGAGCGACAAATCAAAAGCCTTGGCTTGCTTTCAGCCTGGCAGCCCTTGTGAGATGTTCAATTTCTGGGATAGGTTTCGTTAGGTGACGACGAGCTTTTGAGTTGAGTTGGGGAACACAGAGTACAGTTGTGTGTGTGCGTGACTGTTTTCAGACGTTGCCGGTTAGGGATGCTGTCAATCCGGCAGAAGAGAGCGGGTTCTGGAGGTATAGACTCGGGCTCACCCCTTGCGAGCCAACTACAACAAGCATGGCTTCAGTCGCAAATCTCTTCGCAGTCATCGCCAAAATTCCTGAAGCGTGCGTTGTCCCAAGACATCTCGGTCGAGCGCCGCGCTTCCACTCAGGAGGAGTTCCATCAGGTAGCTTCGGATCTCTCTTCAATCGTGGCTGATCATGCCGGGCTCAGCAATGCCGGGAACGGTGATGACTTGTATTTTCACAAGAGTAGGCACGAAACGCCCGAGTTTCCGAAACGGCTGGTATTACCACAGCTTGTCTCGTACTCGCGGAAAGCCGATGTGCCGCAGCGGTCAACCAGCAGCTCAGGCGCGTGTTCCCGCTTTTCGAGATCCGACTCACTATCGTCTGAGTCCAGCTCCAGCTCAGAAATTGTAGCATCAGACGATGCTGGGGATGCTGCGGACTCAAAGAACAAGAACCTAGACGATGTGTTCATGTTACCCGAAGATTTTGACTACCAGGCCATGGCTAAGAATTTTGACGAGCTCGTTGGACCAGACGCTTGGGACTTAGAACCGGTTTACGATAATAGCTGGACAGCGGCGGGATTCTTGCCAACCGAGGAGGGCGTGACGGATAAGTTCATTCACGCGTACACGTGCAACCTCACGAAGCACGTTGGCGACGTCTGCGGTAACATCGACTCCAGCACCTGGACAAATGAAGGAGACGCCTGCACAGACCACTCCGACGAGTCATGGGATTGGTACCTCGAATGTATTCGGGCAAAGTCCGGAGGAGACCGTCGTTCTATGGACATGTCGTCCTGGCACCAGGACTTCTCTGTCGGAGATGAACTCATGTCGCCTGAGTCTTTCTCCTTCACTCCGGGTTGCGTCGATCTGAAGGGCTTACTCCTGAGGTACAGGCGACCAACCTATTCGGAAAGTAGTGCCCATGGATTCGAGAATTTCCAGGAGTAGGTGCATGACTGTCCTGTTTCCTATGCAGGCATCGTTGACGTTGAGGTCTATTGTGTCCTTTTTAAGGCTCAGTCCAATTTTTCTGGTGCAGATGCGCAGTCGTGGTTAGTCAAGATGATGTGTGCAGTGCAAGCGACATTATTCGAGAACTACGGCAGCATTCCTCTGCTTATGGAAATGCATTGCAACGAATGGCGTATTACTACATGGAGGCTCTGGTACGTGGCTAGTGCTGCACTAAGGGTATCCTTCCTTGACCGTGACTGGCAAAGTCCGACCTGTTGATTGATGTAGTCGAAGGGTGAAAGGATAAGAAAATGTGAGCGGTGACTTTCAAAGTTATGGAACTTGACTCGCAGACCCCAGCTGGATCACAATCCTAGGGAACTCCAGTAACAGGACCTCTAGTGTGCTTGCAAGGTATATGAAGGCCCCAGTTTAGTTTTGAACCTATGATAAAATGAACTGGTATGATGATGGAGTGAATCCAGGCTGAGAAATATGATTCGAGTTAAAATGCCCCTGGCAATAAAATATAAAGCTCAGGTAGAAAGTCGTAATTCGTCCGAATCATAGTCAATTCGGGGCTCTGACCACAAACTTTCCGTGCAGGTTGCCAAGATGTCCGGAACGGGTGCACAGCTCTACACAGCCATCGCCAGCAATACTCCCTCTACCGCGACAATGTTGAAAGCGCATCGGTTGTTTGTCGACTATAACCCTTACATGAAGATTTCACATTTCTTCTCCACCAAATCTATATTAGATGCTTTCGAAGGTGCAGAACGAGTGCATCTGGTCGATTTTGGTACGACAGATGGGGTGCAATGGCCATGCCTTATCCAGTGCCTCTCTCAGAGGCGTGGGGGTCCCCCTCACTTGCGCATTACATGTGAGTACTACATTCCAGTATACCTGCTTTGCTGCCAGTTGCACACTGTCACATTTTTTCAATGATTGGGCTGGCGTTCTTTACTCTTAGACATCCCTTGAAGCACCAAGAAGCCCATAAGGCTCCATAGCTCTTCTTTACAGCAGTCACGAGTAGTTCACGCGGGTACTTATAGACTTGAATCTTCACTTGCAATGTACCCTCTAGCCCTATCTGGCTGATGATTTTAGAGAATATGGTCACATGAAATTCAACCAGAAGATGTCAACCAGTCTTTAGGGGCCTCAGTGCTGCCAAGATACGATCCAACTCCAGGGGATGAGAGAAATTGGTCATGTCTCACTAGAAATGTAATTGGTGGTTGCAGGTATCGAGCTGCCGCAGCCGGGAAACAAACCCTCGAAGAGAGTGCGTGAAGTAGGCCGCAGGTTGGCAGACTTTGCTAAATTGTGGGGAGTCCCATTTGAGTTTAATGCCCTAGCAGACAAATGGGAATCCACAACGGCCGTCCAACTGGGTTTGAAGGAAGAGGAGGTGTTGGCAGTAAATTGCCACTGCAGACTTCGCAACCTCCTAGATGAATCTATCATGGCTGCCAGCCCTAGAAAAGTGGTCCTGGACAGAATTCGAAGCATGAATCCCAAGGTGCATGTTTGTACTTTATCCGAACTTTTAGTTTCAGCACTGCTTGATGCCCACTGGATCTCGCTTACCCTACGAGCTCTGATGAAATCGCCTGCATCTGACGAGCTCTTACACACACTATCATCATCATTCTGGTTGTTACAATTGATATCCTCAATCTTATGTGAATGGATTTTCTGGTTCTAAATCTCCGTCCAACTCGATCTTGTGCAGGTCTTTGTTATGTTGACGGTGAATGCGAACTACAATGCCCCCTTCTTCATGACACGCTTTAGAGAGAGTATGAAACACTACTCTGTAATGTTTGAGGCCATGGAATTTTCTATGCCGGCGAACGATCCAGACCGAGTGCTTCTAGAGCGGGAGTTCTACGGGCGAGAGATTCTTAACATCGTGGCGTGTGATGGATTAGATAGAGTGGAACGCGCCGAGCCATACAGACAATGGCAGTCCCGCACACAACGAGCTGGGTTTTCGCAGAAGCCGCTGTCACCCCTCATGCTCTCTAAGATTCAGTCAATGATGGGATCGTTTCACAAAGACTATGGTGTTGGGGAAGATGGAGACTGGTTTCTCATGGGGTGGAAGAACCAAATCGTGCGTGCCATGACCGTGTGGGAACCCACGCCCCTGACTAGCTCAACACCTTAGTCTCCGTATCGTATGAGGCTTGGACAGGCTCTTCTCCGAATTCTATAAACTTCCTCGCTCAGGACAAGCGCCTTGGGCTCAATCGCTCGACGGGCTGCCGATCATGACAGAGGTTGTCTGCAGTCAAGATGACTTCTCGGACATTGCCGCTGCCATACATGTCAGCGAAGCATTGGTGTACTGCGAACACTCCTTTGCAAACATGCTGTCAGGAATGATTGGAGGAGAAGAGACTCGTGGAGATGAAAGAACAAAGAGACGAATCGAGAAAGGGAAGAGAAGGAAGTGAAGGTGGAAGGAATATGTCTGCGGATTCGGAGAAATGGACCGTGTCATCACGTCAGCCGCGTAAAATCTTGAGAAACAAAAGGCCTAGCTTCGAAAAGCAGAAGCGACAAGAAGGTAATATCACATGCAGGCGTGTTAACCTCGTCGCAGTTAGTGAAGCCAAAGACGACACGGTTGAGAATTATGTTCATATATTGAGATCCATAATGTCAGATAGTGGCGTTGATTCATGTAGATAGAGATTTTGCACAGAGATCACTGGAAGGAATAGTATCCTCAAATCAGAGCATATGTAGGGGATGACATATCCGAAACCGACCACTTCAGGTGCTGTAACATGACGCATTTCGAGTATGAATTTGTAATGGTGGAGTATGAAAACCTGTAACTTTCTCTCGCGAATCCCACCTGTGTAATCTTCGAAGCAAGGAGTACCTGGTGTCCCACTGGTGAAATATAGGTGGGGAGTTGAACTTCCTACAGTCCACCCTCTATAAAGGGTAACTTTATTCTACTCCCCACATATTGCACACTAAAAATGTCAAAATTGTTAACAAAATGTTACTCCTCTCTTTGTAATTTTGACTATTTAAATATTAAACGAATGACTTACATCGCTATGTGTCCACAATATGAATGAATGTAAGTTAACGTTTGTACAGTACAATGTCAATATTCCATTACATACTTTTGAATCCCACTCCACCAGTTTCGATCCGTGACATGTATACACGTCATCAACATTATATTTTTTAAATCATGTTTTGAAAATGTTCATATTTTATAAATGTTAAATTCTAATTTTTTGATTATTTTTCTTTGAAATTGTCAACTGTAAATGACTCTGTAAATGTTAAGAAATGCTTACTCCCTAGGTTTAACATTCATAGAGGGTAGACTGTGGAAAGTAGGGTAAATTATGGATAATTATGATTTGTTGCAATTTTCCCATGTGATGAAATTACTTAAATTACAAGAATATTTAAGTTTTTAAGTACTATTATCATCATATAATAGAAACATATTAATTAATAATGACCCCTATATGTCTGGGTATATTCTTAACCCCTAACTTTCCTTAAAACCCGAAACGGGTTTTGGAGGTTCCGCAGGAGAAAAACTCAGTCAACTTTGACCATTATAATCTCACAAATGAGGAAGAATGAACGGTTCAAATTTGGCATGTGAGAGGAATGTCAAGTGAACTTTGAGATCTTACGGTTAAATCTTGTAATTAATGCTTAGATTAAGATTTATAAATCTTAATCTAAAAGAAGGTCAAATTTTGTGACTTAGACCGTTTTGCAACAAGAAAATTTAGGGGTCAATCTATAACACTCTATTCTGAAGCGTCATTATTGTAAATAGAGGTAAGCTATTTAAATCTCATTTGTACAATCTTGGGATAAACCCCTAAAAGTGAATTAGGCCCCAAATCGGGTTGATTTGACTTTGGTGAACCTTTCAATTACCATATTTCATATCAAATGAAGTTGAAACCTTCTACAAGTTATAGAATTTTTTCACAGTTTTCTGAAAAGTCATTTCATGCTCCAAAATTCCTCACACTTTAGGAGATATTTACAGGCAAAGTTTGAAAACACAATTTAAAATCTCCCTAAAATTGCACAAAGTGCGGTATGTGCTCATTTATCCTCAAAACGCGTAATCTTCAAAAATTCACCAAAATTTACGATTTTACTTTTCTTCAAGTTTTTTTACTCACATGTAGAAAGGGTAGTAAGGCATGATCTCACCGTTCAGATTTTAATCCATTAATTTTTTACATGCGTCTTTAATTGTTAAAATTGGGCCTTTGTATTTGAATCTCAATTTACCTCAATGTGAAGTATTAAGCATTTCTTCAAGTTTTATAGGTTCTAGGAGGGTAAAATCTACATAGACATTTTCCTTACTCACCTAGAAAGAAGAATGTGAAGAGCCTCATGTCAAATTTCTTTTCATTAATAGACTTTCATGACACTTTTGATTGTTGGGAGTGTTTAAAATATTTTGGAAATGATATGTGGAGTGTGCAAAGTTGGGCACCAATTTGGGTGTATAAGACCATCTACACGAGGTCATTGTTGCCGAGGACACCCAAGCAGAGTGTAGGTGTATATATATATATAAGAACTCCAATCTCCAATAAGAGATTGGCGTGAATACAGTGTCTGTTCGTAATGTTTTTACCTCAATGGCCACAGGACAAAGTGGTAAAAGAACAAAACTACTCACCCCTTACGGTAATAGACACTAAACTACACAAAGTAATCGAGACCAGATTAAACTAAAGTAACCAAGATAGAACTATTTAGGGTGCGAGTGTTTGCCAAATGGATGTTTTAATTGGGATTTGGATGGGTTCAAGGTCACCAAGCCGTGCAGTCCTAGGGTGGTTGAGGTGTAGGACGTTTGTAATTGTGCTGGTCCGAGTTCGAACCTTGTCGGGCTCGTTTGAGCAGTTCGCATGGCTTGAGGCTGTCTGTGAGTATATGGCAGGAAAAATACTTCAACCACCCGGCCCCGTGTAGGTGTACTTATGCAACATAATGAGACAGGGATTTCACTATCTATACTAAATAGGTAGATTAGTATTGAAAAGAGTAAAAGCGGAGGGAAAATGCTAAATATTTGTTGTCTCCATACTGGTAAAACACTAAATCGGTTAACTTTAACCCTACTTATACTAAGTAGGAATATTTACATGAGGACATTCAGTGCAAATGTTATTCTGTAAATTTTGGAATAAGAAACTGTAGAAAGAAGAAGTCATGGCAGAAGCATAGTGCACTCGAAGTTACAAGTAGAAAGCATCGACAAACAGAAGTCACTGTTGGTATAATGTGGTGCTCAGAAAAGAGAGAGATGTATTGAAAATGAGAGAAGCCTAAATAGCTTCTTGATGGACACGGTGATAGGTGCCACAGAATTAGGGCACCCCTAGAACCCTAATTGAGAGTTGGATGAACTACATCACGAACAATCACATCAAGGAAGAGAGAGACAGAAATGTCAACTAGAAATTAAAGTCTTTGAGTCGAGTTGACGCTGTCGAAGCTTGTCTCCGTGTTCGAAGATCAATTGTCAAAGCTGCCAAGGCTGGTCTAGGCGGCAAAAGTGGAATATGTACGTTGTTTACATGTACAAAATTCGGTTGTCAAGGCTTTGAGGATCGACTGTCAACAACGACACTCTCAAGGCTTTCGGAAGCAAGTAGGCTTCAGTTGGCTGCATTTGACCGGCTCTTCCTGGATTCCATTGGCTTCAATTGTGGAAGCAAATTCACAATTAAAACGAACAGAAAGATGCCCAACTATAGAGGGCGGCACTAAATCTCACATTAAAATCTATATATCTTATACTAAGTGTGATTTTAATTAACAATTGGTGTCTTAGATAACTCGTGCATTTTGCACTAATCTTTAGCTAATATTAATCAACTTATGTAGTGTAATATTCTTTGTATACATATCTTTTGATGAAGTTAAATATCCATATATTATGTAAATCCACATAATAAACGTCCCCTAAATGTCCCCAATGTCTTTTTACTACATTTTGGATGAGGATTTGAAGAGCCTGAATTTTATCATCCAAACTCCATTTTTGACAAAACACTTGTTTAGTTCCAAAACAAGTCTAGTTTGTGTGGTAAAAATTGCATACCCATAAACTATGAATCAATGACATGCATTTTAGTGAAGGTAGCTTTTGTTTATTGTAGGCTTCCATGCATACTTAACCCTTAAACGCCCAAGCAAGCCCGAGGGGCTTGATTCCAACAGAATCTTCCCTGTAGCTCTCACTATACTCAACTTTTCACTGATATTTTGATGTCAAACTGGTCACCATCTTATGATGCATTCAAAAAGTGAATTTTTACGATTCAAATCACAATTTGTATGATGGATTTTGTGCTTTGAAAGGATTGTGGTAGGTAGGTTAAGGTGGTACATAACCTTGTAGGAGGTTGCAAGCTCATCATTGATTGGTCCATTCATGATGCCCAAGTTCAAAAAGTGCACTATTCATGATACCCAAGTCCAAAAGATGCTGTGATCCAATTTTAGGCTGCCCGTTTTAGACCCCAAGGGCGTTTAAGGGTTAATGCTTTACCACTCCGAGCCAATTATGTATAATTTTTTTGAAATAAATTAAAAATAAATAAATAAATAAATAAAATCATGGATTTTTATTTACATGAGTATGATCTTAGGATGAAAACTAAAACAATTACAGTCGGAAGACTTTTAAACAAATACTTTTGGTATTGAATTTGCAATGATGTTTCTCCAATGAAAAAAGTGAAAGAATGAATAGATTTTGAGGAGCTATATTTTCTTCATCCCCCATCAATTAACAACTTTATTTTTTCAAATGGATTCAATTATATTCTATTTTTAGTAATGTAAACCTTGACCTAATCAAAGGTGTTGTAAGAATAAGCAAGAATTTGGGTGCAAGGGCTGTATATTTGAACTATTTTCCTTCATAATGTTTGTGGCAATTTTCACAATTGTAAGGCTATTATTTAAGCCAAGATAATCTTTTGATGAAGCTTTTAGATTCAAAAGTGTTTTTGAGATGAAATTGAACAACTTTCTAGTGAAGGAAGCTTTCATCATATTAGATTTGTTGATAGAATTTCCACTCGAAAGTGAAAATATGAAGTTTTGAATCTATTTTGAAGACTGAAACATTATGATCTCACAATCTATGAAGCTTCATGGCTCAAATTTTGGTGCACATGACTTACAATAAGTTTACTACAAGTTTGTATGGTTAATGTCTGTAACTTACCTCCATTCTCATATATGACACTTCTTTCTAAAATACGTTTTTGGCTAAAAATAAGCAAGGAAGTTTAGGGGTTAATGCGTTATATATTACTCACTCATGCAAGCGAAGTTGGAAGCTATCTAACAAGATTAAAAACAAAGTGCTACTAAATAATAAGTGACTCAATTATCAATAATTACCTATCACTCTATCAGGATTCCAGAGCCTTTACCTAGACTTCCAATTGCACACATTCTTACAATGCATTTAAAGAATGTGTACCTAGGAACGCTATACATGTGGAGTTGAGATTATTAATCCCTAAAGATTCTTGATGCAAAATTTCCTAAGTTACAAAAGTGACCTTTGTCTACTTGAAGGCAAAAAATAGTAATTTGAGCATTATTTTAAAAATTCAACCATAGGATATTAAAGTCTACTTATCTTTGTACTCACAAGTCAAATTAGAACTCTTTGTCATTGGTGAGAACATAATGGTCAAAGTTGGTTAATTTCTTTCTTGTAGGAACCCTAAAAATCCAGTTTACATGGGAAGCCAATAGAATCAATGGGCAAATTTCAAGAAATTGGATTAATCCCGCAGTAGGATTAAATGTTACCCTCCATTGGCCCCATGAACGGCTCAACCTCCCATGTAAAGCGACCTCAATTCTGAAACTTGAAAGGTCACTGCCACTTGCTTTTGATGAAGTAGTCATGATTTTAAATCAACAATGATTTATATGGTTGTTACATTGAATCATATCGAATTTGTCCAAAGCAAACAACTTCTCGATCCCATTGAGCCAATCCATTTAGGCAATGAATAAGACAATGTGTGCGGGAGCCGTCGATTTTGTTGTGTCGAAAAATGGTGTGTGTCCGTGGCAATACAATTCATATCAAGTGTCGAGTTCTCTAATTTTCCATACATCGTAGTCATGCACTTAACCCATAAAGGAGAGTGGCCTCAAAACTGCCAAATACTTTCAAAATTGCCATCTTTATTACAAGATGGAAATATAATAATTTGATAATGTTTGAAATATGTACCCATGGGATTGTACATCTATATGTATACCAAATCTCACATTCAAATTCTTTACCATTTGTGAGATCACGATGTTCAAAGTTAGAAAGAAAGGTTTTATTTTTTCTTGTTGCAAATGGGACTGAGGTGTTTTGGGAGCCAAAAAAAACCAATCTCGAAAGAGAATTTGATATGAGTTGCTTAAAAGTCTTCTTAATGACTTAGGTACATGTTTACATGATTTTTACCCAAGTAGGACCTATAAAACCTAGAGAAAAGCTTGATCTTTCACATGGAGGTATGTTGAAATTCGAGAAAGGGTGGTCTTTGATAATAAAAAAAGCATGAGAGGATATACTGGATTGGAAATCCAAATTATACAAAGACTCTGACTCACGTCATTGTTATTTTGTTTTAATTTGGATCTATTATTATTATTATTTTTATTTCTTCCTGAACATTTCAAAAATTGTACACTCAAATTGTATTGTTCAAGAGGCTTTGTTTGCAAAAGTTATTACTTTGTAGATTGATATGTTATTGGGTTCATAAAAAGGTGGTGTCACATGTATTCTTCGAGTGGTACACCTTCTATGTCGATTTGTTCATCTTCAAATAGATTGCTTCAACCTTGTTCAACTGGATGATATTTACTCTCATGTGTGGTATTCATATTTGTTTGGCTCTTGAAATGATATCTTGTTGGAATAGGTAACAAAGTTTTACCACTTACCAACTCTATTATCTTCAATTATCTTTTGCGTCTCTACTGAAACAAAATAGAATGGTTTATGTTCTTTTATCAATTCAAATTTGAATCCTGACATAATACTCTTTATTTTATTTTAGGCATATAGCTAGGAAGAATACAGTATACAAGCAAACTCTTTCATGCGAGAATCAACCCTTAGCATTAAAGGGTTAAAATAACACTATACCATGTGCCATTTTGTCACACCAAAAGTTGCATTTGCATGCCTACACAATGATGTACTCTGTAATATCACACTTCTTCTATAGAAACACTCATCTTTATATAATGTCATTCATATTCAGTAATTTCACCTTCAAAATCTGTAATATCACATTTATTCCGGACTATAGTTCAAAAATTTGAGCAGTGCCATTTTAGCGGAATAACGCAATTTTAACAAAATTGGAGTTTAATGTTGTGATCCTTTGTGAGAAGTTGTACATCATTGTATGCAATGATGTCTTTTGTATGAGGATCTTCTTCATTGATTTCTCTGATTTTTGAAAACATCCGTATAAAATGAGGTTGTAGTTTGCTTGAAATATATACTATTCCATGCTTATAGATCCACATAACCCCTAAAGTTTCTTGGTTTTTTTTGGAAGATTGAAACCTCAAAAATGCAACTTTATGCCTCTATGCAATCATGTGGGTGTCAACTTATTTTTTGCTTCTTTTTAAACTTCCAACTGCAAGATCTTATACCTAGGTCTACCTTTGATCACTTATTCAAATACTAATTGTTGGATGTTTACCATTTGAGAGATCATAACATCCAATGCTTGTCTCCCAAGTTTTTTTGCCCATTGTGAAGATTGGTTTTAAAATTTTTAGAGGTTGCCCTCCTAGATTTGGTAAATTTTTGACTCAGGTCACTTTGTAAGTTAGGTAGCAATTTAGTAATGAACATATTTCCAGAGAAAAATTCAAGAAAATACATTTTTAAGCTCCCCCATTTTGGCTTGCAACCCAAGATTTGTCTTAGAAGACTCAAATATTGAAATTTAACTTTGCAGATTTTTCTACATACAACTTATATGTATTAATGCACTCATACCAAATCATAGCCCAAAACACCAAAATTAAAACCTTCGTCTAGGCTGCACAAAATACAAAAAGCAGCTTCTACATCCCAAAGAGCTCTAGGGGCTAAGTGCATCAATATAGAGTGGGCTTAAGTACATAGGACTCAAATGAGTAAGTGCAATTTTATAATTTGTTTTTAGTTTCGGCCATGTTTAAACTAGAGTTTTTGCCATGTTTTGACTAGAGAACATCAATTCGGATTACACGTTGGTAAGAGGTATATAACTCTCCAAGCGCAATTACATCTTGTAATTGTTACAAGAAACGAAACTATGCAAGCAAAATTATAGTTTGTAATCCTTATGTGATGAAATAAGAACAAGACTTTACAAGACGGAAACCTGAGAAAAATTAAACCCTAAGCATCCCTAGTGTCAAAAAAAGGCATTCTAGATGAAGGGCTGAAACCTTGACAAACCATAAATTCTTCATTTGGACTCTATTTTGGGCAAAATCACTTGCTTTGGGTTACAAATTAAGTCTATTTTCTGTGGTAAAATTTTTAGAGCCAAGCAATAAAGTGTGAATAGATGAATTGCATTTTAGTAAAAATAGCTTTTGTTTTGGGTTTTCAAACATTTGGCATGTTTTATTGCTCCAAGCCAATTAAGTGAGATAAAAAATAGCATGAATATTCTTTTACATAAATTCAATCTTTAGATGCATTCCAACAACTTTGTGACTGGAAGATTTTTGATCGGATGACTTTGGTATTGGATTTGCAATGATGTTTCTATAATGAAGAAAGTGAAAAAATGAATGATTTTTGAAGACCTATATCTCCTTCATTTTATTTTATTTTATTTTTTATTTTTTTCTTGGAATGAATTCAAATTAAAGCCTACTTTTAGTGGTAGAATTCGTGACATGATTAACCCCTAAACGTCCCAATCTATTTTTAGCAGAAAAGCACATTTCCATAGAATTCGTCATAGATAAAAATGAAGAGAAGCTATTAAGATCTCAACCGTACAAACTTGTAATGGACTTATCGAAGATCATGTGGACCAAAATTTGAGTCATGAGGCTTTATAGATCGAGAGATCATAACATAATAATACTAAAAACAAACTACAAAATTTCTTCATTTTCACTTTGAGGTTGAAATGCTACCAATATATTTATTGCAATGAAAAAATCACCGACTAGAAAGATGTTCACCTTCATCTTAATAAGTCCTTTACCCAAAAAAAATTCATCAAAAAAATTTCTTGGCTCAAATAAAAGCCATGCAATGGTAAAAACTGCCGAAAATTTTACAAAGGGAAAATAGTACAAAATTGGACCCTTTGCATTCAATTTCATGCCTTATCTTCAAAACATCTTCGATCTTGTTAAGGTTTCTACCACTTAGACTAGACTCTAATTGGAGGCTATCCCAAAAAATTAAGTTGAAATCCAACGGTGGATGAAGGAGATATAGCTCCTCAAATATCATCCAATTTCTCACTATTTCTGTTGACAAAACATCATTGCAAAGCCAATAGCAAAATCATTTGGATCAAAAAACTTCTCACTACAAAGTTGTTAAGAATCACCTTCAGATCATGACCATGGAAAAAAAAATTCATTAAGAACTATTTTTGGTTTCACATAATTGGCTTGCAATGGTAATACATGCCCCATGCTTGGAAACCCAAAAACAAGAGCTGTCTTCACTAAAGTGCATTTCATTGATTCATACTTTATTGTATGGGATTGCAAATTTTACAACACAAACTAGACTTGATTTGGAACCTAACCCAAGTGATTTCATCCAAAACGGACCTCGGATGAAGAAGATATGGCTATTCGAAGTTTCTGCCCTCCATCCAAAATGTAGGAAAACGACATTGGGGACGTTTAGGGGTTAAAGATATATTGAAAATAAGGTATGGATTCGAGTGCAAGGGGTCTAGTTTTGAACAATTTTTCCTCAGCAAAATGTTTGGCAGTTTTCATCATTGCAAGACTACTATTTGAGCCGAGATATTTTTTTGAAAAAATTATATGGTACCATTGGGTATTTTGAGATAAAAATGAACAACTTTCTATATGGTGAAATTTGTTTGTATAAGTATGAGATTTTGAAACTTTAAATTTCAAAAACTAAAACTGCAGCAGCTCATTTGAGCTCATATCCACCAAGCACCCCGATTGTGCCCTTATACCCTCAATTTTAACTCCTTGCTATCAAATTGTGAACTAGAACAACCTAGGACCCGAGCTGTGGGGATATCTTCATGAGACTCTTAGCATGCGCACATGAGGCAAACGGCTCCGTTTGAAACCGTGTATGCGGCTCCAAACTCTTGGGGTCTGATCAAACCCAGGCAGACAAGAGAGTCCGCATTTTACGTGCGACTCCCGTTTGTTTACCTCTCTCCAATTCGCTTAACCAATCACACTGTGGAGACTCTCTGAAACTTCCAGTGGGGAGAAAAGCGGGTTCCAAGAGCCCCAAGTTTTAACCTAGAGTAAAAGAAAAACGACTCCCAAGGCTGCCACTTGCCCCCATTTAATTGGGGGGTAGGGGCAGGCCCAAGCAAATTGCCTGGGCCATATGGCCCATGTGCGCAGGCTTTCTGTTTCTTAGACTAGTGAGATGTCGTGCTGTGAACCAGTTCCACAGATTTTCCTTTTTCAAGACGGATCTAAGAAATTCTGTGCCTCTGTGACGTCTCGGGAGGTCTTGTTTTCTGAGACGCAATATTTTTCTTATGTTCCATGACATCGATGACTTCGCCGGAGCGCCGTTGCTGCAGAGGCGCTCCCTCGGCACTCGCCACATGGTGAGCGGCATCGGCCGATTCGCTGACCGAGAATGGCGAAACCGCACCTTCTCGCATCAATTTACGAGCTGAATGCCATTAATACATCGCTCACACAACTCCTAAGCTCCGAGCTCAAACTGCACTTTGATCGATTGGCCGGAACGTAGAAAGCTCAAATATTATTTATCTGGAAGGCGGAAGTTTGGAATCCCCGCGACTTTGCTGGAAAATGAAGAAGTTGGATTCCTAGGGTTTGGAGCACGCTCATAAATTTCACCTGCATCAATACTCGCTCGGCCTTTTATGGCTTTCAATACATACCAGGTTGATTTGTAATCTAAATAGTGAGGGTTTCAAGAGCGATGGTGAACATAACCATACGCCTCGGCAAGGCGGTCGGGGTCAGCGGCAAGCAGCAGCAGGAATTCCATGTCTTCAATTCGGAAGCTGAAACTCAATTAGAGTACACGAACTGGTAAGAACAATTCCATGTCTTCAATTCGGAAGCTGAAACTCAATTAGAGTACACGAACTGGTAAGAACAAACCCGCTCAGCTTAAAAATTCAACGGAGAAAGCAGATCCTCACACGGTGCATTGTCTTGCAAATTGCGATATCATGCTTTCTTGCATGAGTGACATAGCAGAATAGGGAATACCGGTTTTCTGCTCCTTGACTCGGATTACAACGTCAAAGAGATACATATCAAATTTTATTCATCTATTTGCAATCAAGCGAGTACTTGCAGTCAGCTCAGTCATTGATGTTGATCGTTGGAACTAGGGATAGTCACTTTGGATTGCAGCAATCTCGTGAACGTGAGCATTGCGTGAATTGCAAACTGTATCGGCAAATGAGCGAAGTTAAGAAGTGCGTCTTCCAGATGATATGAAATTAGGGTTATCTTATCCGAATCCATCTAACCGAACAAATTGGACGACGATGCACTGAACCGAATGCATCAAGCGCACCTAGATCATGGTGTACTCTTTATCATGTGAGCATTGTTCGCCAGAAAGAAAGCGGACACATAGCATGCCAGATTATATCTTAGTATGTTCCTTCCTTTGAAGCTCATTTGATTTGCAACGCTGGTCGACATCAGTCAGCTTCAGTGTCCTGCAATTCAGTATCGAGTTACGTGGAGTCAAAAATTGGACACAATTTTGTCAAGTCAAGATTCAGAGACCTAGGCAGATTTGGTGGAGCATGAGTCTGGAGAGTCTGAAGTTCCATGTGGGCACAGGAACAATAACAGTATTGGCATATGGACAAGCAGGTCCTGGAAAAACCTTCACTATGGGTGGTGCTCAGTACATGCCGTTATCGGAAGAAAAGCTTGGCAATTTACAGCCTGCAATTCGCTAGCTCTACGAAAATATGGAGGAGCGCAGTAACTAGGCTGAATTCCTCGTATGCCTACTTAATCTATCTTTTCACATGTTGACCGTTCTTGCTTGTGAAAGAATGCAAATAGCTCCGATATGCTTTTGTAATTTATTTTGTCCTACTTTTAATGAGAGCTGAGAGCAGAATTGTTTGGTTCGTTCTGTTCTCATGGTTAGTGCTGCTTTTGATGAGAGCTGAGAGTAGAATGTATGGTTCGTTCTGTTCTCATGGTTACTGCTACTTTTAATGAGAGCTGAGAGCAGAGTGTATGCTTCGTACTTTTATAGACCAAGTGTGCATATGTTGAGTTTTACTACGAGATTAATAACTTGCTCCACCCACATACACCTTCATAATCTATCTCCATACGCAAAGATGCAAAAGACAATATCACGCTTGAGGTTGTTACAAACTTTGAGAACATGATCAGGTAATTGTTGCAAATTTGTGGGAGCATTGAGTCTTACTCAGCAGAAAGTCACAGCCAATTGTAGAATGACGAGCAAGAAGGTGAATCTCCAGTGTTCAGTAACATCTGTTTTAGAGCATGCCCAGCCCTGTGCTCCAGGCCGGGACGCAGCTGGGCTGCGTCGACAACTAGGAAGCTCCCCATAAAAAATGGGGATTTTCATGGGGAGAAGACATGAAAATTCCTATTTTTCATGGAATATTCTCCTCATGAATTTTGAATTATTTTGAGATATTCATCTCATGAATTTGAAGTTTCACGTCATGAGTATTACATGAAAAATGCAAACTTTCATGAGGAGTTTGATCCCTCCACATCCTCTCTCATTGTTTATGACATGAAAAACTGAAAAATTCTCCACATGAATTTTGTTTTCGACATGAAAGATGTACATTTTGATGTATTCAAAATCCACAGAATCAATGAGAAGAAAACACATGAGTTTTTTGTGTAGAAATTGTCATGTTTCCATTTCATAAAATCAGTTACATGGAAGCAATTGGTAGAACCTGACTAGATTATAATCCTAAGTACGCCCTAAGTACTACTTATAAGCCCCAAGTACTACTTATACTACATATATGCTAATTCTGAAAGAACTAATTGACTACTAATCAAACCACCAAAATGCTAATAGAAGGCATGTTGCTGGCTCAACGCTCCTGACACCAAACCTCCTCCTTGCTGAAAGCTATTGTAAATACTCTGCTTCCGGAAGAGTCTTGCCTTGGCCTAACCTCATCCCCAAGCTCTGATAAGGTGGAATTGTCGGTGTAGCTCTACTTGTGTTATCTGCTAACACCAGGTTACCGGTTAGTCTATCAAGCTTTTGTGCTCACGCCACAGCATCCTACGGATCCGAGGACCAAACTCCATTGAAGGGGCCGGTTGTTTCTCGTGCGTCCACTATCCCCTCCATCCAAGTAGCTTGCGCCTGCAATCACCCCAAACACAACATAAGAGCTCGTTAGCCCCCAACACATGAGCATTGCATTCGAACACGACCAACACTAAACCATCAACAAACAAGTGCACTGATTCATTTTGGGACACTTACACATCTTCGCATTGTAAATGCATAATCTAGAATGGCTGCCTTGCCATGAACGGAACACAATTTATATCAAAATGGCAACTGTAGATACTCATTCTTTGGTGTCCTAGACCTGGCTTGTACTGGCTCTTTGCTGAGAGTACCGTAGCACAAGGGTAGGATTAATACAACCTATCCATGGACACTTAATTCGGGAAGAGATTACTCTAGCATAGAGAAGGGATCATTTGGTGGATATGGACTTTGGCAGTGACGACCTATGGGGGTGGGACTTACTTGGGGGAGATATCCAGTGGACGGAATGCGCTAGTGACGGCCTGGAATCGGCAGCACCACCACCAGATGCACTTCTTCCGAGGCTTGGAAACGAGCCGGGACTCTTGGGTGGGAGGTGAGATGAAATCATTGGAAACGACCAGTCCAGAGCGCGAGACTCTGATTGACCACCTTTAGTCGTTATATCCTAGGCCTTCTTGCAGAAACAACTGCTTGCTTGAGAGTTCACAATCTCCATCAAATCTTTTCACGCACGCACAGCTTGCACCACTCCAGCACTCTGCAAAGACCAACATCAATCTTAACAATCAGATTCGGTGGTAGTTTTACCAGCGAAAAGGATCCACGACTTCCACGTCGTGATAGACATCCTTCACGGATTCATCACGGCGAGCTTTTGAATATTGCAGCTGGCCAATATCCAATCCCGCACTACTCTGGTAATCCTACGGATCCCATGACAGTGGCGATGGCCGACCATCTCTTGGTCCTTCTTTAAGAATCGGAAGTAAGTTCGCGGTGATGCTGGCATGCGTCGAAGGTCTGCTTTCGCGAAGACTCCAAAAAGGGCGGGCGGTTGACTTCGACTAACTTTGTGATGATGTTCAGAAAAACTCTGTTGTAACCCAAATGATCACTAGCCGAAAACCTGTAAGGGCATTAATTGACACATTCCAAAAAAACCATATTGCAACTTTGTGCTTTCTTGAAATACGGATGATCAAAAACTTGTGCACAAGCATTCAAGCAGACAGCACTTCGCAACACGTGTGACTGAAGGTAAATGACATTCAATGACTAGAATGATACAGAATCTTAAGTATTTAGATTCAAAAAAAGAATTAACCTTTCTACTTCGTGCGAGCCTTCTTCTTGCCGGCGATTGTAATCTTCTTGCCTCTCAAAGTCCTGGCATTGCACTTGGTGTGTTGCCCTCTGCACGGCAGTCCAGCTTGGTGACGCTTTCCTCGGTAGCACTGAATGTCTTTCAACCGCTTGATGGCCATTTGGTTGAACCGCCGCTGCACGCACACACACACGATCTCATTTCATAGGCATTACTAATTTGACCTCTCTCAACCCTAATTATTACCAACCTCAAACCCTAAAACCTTGGCATCCACAGATACGACACTTACCAGGTCTCCTTCAATCATGTATTTAGGAACCTCGTCACGAATGGTGGTGAGCTCCTCGTCGGACAGCTCCTTGGTGATCTTGTTCTCAAAGCCGACGTCCAGCAAAACTTGCCGACGACATGCACGTACGTGTGCGCGCAAATCTCCACGCGCTTGGAGTACGGAATCTCTACTCCTCCCACATGAGCGCACCTAATTTGCAGACGACCACTCTGACCTCCAGCACCGCTCTACACAATCCTCAAATAACACTCAAAATCCAACCTATTCCAAAAATTTCACGGCATTGCGTGAATCCTAGCATCCGAGGACTCAGTGTGCAATTTATAAAGAATTTTGAATGCAGAGAGGTGGTACACGAAAATAATGTTGGTAGATTTACCTTAGAAGCTGCAGGGAACGATGCAGCAACAGAGGAGCCGAGAGTGACAGGCGACGGAGCGTGGGTTACAGCAGCGGCCGCCATGGCTGCAAATTCTGTCGTAACGGCAACATCAACGCAATTCGAGCTCCAAAAATTCCAACAACACAAAATCTCTTTCGTATCTGTGAAGGGCGGTTCTCTGAGACTTAGGGTTTTAGCAGACAGCCGCAAACCGAGGTCCATAAAAATCCCACACCTGGCAAAGACGGTGAAAAAGCTTACTTTTGATCACAAGAAAATTTCTTCAGTGAAATGAAGCTACTTTTCTTCTCATGAAATTTTCACTTTTGTCGAATTCTAGCTGTGCACGTCGGTCTCGTGTAAGACTGGATCAGTTGAATAAGTCACAAGAAAAGGAGGAAATGGGAGCACGCCGAGGAAGGGTAGGAGGAGGGTTGGAAAAGACGCAGAATGATTTCATAAATTAAGAGAAAGGAAGAAGGAGACAGATGGTGCTTAGAATGTTCAGCGATGGAATGCACAGCATGCGAAGACGAGGGAAGGCGGACGGCTGGTTGCAGGACTTGACTCGGTAATCAGTACGTACGAGGAAAGTAAAGTTATTGAAGACAAGTGCTGGAAAGTCTCCCCGTTGGACGAGCTCAACATGTACGACGAGGTTCTTGCCAAGTCACCTCCCTGTTTCCTGCTGCTGGCCTTGACTCTTTCATCCGCCATTGTTGCCTTGCCTCCTATCCAATTCTATCCTATCCTATCCTACTAGCCTACTCCCCTTTTCCCCTTGCCTCCACCGGTACTTCCTCGCCCTTGGTTAACTTCCATGTCACAACTCCTTTGATCTTCCTTCCTCCGGATCGAGTCCTCCTCCGGGTCCTCTGCTCACCTGCTTGCCTGACTGCGTATGGCCCTTTAACCCTTCCTGCCTCTTTCAGCATCTCATTTCTGCGCTGACCGTTTGAACCATTCAACCACAGCTGATTCATCTTATCACTCTCACTCCATGCGTGCACTTCACACATGTATCCGTCCTCACTACTCAACTACAGTGCTTCAGATCCAGCAATTAATCTTCATGCAGACCCAGCACGTACATGGCTACATACGTATGTTTCTAGGGTCGACCCAATAAATGCCTCTTGCTTTCTGCTGCGCGAGCAACTGCGCCCGGTCTTGGAACTGCCTCTTATCAATTGTTGTGGAGCCTTCGCCCTACGTACATTGATTGCAAATCTAATATACGTATCTTTGACATATGCAATGCGTGGGGTTGAAATGGTAGTCATGGTGGCTGACTCCACTTCGATATACGCACTTCAGGCGAATTACACTCAATATTTTAGTAAAATCCATCACCGCAGATTAAGAAATTGGTGTAATTGAGGTCTGAAGTGTATGCGCGCTGGTCGCCCCTCCGCCCTAAGTGCATTACATGCGTTGTCAGAGCTGCGTTGACAGTGATGTTGCCCCCTCTAACCCAAGTTACTTCAACCCTAAAAGGACCGGGTTTTCGCCAGGATCACCTCGAGCAACCACCTGCCCGTCGTGCCCTTCCAACTGCTACAGTACATGAATCTCATCTGCTGCAGATCGCGTCGGTGCCATATGTACTCCATCAATCAGGTTTCGCATGGAGTGCAACACACTGCCGTTCACGTCTTCGGAAAGGGTGAGGATTGAAGGAGCTCTAGGATTAGCTTGTATCAGAAGATAACCCCAAACCATACAAACTAACAGGGTCATCACATGGCCACACCACACCACACAATCTTTTACGATTTAGTACTGGAACTTTGAGCATTTGATCGCTTCCTTTGAACATTTCAACTTCGTTGTAATCATTGAAGCCAATTTTCAACTGTATAACTCTATTGTGCTAGCCATTTTTATGCTCGGCCATGGCCAAAATGCTGAATCTCGATGGTGAGAAACAGTCTAATCAAGTTAATCATCGATTTTCATCATGTTCCAACATCTTCTTCAATCTGTTCAAAAGCCATTCTTAAACTGGGTCAACTATAATTATAACTTGGGGATTCGAGCGGCAAGGGAGGTATTAACCCTTAAACGTCATATGCTTTCCTGATACCACACCCAAAATCTCTTTTAAAATCCATTTTTAGCATTAGTCTATTTTTAATTTGCTTGAGCTCTATTCTAAGAAAGTATAGATCTCTTTAAGGTGCTCAGTTTGGAATTCTAAAAATTCCATTTGGTATAATGGAGTGTAAGTTATGAGCAAGATTCTCTCAAAAAAAAACCCAACCCCTCGGGTTGGGTCTGACGTTTAAGGGTTAAGGTAGGATGCTTGAAATTCTTCGAGCATCAAAAACTGCACAGTAGTCCCATCAAGGCAGGATGTACATCCTAGCTTGTACATCCAGATTTCAATGTACTCACTGTACATTTTAGATTAAACGGTCTTAGTGCCCCTACGCCATCCATTTACATTATTCATAACTAATATTATTCAAGATGTATTCACTTGATGATTACAAGTGGTTGAAGTTCCAACAAATTTTTCTGCATATTACCAAAATTAATTCCCTTGGCCATTGTGAAAATTGAATAGTTATTAAGCACACTACCTTACTATATAACACATTGCTTAACACAATGAATCGCTGGATGCTATAGTGAGTGAATGGATGAGAATAGATTATCCGATCAACAATATTAATCCAATCCAAAAATGAGAGTTCATTCAAAGGTTTATACTAGTCCGTTGTTAAAAATTTGTCTCCATCTATGCGCACCCAAAGTCATATGGTTTGTAAATTCTAAATTTTCATTGTTTTCACTTCAGAGTGAAAATACTTTTTTAAAAACCTATTGGGACGATAAGTCTCCAACTAAAAAGTTGTCAACCTTCATCTAAATTAAATTCTTTTACCAAAAAAGGTCATTGATAAATTTTTGGCTGAAACAATGGTCTTGCAATCATAACAATTGCCCCAAATTTCACATAAAATTCAATACTCGACCCCTTGCACAAAATTAAATGCCATATCTTTCTTACACCTTCAACAGAGATTCAACTCTTACCACACATACTATATAAATATTCAATTCCTACTCAACAAATCAAGATAAGATCCAATGAGAGAGGAATAATTTTTTAAAAACAGTAAATATTCAAGTTTATTGAAATATAAACATTGATGCAAATCTGAAACCAAAATTTTACGAATAAAACATCTTCCAAGTAGAAAGTTGATGATTTTTTTTTTTTTTTTTAAATCATAAACATGTCAAAAAGATTCTTGGGGAACAATTTTGAGTTTTACATAGTTAGCTTGTAATAATGAAACATGCCCTTTGTTTGATGAGTCCAATCATAAGCTTATTTCATATAATAGAGAAATCCGCTAAGTAGTCCCCAATTTGGACCTTAGTTGATCCCCAGTTGGTCCCCAGTCCGTCGTTTCGTACCCAGTTTTTGGTTATCCGCTAAGTAGAGCAAACCGGGGACCAAATGCACGAAATTGGGGACCAGATGTTCGGCGCTCGGCGCTGCCCCTCCGAACTCTTCACTCTAGCTTCTCGTTGTGTTGCGGACTGGGCACCAAGTCGAACTAGGGACCAAACTCGGAATACCATCACAATCGGTGCATTCTTGAGTTTAGCCCCCAGTTCGATCGTAGTGTAAAAAGTTGGTGCCCAGTTCGACGTTTCGTCCCCAGTCCGACCAAAACTGGGTGTTCTCGTCCCCAGTCCGTCGTACTTAGCGGATTTCTCTAATGCATGCCATATATTCATACCACATTTGATGAACCGTGATTCTTACCACACAAACTAGAGTTGATTTAGTATCAAACCCAATTTATATTGTCAAAAACGTATTCAAATAAAGAAGTATTGGCTTTTTAACCCTTCAATACACATACCCTTTCAAGTCACTCAAGAGCTTATTAGTTTTAGAAAATTCATTTTTTTTGGTAAAATGAATGCCATAGATTCATAGTCTCTTAGTTGTAGAAACTGAAAAAATTGGTAAGGAAACTCAAAAAATCAAATTTCCGAACATAAGCTCTTGAAATAAACTCTCCAAAGTAGATAATCGGGTCGTAAAATTTGCAAGAATATATGTGATCCGCAAGATGATATGGTTTAACCATACAAATTTGGTTATTAATTGAAGTGGCCATGAAAGGATTGTGGAATTTAAGGCACAAAATGAATGCTTTAGATTCACCAAATAAATAAATAAATAAATCAATAAACAATTAAAAAAGTAATAAAAAAACATGATAAGGTGCATATTTATTGTGTTTCCCAAATTTTTATTATCCCCAATCAAATGTTGATGATTTGTAGGCCAAGATATGATCAAAACTACATTGCATGGTGGACTCTCAAGCAACCAAAAACAAAACCTTGAACTCGAACGAGGACCAAAAAGTAATAGAAGCTTTATTTAGCAAAGGCCACATTAATTCAAGGATGTTCAATTAAGTGCCCATGAGTGCCCACTTTCTCAAAATAAGAGTCCTTTGTCTCTCATCAAGCCGATTTGCATTCACAATTTGTTATTTGTAGCATAGGATTTGATTAAACATTGTTATTGTTGCATATGGTAGTACACTTGATGAGGTATAATTGTGTAACATCTTTTCAATAAACTTTATCAGCTGACATTGCTTTATGTCTTGAAAGTGTACATTTTCCAACAATTGATTATTTGGGCGCTTTACTCCTTTTTAAAGAGAAGTCTTCATATGAGTGAATCTGCTTTTTTGCAAATTGTATCGACCTTGAACACAATGCTACTCTATGGGATGTGAGTAGGTGGAGATTGCTTCAAGTACTTCAATAGCCCTATTAGAGCTTGAGAAACAGGAGCTCAAAGTTGAAGACCCAACAAATGAGGGCGTGCCTTTTTGTAGGACTATTCAACATCAAATTTAATTTTAGTGTAGAATAGTCATGTGTAACATAAGAAGAATGCATCATGACCACAATTGCGAAAAGACATGGCCTTTGTTGTTTTTTTAGTAATTTCAAGGTTCAAACTAAAAAAGAGGTGACCATTGTGTTTTGAGTGACTTCAAGGCACGAACTACTTTCAATGGATGTATCTCAAAAATCTTTGACTCAATTGAAGGTATATAAGCGTCTACCATCGATACCCTAATCAAGTTTTTTGAAACCCCATCTTAATATTGGTTATTGAATTTTACAGGAAGAGTAGGATTTTGATCATGAACTTTGTAAGACTTTGATATTTAAGAGGAACACATGAAGTTGAGGAAATGTCATTAAAAATTCTATGTAAACATAGCACTATTCTAGACGAAGTGTATTGCTCGATAAGTGGTCTTTTCTTCAAATCACCAATTGCAACACTTCCTATGAATTCTTCCCCTTGCAAGAAACTTTGCATACTCTCACATTTAGTGTTATGGTTCGACGATTAGTGTTGTTGTAATATCATGGTGACGCGTGACATTTAATATTACTGTTCGCAATTAACATTTATAATACATTGACTCTTGTGTAGTGTAGTAGCCGTGTAGCTAGCCCTGAAACTAGACGGCAGTATGTCCACAGGCAGAACATTTTTTGAAGAAAAGGAATAAAAGGAAGAAGAGAACGGCAACAAGCGATTGATTGGCAGGCTTAGAGTGGAAATCTATAAATGAACACAAACAGACAGAACAGTAAAGATGAAAAAGTCGAACGTCCAGACCCGGCCAGGCAGCAGTCGAAGTCAGAACCCCCCCCCCCCTTACTGCAGTAACGTAACTTGGTTCCGTATCTGACTTGGAGTGACCGGAAGGGAAATACGACGGATCTCATATGTAGTGCCATCGGGATTACCTGGACCGGCCGATGCGGTAAAATGTGACCGGCAATGGGCCGTGGCTCCGCATGGTTTCCCCTGTGTTTTCCGGCGGGTGAACACAGCATGACTCCTGTTGCACTGTTGTCTGCCAGCCTTTTCCAACACCTCTGCATTGCCTGCTCCGAAGTTTCTTGCGTCATCGCTTCGCCCGGCAGTGCCTGATCGACGCGCACCTCGCTCCCTTACTTTCTCTCTCGAATTCTGCGTCCGGAGAGTACATTTGTGTTTGTAGCTGAGACGGCCCGCACGTGTCAGGTGAAGGGGTTTTTCCACCCCGCCTGGGCTTTGCTCCTATATGCCGCCAGACCCATTTATTTCTTTTGCGGATTTTGGTCTAGATGTTCGCTGCCGGCGTGCTTTCGATCTAGTTTGCGCATCAGAGATCCGTGTTGCGGTATTTTCGCGTTTCTGTCCTTGCGTCTCGTGCTTTGCTGAAAGGGAAGAGCTTGTATTGATGCCGTCTGTGTCGCCGTCTGCTGCGCGGGTTTATTGAGCACACCGGTTGTGCGTGGAATCGACCTCTTTTGTAGACGATTTATACTCTCTTTTTTATTCTTCTTCTTCATTGGATCGTTTCTTTCTCGCTACCGGTTCGAGTATTCCGATTCAGCAAACGATCGGAGAAGATCTGTTATGTTTTTTTGCCTCTCTCTGATTGGATCCTGAGTGCGGCGCTGGCGATCGTGCGGTATTGCAATTTCTGTACTTGAGGATCCTTTATCGAGAAGCGTTCTGCCGGCTTGAGTTACGGGTCTCGAGCATTGGGGTCTAGTCTCGCTCTTGGACCAGTTCAGAAGCGTCCGTGCTTATTGTTTCTCTTGCTTCTGACCTGATTTTGATAATTAATTTCATGTTGGTCCTTTGGTGGTCTGAACGTCAGTAGTGCAGTAGTGTTCAAATTCCATTGTAGATTGGATCTAGTTTTCTTACGATGATCAAGAATTCAGCAGAGTAGTATTGGCGTGTGTGAGCAGGTCAAATGTAATCAATCACTGAAATATCAAATACCGTAACTTAACACGGTATCAAGTCAGTCCTTTGCTGCCCGTAATATAAATTTACAATGCGCGTCGAAGTGCAGTGTCGCACATAGGAAATTCAGGAGATTCGCGTTCGAATAGGTTATTGTAGGGTGTACCCGGGTCTTACAAAGTGTCTCGTTATCTTATGCTGACCGTTTTATAAAGTTATTCTTTCTGTCATTTGACGATTTCATATAATCACTGCAATTAAGATGTGTACTGCTTCCAATAGGTGAGGCTGTTCAATTCAGTCGGTTGTGTTTGAGGCTGTGCAATCCAATTCTTGTGAAATTGCCCACAAGTCAGCTGGCGCAGTTCTGGATGAATTGAGTGTGTAAAACAGCGGTCAGAGTAGCCCGCCTTGGAGTGCTTATCTGATTCTTTTCAAAGTCTTAATTGCCAGAGATGTCTTGTTTTAAGAACAATCAGAGAGACTGGCGGTTGTAAGGAGTTACAAGCCTTACCTTTTAAATTTCCGGCGCTTGTTTGTTTTCGTATTTCCGTTAAAGCTTTGGTGGTGT
Organism: Bryum argenteum; assembly: GCA_037043015.1. Taxonomy (NCBI): domain Eukaryota; kingdom Viridiplantae; phylum Streptophyta; class Bryopsida; order Bryales; family Bryaceae; genus Bryum; species Bryum argenteum. The sequence goes on along the minus strand of CM073327.1, from coordinate 423,897 downwards.
AAACTTTTCAATTGGAGCATTGCAGCTGGTTTGGATCCGTCTATCAAATATACGCACGAGTATCAAATGACCTCCGTCCTTTTCCATACTGGGGCAGACTTGTTGTATTGGTGTGCACCTCTTTACTGCACCAGCTGTGGAAGCAGGTTCCAGTTCACCTTTTTTTTTTTTTTTTTTTTTTTGAAAACCTCATTGTTTCCCCTTGTCTTGACAGGTTTTAATGCAGGACGCTGAAAACATACGATTATGTATGTAAAGTCAAGGGCAATCTCAAGCTTTAAAATTGATATTGAGGAACAGCCTGATGGCTGTGTCAATGAAGAATGTCGACGCTGCTTTCCAAGGAGTTGGACAGAAACCGTATCCTACAATTTTATTTCTTTTCCAGTACTTTCAATGAATAGCGCTTAGTACTCAGTCGTGAGGATATTTTGTACTTGAGTTGAATCGCCTTTGCTTGATCGGTAAGATTTGAGGGCATCCTCTGTCAAGTTTTTTTTTCTTTGACAATGACTGTATCTGCAGAGGAATGGAAATATGGCGCATTGAGAATTTCAAACCAGTGCCATTACCCAAGGAACTAAAGGGAAAATTTTACTCAGGAGATTCGTACATTGTACTCAGGGTACGCATTCACGTGTCTATCCCAAGACAACTCGCATAAACTCTCTTGCTTTTACGTGCATGACTGGGAGATTGTTCACAAATCCAAAACTGCTTTTCTGCAATGAGACTTTGCCGACATCTATTTGTGGTTCATGTGACACATTTTATGCAATCGAGTTGTGAGGTCATATGTTTTTCTGTCAATGTCGCACATCTAGAACTGCAGTGCGGGTTTGGTGTGTCGTTCATCTGGTCTTTATTCCTGTAGCTCACGTCACAGTGAGTTATAAGAACTATGTAATCGACTGGTGGTTGGAGTTATTGCTTATTATTTCTTCAGGTCCTGCATACAAACTACTTGTAATGGTCTCCCAGGAATGGATAATTGGTCGTTGTAACCTCCGAATTGTGCAAGTTGCCTGTTGTTGAGGTCGTCGTTTCCTTCTTGGAATTGCCCTCACATGATTGTATCGCATATTGGTAACAGACCACGGCGCTGAAGACTGGAGGGTTCCACTATGATATTCACTTTTGGCTTGGAAAGGACACTAGCCAGGTACTGTAAGCGGTTACTTACGCACTGTGCATCGATATCTGAACTGCGACAAATATACCTCAAGTGAATAATAGATCATCTTTGCCTCGACTTTTTGAAACAAGTAGTACTGTACGAATTATATATATCCATTGACTTACATCAAGCTATTCTTTGTACCTACACTTGGTGACTGCAAATTGTCAGGCTGTGCTATGAAGAATTTATTTTATATCTTCTTCACGATATTAAGCCATGTTCTTATCGGTAGTTGCATGGTGGTTACAGGATGAGGCCGGTACAGCAGCAATCAAAACAGTGGAGCTGGATGCTGCTTTAGGTGGTCGTGCGGTTCAATATAGAGAAACGCAAGAACATGAGACAGACCTTTTCTTATCTTATTTCAAACCATGTATCATTCCTATGGAAGGTGGTGTGGCCTCTGGTTTTAAGAAAGTTGAAGCTGGGAAGGTTGACCCCCGTCTATTTATTGTGAAAGGGAGGCGTGCTGTTCGAGTACTGCAGGTTCAAATTGAAGCAATTCTCTCAATCCACTCCCTGCTGCTTATGATGCTTAGATGAGGGGATTGACCGAGTGTGGAAATCGGGCTTCATTGAGTGAACAGTTGCAGAGTGAAGTGCAAGAAAGGAGACCTGGGATTATATTTTGAGGTGAACTTCCTTGCTTGACAGGTGCCCTTTGCGCGCTCATCACTCAACCATGATGATGTTTTTGTTCTGGATACGGAGTCAACTATCTTCCAGTTCAATGGAGCGACGTCCAGCATTCAAGAGAGAGGAAAAGCTCTAGAAGTAGTTCAATATATCAAGGATACAGACCATGATGGAAAATGTGAAGTCATTATTATAGGTAAGACATTCACATAAAAGTATCAAATTTTTGTTCTAATGATATAACCAGCTAGGACGCTTTGAGCTTTTTCAGTACGTCTTTCAAGTCGTGTGTAAGGACTGGGAACATGCAATCGAGGACAAAAGAATGTTTCTGGCTGTGCGGTTTAACATCTGATTAGGTGAGTGTGCATGACCATGCTGCTGCAGATGATGGCACGCTTGGATCTGAGGCAGACACAGGACAGTTCTGGGTCCTGTTTGGAGGCTTTGCTCCGCTCGTAAAGAAAGCAGCTGTTGCTGATGATGCTCCTGCGTTGGCCAAGCCTAAGCTGAAATGGTGAGCAGGATGGTCTGTAATGTAATTGCCTGTACTTTCAGTTGGTTCTTATTCAAATTTGAAGCAAGTTTCTGAAGCAGGCACCTGAGAAACCTGAACGTCGAATTATAATTTATGAATCAGTAGGAAACGCATCGGGAGTCATGTCTAAGCTGTAGACATAGATCGGACTCTTTTTAGGTTCAAGCCCTCGGATTGTGTAGTCCTGGCTGACATCAATGATCTACACTGACAAGTGATGACGGACTGCTATTGGATGTTCAAGTATTATCGATGCGCGCCTCAAGGAAGTGGAGACGTCTAAAGACATGTTGGACAGCAACAAGTGTTATGTTCTCGATTGTGGCAATGAGCTCTACGTGTGGGCAGGTCGCAGCACATCTCTTGATGCAAGAAAGGCTGCCATTTCAACTGTCGAGGCAAGTTTTGTATGGTCACTTGCAACAGATGACTTTGAACATGAATTTGCTTGTTTTCTTAATAACAAGTTCCTGTGCTTATTAGATATTAAGTATTAGATATTATGAAGGCCAAGTCATGCTGAAAGCACCAGATCAAGAAATAATTTCCACCATTACTTTCTCGTTCATTTTCACCCGTCGTTGTTTTTAAGCCTCGCAACTTCTTGTGTTATCTTCGGATATGCGTTGATGCACCTTTCCATGCAAAGATAAGTTGCTTAATTTTTTGACACAAATGTAACAACTTTTCAGCCAACACACAGTCTTACATAATTTTGGTACATGTCAATTACGTTCTAATATATTTATCGTGCATGTGCAGGGTTATGTTACTAGTCAGGGACGACCAAAGCACACACGGATCACCCGAATCATTGAAGGTTTTGAAACACTAGAGTTTCGTTCTAATTTTGACAAATGGCCTCTAAATGGGCAGCACCCAGTCTCTGAAGAAGGAAGAGGCAAAGTTGCGGGTATGCAGAAGACACCGATCCCTTGAAGTGTTCCTGCTATTCGTACTTACCAATGTTATCTTGTTTTGAGTTTACAATTACGGTACTTGAGCCTATTAGAAAACTTCAGTGCATTAAACCTCTGAACAGAACTTATTCACGATACTTCGCAAAACCTCCACATCAGAGATGTCAATAACAGGTGTTCTGGCAATTGGATGATGTGTGTCCTAGCATGCAACACTACGGCTTAATATCTCAGAAAAGAAGATTTTAAGATACGTCGGCATGTGTGGTTTAGCTCTGTTTAAATGTCTGCAATTGTCGAGTGATTGTTAATTGGTATCATCTTGCACAATGTTGTCATGGAGCTAATAGTGTGCTGTAATAACAGCATTATTGAAGCAGCAAGGCCTAAACACGAAGGGTATCCTCAAAGGTTCACCTATAAAAGAGGAACCCTCACCACTTCCGAATCTTAGTGGCAAGATGGAGGTTAGGCTTATATTCCAGTTCTTTGGAATCTCTTCAAAGCTTAATTCATGTGTTCTGGTCTTCAATTGTGATCTTTTTCATGTGATACTTTCTTTCCTCGTTTTTTCTGAGGAGAATTACCAGTCAGGTTACTTGATTATGAGGCGATTTGGCTCTCTCAGGTGTGGAGGGTGGAAGGAGGTCTGAGAAAAGAAGTTGCTGCTGATGATATTGGAAAGTTCTATGATAGTAGCTGCTACATTGTGCTTTACACTTATCAGGGATCAGATCGTAAGGAGGAATACCTCCTCTCCAATTGGATTGGCCGACACGCCCTTCCGGTAAGATTGGATCTGCGATCTCAGACCTTAATCTAGTTCCAATGATAGTCTTCCTTTCTCCGCAATATAAACACTTAATCAGCGATCAGCATATCTGTATAGGATGTCATTGTCTTGCAACAGACAGCACCTATATCCATACCGAGTAGTTAGCATCGACTAAGTATCATTTCTTGAAACGCAGGAGGAGAGGGCCGCGTCTGTGAGAATCGTTAATGACCTGAATGCGGCACTGAAAGGACGTGCAGTGCTGGTAAACTCCCTCTCTATCATGATGGTTTCATTGGATGTCTTTTGTCAACAATATAAGGAAGTAGCATGTGGCACTGCTAATGCTGGGAGCTCCAGAAGTTTGGAGAGTATATCTGCTCTACCTCTGGAATATGCTATGGCATGACATACATTGCGTGTCTCACTCAACAGTCTGGACTGGATACTTGTTCCGACGTCATTCTTAACCCTTACAGACTAGTAAAAACTGATGCATCTGGAGCAGGAAAGTCTAGTGTGCCATCTCTATCTGTAGATGACGTTAACATCTGTTTTCGTTGCAGGCATACATTTCGCAAGGTCATGAGCCCATTCAGTTCTTGGCGCTTTTCAAATGCATGTGCATTCTGAAGGTTTGTTACCTCTAATAATCAGTCACATGGCTGTATCTGACTTTGAGTTTCCTGATTAGTTGGATTCGACTATAGTAACTATGTATATTACATGAATTCACAGTTTGTACCTTAGGAAGAGCTAGTGCTCGATTTAAACAGTTGAGAGGGTGTGATGAACTGGATTCATCAACTTTTCCACCGTATTGCAGGAACACACTAGTTCAGGCCACAAAGAAAATCCTATAATGTTGGTGCGGGCCCGAGCTGCTGGTTCGCAGATTGTGCTCGGTGTTCAAGTAGAGCCGGTAAGTACAGCGTACTTGTGGAGGCTATCTTATTTCAGTTAGTTCGAAGATGTTAAAAATTGTCCATCCACTATCTTGTTGATATATTCCATTCTTGGGCATGCTCACTAATTGGAGGCTTTGATTATTAGTAGGATGATTTTTGGTGTTATTTGCAGTTATCAGCTTCGCTCAATTCCTCAGATTCTTTCCTGCTTCAAACAAACTCGAAGCTGTATGCCTGGTCCGGCAACCTCAGTACTGCTGAGAGTCAGAGGGCTGTTCTGCGGTTGGCGGAAGTTCTGAAGGTAGGTTAGAATGAGCGTTATAGTAGGTTCAGGTCAAAAGGACAGATGCTTCCCTTTTTATTGTTTGTGGGCGCGAAGACACACACTAGACGATGTGAATCATTATCATCTATATACCGCGATTAGCCAGTGTCCCTTTCTTGACATTTATGTTCAAGCTTGGATATTTCCTAGGATACAACCGCAAGTACTTTTCCCAGTTGCGTATTTAAGCATCTCGTGAACCACTGAATTTACGTTTGCCTGGTGCAGCCTGGCGTCATAGCGAGACCCGTGAAGGAAGGCTTGGAGCCTCCAATCTTTTGGAGTTCTCTTGGGGGTAAACGGAAGTACGCAAGTCAGCGGGAACCAAGAGATGTTCAAAAGGATCCCAGATTGTATGCTTGCAGTCTCTCAGAGGGTGAGACTTTTACGAGGTTTTTAAATGTAGTTTTTGTCAGAGGGGCCAATGAAATTATCTATGATTAATTCCTTGACTGAGCTGATTATATATTGGTAACTGAAGAATCATCCTTATTTTGAGACGTTTAATCAGCTCTTTCTCCTCTGTCCTTTCTCTGTCATCTCCATTCTGTGTCCGCATGAAACTGCCACTCTGACATATTTGTGATGCCGTGTCTATTGGGTATCGTTTACGCCTGTTCAGGGAATCTGAAGGTGAGTTCTACATCCTTCGGCACTTGCACTAAATTCACTCCTTTACAATTGACAAAGATCTCTCGCATTCTTGATATTTCTGAAGCTTTGTACTGTTTTTCATGCTGTCACTTCCCAGTATGAGCTAGTATTTGTGCACAGCAAAGCAAGTACTTCTTTAGGGATTTTTTGAAATCATAATTGGGTCTAAGTACAAAGAGGTGAGAACTTTGCAGGTGACAGAAGCACACAATTTCACACAAGATGATCTTCTGACCGACGATGTCATGATCTTGGACTGCCACCATTCATATTACGCGTGGATTGGCCAGAATGCAAGCACCGACGAGAAGGAACACGCTTTATCTATTGCAAAGGTAGTTGCTATTTGTGTACTGCTTGGTTGAAACAATCAAATTGAGGATTTGATCAAACAGTTACTCGCAGATTTTATTTCTTGAAGTTGGAATATGACCTGAAGTCTGAACTTGAGAGCTCAAATGTAGACTTGTCACACATGAAACTCGCAGAAATATGCTGAAAGAGTAGCAAGGTTGGACGGACGAATGTCAGAAACTCCCATATTCATAATTTCAGAAGGGAATGAACCGACATTTTTCACTGGCTTCTTCCAGTGGGATCCCAGCAAAGTTAATGTAAGTACCTCTGGTTCCCCTGCTTGTTTCTTGTTGCTTGTTACTCTGAAATTCTCTGCCCTGCTTGTTTCTTCTTTTAGTACTGCAAATTTCGGATGCGTGTATCGTATCTACCATGCAAATGAAGAGATCGTCTCAGGGCATTCTTTATCTACAAATGTCGAACACATTGTTGAAAGCGATTCCGGATTGGCAGGTTAATGGCGACGTGTATGCTCGAAAGATTGCAGGGCTTCAAGGAAAACCTGCTCCTCAAGAGGTAAATGTGCGAGTTCAGTTAATCTCAGATCATTTAAAGTCAAACTTCGAAAAAATCTGGATGCGCATTGTTCATGCACCAATGATTCGCATCTATTCGTTAAAGCTTTGATTTCCAGTTATTTCTTTTTTGGCTTCCAAGTCACAGGGTTGGTCACCATTAAAACCCAATGCTTTCCTGCTTAGGAGCAGAGTTTCGTGAGCCTTCACAATGATTCGTTTCAGATTCTTCAACCCTTGTAACCCTGAAAGGTTATTGTAGGGCGTATCAAATTAGCACCTTCGAGTGGGCACCGTGTGTGAACGTGATGCGTCTCTTAACTGTACATTTCTAACGTAGTGTCCTTGGTTGAATCTTTTCAGAAATCACAAAGACGTCTTACCCCAAGTTCTTCACTTGGCGCCAAAGATACTTCCACCCAAAGGGCTGCAGCTATGGCTGCTCTTTCATCGCAGCTGACGTCCGAGGGAAAATTGTCTAAGGTTGTCCAGACTGTAATGAATCAGAACTCATCTTCAGCTCCAGTCAGTCCTCGATTTCATCGACCATCAACAGCCAACTCTCAAAGAGCTGCGGCTATGGCTGCTCTATCCTTTATGCTTGGCAATAAACCAGGATTGCCCTCTGCAGTTTCAGGTAAGAGCATTTTATGAATTGCTCAATTTTGGTTCACATTTATACTGACTTCCACGTGTGATGTTGCATGACGTGCTGAATTTCATCCCAGCCATGGATGGCAGACACAATGTTGGCCATAGTTAAACGAGAGTCAGTTTGAAATATGTACAGAATCTTTTGGTCTAAAGCGTGACTGCAACCAAGCTTCTTGTAATATCTGTTACTTTTGTAGTTGATGCGGACTGGGTTGCTGGAAGTTCACCGTTCACGAAAGTAGAAGCGACAGGAGACACCGAATCAACAAGCTCCAAGTCAGAGGATGGAGGTGATGAAGGGGAGGAAATCACTGAGTTTTTCAGCTATGACCGATTGAAATCAACGTCCACAGATCCTGCTCTCAAAATTAATATCAAAAGAAAAGAGGTATACATCAAATTAAAGTGTCCTGCTCCCAGCGCTTCTGGCCTAAGTGCTGTTCTTTGCGGAAAGTAACGAATGGTTGAGTTCACCGACAGCGCATTGTCGCAAGTTGTAATCTCTAGCCTGTTGAATGTGCTTTGCGCTGCTTTAAGTGTTCAAGGCTTGCGGATGCTGTGTCCAGAAGTCTGACTCCCTCATGAATTATGCAGGCGTACTTATCGCCGGAAGATTTTGAGAAGCTGTTCGGTATGTCGAGAAGCCAATTTTATGAGATGCCGAAGTGGAAACAGGATCAACGCAAACGCAATCTTCAGCTCTTTTAAGTTCCGCTGACCACAAATTGCTACTTTGCATGGTGTGGTGAGTTACGGTATCGTCTTCCTATTCCTCTACTTCTGTAAGATGTAATAGCATTAGGGAAGGGTGTGTCCCCCTTACACCCACCATGTAACACCAGCCTTTTGGAATATTTCCAAACTATTAAGATTGTTAAGAGGTTGTGATTGTAGCACAGCTGTTGAAGTAAATGGTGTCTTCCTTTGGGAGAGGGTGGCCCGTCCACTGGTGCAATACGTCCAAGTTTCTTACATCCATAGGATATGTATAGTAAGGTGTTCAATAATGGCTTAACTTTCATCACCGGTAATGTACAGTATAAGGCTGTTACTTTTATCACCGGTACTGTATAAGGCTGTTACCACCAGCGCAAGCAATTTTCGTGCACGGGAAAACTAGTAGAAAGATTAAGCGATTGGAATCATCACTTTTTTGGACTTTTTAAAGTTGGAAATATAGCAAGTGGCTCAAAAACTGCTCAAATTTCAGTGTGGCCTGCGTAATGAAAGTGTGAAGTGAATATTTTTGGAAGATTAACTAAGTGTGTAAGAGATTGGACCAATTGGTATTATTAATTTTGGATAAATATTGAATTCGCTATCAACTTTGAAAGTGGAACCCATAGGTGTACTCAAAATTGTTCAACCTTACATGTACACCATGAGTACATTCAAATCCGAAGTGGAAAGTCGGAATTTACTCCCTGCTTGAATAGGTTTAGTGAGCGGTTTATGGTGCTGTGTGGGTTTTGAGCCACCTATCATAAAGGTGTTCCTAAAATGGTACCCTAAAAAGACACCATTTTAAAATTTGTAGTGAATATATAGTACTATTACTTGAATAAAGATTACTAGAGCTCCATAATGGGACACGCTCCAATTTTTAGCACTCCACCATGAGTGAATGCTGCCCTAAAGTTAACAATCGTTAGGCGCACTCAGCCGCCTGCAGGGTGGTTCCCAGCGGCACATGAATCTGCAAGAAATGACGGGCATGTCACGCTCTTTACATGTGCAGTCAAGCTCCCGGAAGAATGTGGTACAACCTCCCTCTTGAGGTGGTTCTTCTAGAAACATCAAAAACACTATATGCACTTCAAAGTGATACGAAATGGAAACCGTGAATTGCATTCCAATCACATTGGAGTGTGCTACAATACCACGTGAGATCGACACAAAATCTTACAAAACAACTTTCCTGCACCACCATTCATTGCATACCATTGACTACACTCACCTAGCAAGGAGAGGAAAAGAATGGTGCAAGGCATTCCAGTAATACCTTCCTTAAATTGCCGAATTGCTTTCTTCTGCTATTCTTGCCATTTTCAATGAAAGACTCATTCATACACATTAAGGTCATATGGAAACTTATTACAAAATCATTGCTCGCATAAGAAAGAATAGGAGATTCAAAAGATAAAGTTCATTTAGGTTTCTTTTAACTGATAGGGATGTCGAAATGGAAATGAAGATGATTAGAGCACTCGATGTGACAAATTTGGGATATGTATGTTGGTTTGTGATCTTTACAACAACATGTGTAAAATTTGTTTACTGTATTACACTTCTACCCCTAAAGCTTCAAGGCATTATTTGGGTGTTTTACTCTCAAACTACACTCTTTCAATATAGGGTAAGATTTTATACTTTACAATATACTCTTAAGTATGTAACTGTAGGATCTAGTACCTAACTTGTATACGTAATTATATTTATCAATATTTAGAGATTTTGTACTAATTGTGAGATCATAATATACAAAGTAAAAACTACATAAAATTGCTTGTCGTAAAAAAGGGTTGTAGTGTTTAGAGGGCAAAAAAATCAACTTTGGTAGAAAATTTGACATGAGGCTTTTCGATGTCTTGTTCCACGCGAGTTAGGAGTATGTTCCAACTTTTTCCCTAGGTGAGTTAGGAATTTGTTCCACTATTTTACCCTCATAAGACTTATAAAACCTAAAGAATTGCTTAATCTTTCACATGGAGGCATGCTAAAAATCAAATACAAAGGTTAATTTTCAATTATTAGAAAGGCAAATGAAAATTCATTCGATTAAAATTCCAAACGATGAAATCATGCCACGGTACTCCTCCTACATATACAAAACAATACAAATTTGGGAAAAAAGAAACAAAATCCCAATAACTCGTAAGTTTTCAAAGTTACTATGATCTTATTGATTTTAGGCAACTTTCAAGAATAAATGATCATATCCTGCTATTTGGGTAGATTTTAGCATGTCCTGATAGTGTTTTCAAACTTTAATCATGAACATTTTCTTAAATTTAGAAAATTTGAAGCACAAAAGGTCTTTCCAAAAGTATGGGAAAACTCTACAACCTCCAATGGATTCTAATTTCATGCTTGTGACAAATAAAAATAGAGAGGTTGACCAGAGTTTAATCGGCTTTTTCTGGGCCTCTCGATGCTTTAGTGGCAAATATCATTGCAACACCTAATAAGAATGTTCAATTTGAAGAAATTTTGAGTGCATACAAAAAAAATTATATCCTAAAAAAGAATATCCTCAAGAAGAAAAGTAACACGTTGTTCAATATAGAGTATTGTACCAAATAATAAGGAGAATTACGTTGTGGAGATGCGTTGCCTCCTAATGCAATTTGATCTTGGGCTTAGAAGCCCAAAATGTAGAAGCCTCTTGTTATAACATTGCCCCCATTTAATTTACAATTTCTTCAATTTCTAAGGCTATCTAGAGATATTGCGGTAGGAGAGGCCCACTCTAACCCTCATCTGGTTCCATCAAACATACAATTAAATTAAATTTCACTCAAGTAAGCAATCATGCACTTATTGCGTACGGGCCCTAACTGGTTAAGCTTTTGGTTGTAAGGGGGGCATATGGATGCCTGTCGTAAGTTTTTAGTATATTCATATGAGGAAAATCTAACATTATAATTGTAACAGTGGCCTTTTGATGTGTCATTTTGTAGTATGGATTTTAAGATCACTAAATTATACAATGTTCTTAACCCCTAAATTTTTCCTCGTATTTTTGAGAGCTTGAAAAGGGAAACTGCAAGTAGGAAATCGGTTCAAGTAAAACTTAAAGTTACTGAACCAACTTCCTATATCACCAAGTCATGTTGTTCTAGAAGTACGTTTTCTCTTGTGACCAAAAACCAAAGGGAGAGATATCATCATTTGACATAAAAACAAGGAGTTCTATTTGAACTTATTGAGATTTTTGCTTACTGTGGTCATTCCTAGTATACATGACGCAAAGATTTGTTACTTCATCTACTTGTGAACCTCCAAGCGTATCCAATGCAAGATGGTTCATGTTAACAACCTCAAGATATACAAGATGGTGGCCCCAAATCAAGAGTTACAACATCATTGCAAAGTTTGATAGTAATTGCAAGAAGTTTTAAGACTTTGTCAATGAAATTCGGCTTGTCTTCAGTCTCCAACCTTAGAGATACTCAATGAAACTCTTCTAAGAATTTGTCAACCATAAAGCTAAATACGTAATCAACCTTGCTTCTCAAGCACTTTCCATAGTTTGTTTATTGAATATATTTTGTGACTCTAAGTGTCTGAAAGGCTTTAGAACCTTTGACTAGTTTCTAGAAGTTTCTATTAGATTATCGGACCTTCCTAAGCTTCTATGTAGGTTGTCTAGTTTCCGGAAGCTTCCACTTCCCCTTCCTCAATTCAATGAGCTTCTACCTCACCTTCTTAGATTCCGAAAGTCCCTCAACCTTTCGGAAGCCCCTCACGCTTCTAGAAAGTCTTACGGCTACTTCCAGAAGGTTCTACAGTTGCTTCCCGGATCTTACCCCCAAAGCTTCCACTTTCTCTTCTTAGATTCAAGATGCTTACGCTTCACCTTCCTAACTTCCAAATGCACCTCTAGCTTCCATAAGGTTCCATGGCTGCTTCCAAGATCTGATTCTAGTAGCTTTCTCTAACTTAATATATATAGAGAGTTGAAGGTGTTTTTTTTACTCTCTTGAACACCAGATATACTTAACCTTCGAGTTATCAATACTACTTTCTGTTCTCACTTTGAATGTCACAAGGAGACTTGAAAGAAGAATTCCCTCACTTCTTGTCTATTTTGGTCACCCTTTGAAGTCTCCTATCAATCTTGTCTTTGCTCTTATCTTTCACTTGTTGTGCAACAAAGGCGTAAAGATAACAAATCTTTTTAAAGTTTTGTAGTTTGATTGCATTTTACATCCCTCTCGTTGTTTGGTTGCGTGTCACGCCACTACAAAACAAATGGGGTACCGTACACTCGACTGAGTAACAGAGTTTCTGAAGCTTTTTGCTTTTATGGTGTGCCTCACCGTGCGCCATCGAGGAGGGTCCTTTACGCTTCAAGACTGCAAGACGGTTTTTTTGAACCAATCTATAAAATTTTCATTTTACTGAATCAATTTTTAAAAAATTATACGCGTAGTAGTAATATGGTTCATGTGTGTCAGTTAGTGATGATGTTTTGTATGCGAATGATTACATAATAAAATTATCATGTTTGATTTTATACGAGAAATTTCATTTTGTTGTTTTTATTGCACACTTACAAAGTGATTAATCTCCAAGATGAATATTAAGCACATAGATCTTATCGAGAATTGTAAATGCATTACAATCTCATATCATAGGTACCACTTTGTCAATCTTTAACATTAACCGAACAAATTCGTAACGGTAGTGCACTTCATCAAGTACAATTTTATTTAATTGCATGGTATAGCAGTATTTATCTACTGGTTCAAGAAATGCATGGAGAATAAGATAGTATTGTATTCGCCATTTCAATTATAATAAGTGCTTCGTTCGGAGGCAACTTAAAAGGTCAGACATGACAAACCTCATGGATATGACATGTAGGTTGTATGATTGTCAATTGTAATTAACTAGCGCTCAATCCTAGCTCTAAGGTGCACGGGTTGTACTGGAATAAAAAATGCTCTACTCCCGCGGCTCAAGGGCGGGGTGGAGATGAAGATGCACTCATACCCCTCATTAAAAGTCAAGCCACCATGCCAACTATAAGGCACGGCCTATCTTCCGGCGAGGCCGACGAGCAAGGTAGTCGCTTTTTCCAGTGCTTCACTACTATTAGTTGCGGCCTACTATGAAAAAATGTACATCAAATCAACTTTTACACTTGGTGATCAAGACATTACAAATTAAATTGTGTTAGGTGGCAACCACACATTGGTTATGTGGAATGATAAATTGGAAGGAAAGACTCATGATAGCTTAAGGTCTTAGTGTCCTTAGATTGAAAATTCCTTGCCGACATTCACACCACATGTGGTTGGCATCGACCACACCTAAGCGGATGCCCACATAGCACCACGATCAGAGCACTCTTTCGGAAAAGTTGGCAGTTAATTCTCTCTCCACTACGACTCTACGAGAGAAGTGGCACGTTTTAAGTAAGTAGAAATATTCAATATTTGTACATTTTTTAACAAAGGGGTTGGTCTTATCTACTAGGGCCTTATGTGGCATTTAGAAAATTGCACTCTTTGGATTTTTGGCCCTAAAGTGAGGCTTTGGTGGAGCGCGCACTCACCCCTTCTTTGCGACTGTTGAATATTGAATAGTTGTGAAGTTCAGGAGACATACCTTTGACAAATACACCATAACCACAAACAACGCTTACCACAACACTCACACAACATTCAATGATCTCATGCATCACAAATAAAGCGGGACAAAGAATATACGAGGGACAAAAATAACAATGTACAAAAGAGCAGAATGAGGTGTAGCAAGTTAGTCGTGAAAAGTAACAAGCAATCTAGAGATTATGCTCTCAAACAGAAGTGCTCAGGAAAGGAGGGAGATGACAATACAACAACGCAAACCTCGCACTTGTCAAGTATAACGGAGGTTACAAAAAGGACTTATGTGGCATGCTGGCACAAAGCTGATAATACGAGCCTTATATGTAAACGCATTGTGCGTATATATTAACCATATATTACGGCCAGGTGTGCATAAACCTTTGGAGTTATAATGAGCTAGAAATTGATCAAGAGGATTGAAGACCCTTGCCTTAGCAAAATCTAATACTTTAGTCTTTCATTGGATCAACTTGTTGCTATGTAGAGGACTATAATTGTTATCAGTTTTCTAAGTTCCAATGACCATTCGGGACGTTCTGACTTGCTGTATGCGCGCATGTGGTAGTCGACAGCAAGCGGCAGTGGACCATAGTGGCGAGCGGCTGGGCTCCCAGACGCCCCCTAGACACCCTTAAATGAGTGCTACCAGCGTCTCTCAGGACCCCATTAGGCAATGGGACTTTTTCTTTAGAATTCTTGGAAATTTAGATTTAAACCCCACGACCATTTATGAATTCAAAAATTGGATGTGGTGCCCCAAATTACTCTAAGAGGCTACTCTTGGCATTTTAAGCCTAAACATTAAAAATTTATGAGGCTCTTTACCCCTCCCTTGCCCCCGAGAAACGCTCGTAGCACTTATTTACAGTGCTCCTAGCGGCCCGGCCCCCAGGTTGGGGTGCGGATGCGCGGAGGCGGCTAGTGCCACGGTATTGGAACTCCAGACTGCGGATGCCCTGGACGGAGAAGCGCGGTGGGCGACGAGAAAGCGTGAGGCGAGCAGCCATTGGCTGAGGCCCAAGCTCACCCTATCCACCCCGCCCCAATTGCAGCGCAACTGGCTGCTCGCCTGCTTGCTGCCACTGAAGCTCCTCCCTCTCATACTTGCTCGTGCACGCCTTGTCCGCCTCGCATTGCCATTGTCGCAGCGGTCCGCCTGCCAGCTTCACAACCGAACCCAAGTTAAGGGAAGCCAAGCGAAGCGCCGGGATCCTGCAGCCATGGCTGCCGTTGCCTCCACCTCCGCTGTGGCCTCATCGTGCCTCTTGGCCAAGTCGTTCGTAGCGCCGGCTGGCCTCCGCGCCTCCGCCAGGCCCATCGCTGGTGAGCCTCGTAGCAGTAATCCTACTGTCATTCGCATTTGCATTTTCATTTTCATTGCGTGCTTGTGTGGAGGCCGTTGGGTTGGGGAAGGGCGTGCGCGTCCCCTGTCTGATGGTTGCGCGTGATCAGGTCTTCCGGCACTGCGGATGCCCAAGATTGTGTGCTCCGCGCAGAGGGAGTCCAAGGACACGACCGGGCTGCCCCACGTGGCTGCGGCCGTGACATCCGCGGCCACCCTGGTGTACGCGCACCCCGTGTTCGCTCTGGTGGACGAGAGGCTGAGCACCGAGGGAACGGGTCTGGGTTTGGGGCTGAGCAACCCCAAGTTGATATGGATTCTTGTGGGCGTAACGGCCCTCATCTGGGCATTGTACTTCACCTACGCCTCCAAGTTGCCGGACAGCGGTGACGACTCTGGCCTGGACCTGTAGACGAGGGAGTGAGCGTATATGCAAGACGCAAATATTGTAGCCTGTGAAGTTCCAATGTGTTTCAATTAGCCGAATACTCAACATGTACATGATCTTGATCTCAGCCGGTTTGTGCTCGTCGCAGTTGTAGTGTTGGGATCGCAATTCGTGCAGTTCGATCTGCTCTTGTGTGTTGTATGAGGTGGAAAGATGCAGTCAATGTGAGGGTTTGTGCTCAGGGACGCATTGCATTTGTTCTGGTGGTGTGGTTTTCTATGACGGTAGGGGCAGAAAGTCCCGTGGGTGGGTATCTGTTGTGAATGGGACGTCGAGTTGGTTGAGATGTTGTCGGAAATGACAGACTGATAGGGGGATCATGCGAGAATACGATCCCCGCGAGAAAATGGTCAAGTAGTTGTCCGTGGGTAAGCAGATGCGGATCCCTTTTCTCCCGTTCCGGAGACCGTCGATCGGGCGGATAGAGTGCAAATTACAGCGATGAGACGACAGGTTGAGCGGTGACAGGTCGAAGGGGCTTGTTTTTATGTTCACTTGACTCTGTAGAGGATGATGATATCAAATCATCTTATGCCCTACTAATGGGCCATAAAAGAGAGTCGATATGTTACTGGATTGTGAGTCGACATGTCAGTGTATTGTGGTTGATATGACGTGTGTTGTGGTGGAGAATGTTGTATTAGTGAAGTGCGAGACTCACTTGTTTATTGGTGTATTCGTCATGTTGTTGACGGACGCTCCTCAAGGTTGGTGAGCTTCTGAAGTAAGTTGTCACAAACTCATGGAGCAGGTTATTGCAAGCTTATCAAAGTGATTAGGTTGTTGCAAGTAATACATGACCACCACATTGCACATATTTAAAAATCTTAGCGATGTAAGATGTTGTGAGATGGTTTTCACAATACTCTATCTTAATAAAAGTCACCCTTCTATTAAGGCGGATGTGTTAGTGTGTTTTATACACATTTGTTTGAAATTTTGTTAATACATAGCTTGCAGAATGTTGAATAGCACCACATATTTCTCAACCACCTCGCTTGGATTGAGTGCATGGATGTTGCGCATAATTGCATAATGTATCTAAGGGCCACTTTGTATTAGGGCCCATTTCTTGGGCCTGTTTCCAAACCCTAGGCATCAACCAATGAGAAGCAATGAGAAGCCTTAGATTGCCCAAATGGACCCTAAGAGGCTTTATATTAGGAGTGGACCCACTTCTTCCAAAGCTTATGTGGCGGATGAGACATGATATGGCGGGTGACATGGCGGCTTTTTGGAGGGAAAATTTTGGGCCCAAGTCAAATAATTGGGTCTACAATATTTTGAGACCCACTTCACTTCTTCGGCCCATTTGGGCAATCTAAGCATTCTCATTGGTTGATGCCTAGGGTTTGGAAACAGGCTTTAGAAATGGGCCCTAATATAAAGTGGCCCTAGGGCCCATTTCTAAAGCCCGTTTCCAAACCCTAGGCATCAACCAATGAGAATCTATCTCTCTCTAGAATTTTCAATTTGGGCCCTTCAAGTGGGCCTAAGGACTTTATATTGTAAGGTTCACTCTATGACCCACTTTGTAAAGTAGAGCTAAAGTTAAGGCCCACATCAAGTCCAAGTGGGCTCAACTCCAAATGGGCCCTAATATAAAGTGACCCTAAGTATGTAAGAAGGTGGATGGTACATGAGATCTTTTTATCCTACTTGTACAAGTTGAGCATTTATAAGTCATTGATACGAACACCTTGTACTTTCCAAATATTGAGTTGTCACTAGCTTTTGGTGTAGCTTTAATAGTCTATATGCTGGGTGAACAATAGAAAGTGATTGGTAATGTTGATAGGACGGTTGGATTGTGTGCTCTGGTATGTGGACCCTCATATTTTAATACCAAAAAGGATAAATTAAGGCATGTTCATTTGTCTAATTTTAATTGCATTGCACTCTCCAAAATAAGAAAAGTTCTTGTGACCAAACTACAACTTCTATCCATGAGTGCCTTCTATTCGAGAAGTTGTTTAGTTGGGTTGAACCCTTGAATTATTGGAGGTCTTTTTACTTGTAACACATTATTACATATGGAGTTCCATTAGTGAAAACAAAAGGCAGGTATTCAGACCTCAATCATAAATTCTTGTATTGGATTTGATGTAAGTCATGTGGGTTGAATTTTGAGTCATTAGGTCACATAGATTGCGAGATTATAACGTATTAGTACTCAAAAAATATCAAATTTCATCATTTCCACTTGGAAGTGAAAATGCTACCAATATACTTCCCGACAGACTTGCTAAAGGAGTGGCTAAATGTAGACAGGAAGGAGGAGTTGCCAAATGTAGCACCCGTTTAATTCCACAACTTTGCACAGTAGTCTTGCTAAATGACTGTGTTGTATTCTGCCCTACACCACACTATGAGAAAATCTTGAAAGTATTTTAAGTCTAAAACTTTTGAGGTTTTTTCAGAAGGTGGGATAACATCTTCAAACTAGGAACATGTTTGTTTGCAGTAAGTCTAGTATAGGAATTGCTATGCTGTCTAGCTTTGAGTAGACGATGAAGTAAGTTTTTTTATTTTATAATATGGGTTTCTTCAGGTACATGCACATTGATAAGTTCTATAATCGAGTTTGATATTTTTTTATAGCACATCAAAGTGTTACTCAAATTCTTGCATGTGCAAAATGTAAATTAAGCAGCTCTAAAGAAAAGTTTGTCTGCATAAAACTACTAGTTGCACCCTGTGTGGTAGTGTAGACACCTTGTACGACTCAAAGAGAAATACGATAAAGTCTTTATGAATCTTCGAAGAAGCCTGATTTCAACCAGTTTGTCACCTTGTTGAATTAGTTGATAATTAAGATCGCTCCAAGGCGACAATAGTTGAGTTTGTCAGATGGCTGACAAGTCCTCAAATTTTTTTCAATGGGGTAGCCATAGCTTGTCCTTAACAGAGATAATTGGATGTTGCTTGCAAAAGTTTTTGCATTGGTCATTTCGTGCTATTGGGCATCGAAGAGGCTTTGCTCAATCTGCTTCTCAATATAACTGAGTAGGAAGATCCGTAATAATTGAATTCTCATGAATGTTCAAGATGAATTCATGGAACTCACACTGATGATTGAACGTTTACAAAGAACGTAGTTTCCTCGATAGTTTGCTTACAACATATTGTTATATGCAAATTTAGGAAGCGATAACAATTCTACCGAATTGTCTTGATGATAGTTGATGCACCACTGGAGGTAGTTTTCTAATACTTGATTGACGAGGTCGGTTTGACCGATTTGTCAGTGGATGGTATGCCAAATATATTTTGATCTCCACCTCTAGAATTTTGAACAAAGACTTTCAGAACTTCTATGGAAATTGCCTGTTATTTGATGAGCAAAGGAGGCCATGGAGTCTGTAGACATTGTTCATAACAGTCTTATTGTTTCTTCTCCTGTAACTATCTTGAGGAACAAAATGAAGTATGCCATCTTGGTAAGCCGGTCAAATACTACTAAAACAAAACAAAGGTGTTGGAAGTTGGAAATTCTACAAGAAAGTCCATGAATATGGAATGGAAAGTCTATGGATATGGAACCGGCAGCGGTCCAAGTATCTTTGATCTCGAGCAAATGTCACATCTTGTAATCTAGTTCTTCACGATCATCCTCATTTGTGCCCACCAAAAGTTCTTAGATATCAACTCTATGGTCTTGTTGTAATCAAAGTCTCACGCCAAGAGATAATCGTGTTGAGGGTATAGTACTTGAAGTGGGCTTGAGCCTTCAGGGATATAAAATAAACTCTGGTAGTATAACAACCCATCTCAAAACTGGAATCTTGAATCTGCATCATCTTGTGGTGTTTCAGGCGACGTGGAAGCGCATGAACTGGAAGTAGGTTAATTTGGAGATTTTCAATCTATAAACTGTGAATCTTAGACTAGTCTCCTTCCACTCATGTCTATCATTTCATTTGAGACACTACCAAGAACTAGCACTACTTTTTACGGAGACTAGTTTGGAGCGGGTGACTTTTCCAACCTAATGTTTTCGATGCACACAAGCATCTCATAATGCCCAAAGTGTGGGAATGAGGCCTTATTCCAAGCCTCACCCCTTGGAGCCACCCCGATTCTCCTTCGCACCATGTGGAAAAGAGGAGAGAGACCTCCCCTCCTAATAGTATCTTCTATGGTTTTTGGTAGCCCCCTCTCCCTCTTGTGTTAAGAAATTTTCCGTCACACACTTTCTTTTGAAAGACCACCTATTTTTGGCTTAGTCCCCAAAACAACCTGTAACTTCTTGTGGAGCTAGCGCGTAGCTCAAGTATGTAAGTAGGATGTGAAAACCCGTTTTCAACATCTGCTCTTCAAGTAAATATTGATAGACTACTTACTCCAATCAAAGCTTTCTCAAGGGAGATATGGCTCTTTTTTCATATCTCCTAATTTGAAATATAGAATACCTACTTACTCCAATCAGAGCTTTTTCTAAGGAAAGCCTTAGCATTCAAAAGCTCTTGCCGTAGCTTTCCAACAACACACAACATGCCACCTTCTATAAATGAAGTCATTTGGAGTTTTGATAGGCAATATTTCCGAGTCTTAAAGTGTCCCAAGAACGCGCTCCAACTTTGGGGAGTCATATCTCACAACTCTAAATTGTGCGTTCTTTGGATCCTTGGGTGCATGCTCAAACAAGTGAGGCATACTACCAAGATCATCTAAGCACTACGCCATTGCGTGCTAATTGCTCAAACCTCTTCGTGGTTGCCTCACCTTCTCTCTTGCCAAGCCTCCGACCTCAGTTTCGGAGTCCTCTTGGTTCTCCTTGGTATTCGGACATTGTTTTATTACTTTTGTAAAAGAATGTCACAACACAAGACTTATAAAGGGAGACAAAGATAGTCTTGAAGTGAAGGGATTTCTCACACAAAACTCAGAATGACAGTGAAAGTCGGTGAACCGAAAGTAGGATTGATAAAAGGGAAATTAGGTTCAATTAGTGATGAAGAGAGTGACAAACAACGATCTAAAACACTCTATATATACACTAGGCTAGAAGAAGCTTCTGGAGTAAACCTTGGAAGGAGCCATAGGAAGCTTGAGGGGTTTCTGGAACCTAGGCAAATGAAGTGGGAGCCTTTCAAATCTAGGAAGAGGAACCTTCCAAAGTAAGATCTCAGAAGCAAGCATAGGGGCTTCCAAAAGCTTGAGAGGCTCCTAAAATTTAGAAAGGTGAAGCGGAAGCTTCACGAGTTTAAGAAAATGGAAGCTTTCCAAAACTACA
Source organism: Bryum argenteum (assembly GCA_037043015.1). NCBI lineage: Eukaryota > Viridiplantae > Streptophyta > Bryopsida > Bryales > Bryaceae > Bryum > Bryum argenteum. The sequence continues at coordinate 403,071 of CM073327.1, read as the reverse complement.
GAAGCTAACAAGTTTTCAGAATCTAATAGTGATTTCTAAGAACTAGTCGAAAGTTCCAGACCCTACAGAGAATTATACTAATAAATCACACTAATTAAACAAACTCTGGAAGGTTCTTGAAAAGCAAGGTAATCACGATGTGAATGAAGTCATGGTATGGCAAGTCCGTGGCAATACCTTAGAACTCCAATTTTTACCTCTAAGCACTCCCTAGGGTGTAATCCAAATTTTCTATTTTTCTTAATAGTCAACCGTAAAATCTTGTAGCTAAGCCTCTCTATAGTCATTGTTGTGAAAATTGTTTGTTGGATGCTTATCATTTTCAAGATTTTTACATCCAAAGTTGGTGCAAACGCTTTTTTTGACATTGCTAGGGAGACATTATGTCTACGGTGCAAAATGGAAGTCGAAGAGTCTTACTCCAAATATTTTTATCATACTTTTCCCATGTAGATGACAAAGCTGAGTAAATCCAATAAAAATTTAAGAGACACACTCCTCTACTTTGACCTTCATACAATATGTATTCTAGAAGGTTCAATAACAACATAATAATATTATAGGCATTGCATAAAATATGTATGGTTTTGGATAAAGTAAATGGTGATTAGTTGTCTTTATAAATTTGTGATGAAAAATAATTCCAAAATCTCTAATTATCACAAATTGCAAAAAATATTACTCAAAAATTACTAAATACAATTTAAATTTGTTTTTGCAAAATTTTGAGACTACACTAGTAGAATTGGTGAACTGTTTGACTTGTGTCACTTTGGAATTTGAGTAGGAATTTGACTCAAAACATATCTATAATTATTTATTTATTTATTTATTTTAGAAAAATTTAAAATTAAAAAAAAAATTTAAAAAACCTAAATTGCCTCATCTCATATAGCATGCCAATAATTGCCGTAGAAGATCTAAAATTTGAAATCAGACTTTGAAATTTTTTTTGACAAATACTTGTATTATAGGGAACACCTATGAATGTCTTAGTCAAAAAAAAAAAAAAAAAAAAAAAAAAAAAAAAAAAAAAAATCTACCTAAAATCTAGGCTACTCGAAGAGGTAAAAGATTGTTTTGGACTTCTTCGATGGCTAGGGTTTAAGATTGTAGAAGATGATATTCCCCTAGTTTAGTAAATATTATTATAGTATATTATAGTAAGTTAAAGGGGTTGGTTCTTGGTCTTTTAGAGTATGTAAAGAGGGCTAGTCCTAAGAGCCTTAGAGAGGAAAGAGAGGACATTGCCTCTATGTTATTCCATATGGATTGTAGCACTATATGCCTACCTTTGAATATATAAGCACGGCTTGAAATGAGTATGTATCTCAATGAAGTATTCATTGCCTTACTACTTTGTAAGATTTGATTGAGTTTGTATTATTTCTCTTCCTCTATTGCACTTCAATAGGCTATGGTCCCACTACACTTGTAGTGAGGTTGAGTTAGCATAATCTGAAAGACTTGGTGGGTCAAGAATGTGTTGCATGCACATGGATTCAGATTTGCACTACTTGGAGTCTCTTGGAACTTTGGAGGTGCACTTGGAGCCATTTAGAGGTGTTTGCAATCACTTCAAAGTGTTTGGAGGTGACTTGCAACAACCCTAGGCAAAAGGACCAATTTGGAGGTGTTAGGAAATTTTTTGGTAATATTGGAGGCTTGTAACGTTCCTTTGTAGTACTTTGGACCTACCTTTCACATTGAAGATGGTGATTTGCATTAAAGGCTACCAAATCGTTGGCTTCAAAAGATTTTTGAACTTTAAAGTCATTATTGTGATCTTGTTGAGTGCACTTGGAGTTGAGAAGGCAGAATCAAGCATATGGGGTATATGAATGCATTCAAAGGGCTAATTTGAGCATTTGAGGTGCCAAAGTAGTGTTATGAGGCTCCTAAGTTCAGATCTGACTGATTTGTGGATCTAGAAGTTTTGTCTATAAAATGAGGACAAATCTAGTGTAGAGAGTGCACAAAAGGTCATTTGCGTGCATAAAAGGCAAAGCAAAGTGCGTCGAGGTGCAACCACACTTCTGAATGTAGATTACATGTGGATCTAGCAATTGGTGTCAAATAGCTACTATAGCATCTCACTTGATAGTAATCAAGTGTATTTTGCTTGTTTGAGTGTAGGATGGCTTATCGCGCATTGTTTGTTTGCATAAGTGTCTCTGTACACTTGTAAAGGATTGATTTGAGTGCTTGGAGTTGTAAGGGCAGCATTTGTGCTTTGTCATGGCTTCTTAAGAGCTTGAGAGTGTTAGGGTGCTTAAAAAGTTGGATGGCAACAACTTTAACTTGTGCAAGTTCAAGATGAACTTCGCACTCAGTCTCTTCCATGGACATGTGGAAGATTGTTGAAGGCACAGAGGAGGCTTCACCATCAGATGCAAAACACAAGGAAAACAAGGAGTACTAAAGGAGGGCGAGAAAGATCAGGTCTAGGATTGGGCTCAATTTGGTGGATGCGCAACTTGCTCACATAAAGAATTGCAAAGAATCAGCAGAATTATGTAGAGTGTTTGACAACATTTATGAAGTTTGGCCAACATCATGTTCTTGGGCGCAAGTTCTTAACAATCAAGATGGTGGAAGGGGTTGACTTGTTGGGGCACATTAATAGCATGAAGACACACGTGAATCAACTTGCATGCCTAGAAGAACCTATGGGGGAGGATAACATTGTCATGGCGTTGCTTGATAGCTTGCCACTTCCATGTGAGAGTTGAATCACGGCATTAGAGACTTTGAAACTTGCTCAACTAAAAACAGAGTTTTTGGTGTCAACGTTGATGCAGGAAGTGTCCAAAAGAAAATAGAATGGTGCTCAAAGTGGCGAATCACCGTTGGTGGCAACCCAAAACAAAGGGAGGATGCAATATGCGCCAGGGTTGTGTTACAATTGTGGCAAACCAGATCACTTTGCAAGAAATTGCTTCCAAAACAAGAAGGGGAAAGAGAGTGCGCATGTTGCAAGCAACATAGATAATGAAGAAGACTATGTTTTTCTAAGCACCGTTGTTGCAAGCAAAGAAGAGATGGAGGAGGAGCATGCGTTTGCAGTCAACGATGGAGATGAAAACACCATAGAAAAGTGGATCATGGATTCGCACGCCACCAAGCACATGTCACCACATAGGGCAGCGTTCTAAACCTATGAGATAATATCACCATCATGAAATGTGCACTTGGGAGACAATAGCATTGTGCATGCGGTTGGAGTTGGCACCATCAATGAAGAGGTGATAGTGATGGAATTCAAGGCCAAGATCTACATGAAGGAGGTGCTCCACATCCCCAAGTTCAAAAGGAACTTGATATCCGTTGTTAGGCTTGCTTTGAATGGTTTAAAGGTGGAGTTTGATGATGATGCATGCATTGTAAGAGATGCCAATAGAAAGGTGATTGCTAGATTGCCAAAAAGTAGGCAATTTGTATGGAAAGCCCTTTTCCATGCATGAAATGGCTAATGTGGGCCACCAAACGCCACAATCACCCCCTTTGGAGCTATAGCATGGACGCTTTGGGCATTTGAATGTAAAGAGTGTCAAGGGCAATGGTAAGCTTGGGGTATCACTTTTTGGACACACTAATTAGAGTATTTTTATTGAAAGCCTCCAAAGTTTGTCTAATTTGTTCATTTTTATCAAGTAAAACAATCCTAAAATAGAAAATAAAATATCATACACCTTAATGAAACCAAATTATATATGCTTATAGAGTTTCTCTCAGATTTTTTTTTTTTTTTTTGAACCATTCATAGATGAGGGAAAAAATGCTGAAGTTTGGGATTTGCAGGCATTATAGTGCACAATGAATTAAATTTTTTATAATTAAATATATGATTTTGTATTCTAAACAAGAAGATGTAGGTCATATTTAAAACTTATATTAAAATAAAAATGGTTGATATTCCATTTGCTTGATTCTATGGATTTTAGGTTAGTGACAGATAACTTACTTTTTCAACTAAATAATCAAATAAAATTACTTCAATTTTTTTTTTTAGTTTCTAATTTTTTTTCTTAATACATTATAAGTATAGACAACTAAAACCACATCTAATGAAGTCTTACTGTATTACAATTTTAAAATGGATATGTTTGACACACCAGTATAGAGTGCAATTGTTCATGAGACAACCTTTTTGGGTACCCCAACCATACCATCACCCTCAAGGCCCTTGAAAGCATCGTGAATGGCATGCAAATCAAGGATGGTGCATCAAATTGAGCGGTTTGTAAAGGGTGCATTGATGGCAAGCTTTCTACAACTCCATTTCCAACTGAGGGAGGTGAACATACAAGCAAGCCATTGGAGTTAGTGCATTCCGATGTTTGTGGTCCATTGAAGACCATCTCAATGGGCGGTTGCTTTGTGACTTTTACCAATGATTTCTCTAGGAAGGTGTGGGTGTATGTGTTGAAGTCGAAGAGAGAGGTGTTTGTGAAGTTTGTGGAGTTCAAGGCCCTTGTGGAGAAGCAATTGGAGCACAAGACTAAAGATTTCAATTAGACAATGGAGGTGAGTTCACTTCCAAGGCCTTTGAGTGCTTCTTAGAAGCACATGGCATTGAAAGGCAACTATCAAGACAATACACTCCACAACAAAATGGAGTGGCAGAGAGAGAAAATGGCACCATTGGCAAGGAGCGTGCTACAGCACCAAAACCTCAAGAATCTTTGGGCGGAAGCGGTGATTACAGCGATGTACACATGCAATAGGTGCCCAACAAGTGCACTTGTTGGTAAGAAACCAGAAGAGGCATGGAGTGGTAAGAGGCCTTTTGTGACACACATGCTTGTGTTTGGGAGTAGTCCTCATGTAAAGGTGTTGGATGAGAAAATGTCTAGAACCTCAATTCCGTTAAAATGGCACTATGCCATGCAGGGATGTCACAGCGTCCGGACGTCCGTCGGACGTCCGCAGGGGGTTATGGGAGCGTCCGTAACTTAGAGATTTTGGACTTTTTACCTAAGGTAAAAGGGGCGACCGGTCTTCGGCCCGGGCGACTGGCCCGCCGACCGGCCCAACCCGGGGCGACCGGTAGAGCAGTGGCCGTCTGATCGGTCGGCAGTCGACCCGACCAAGAAAATATTTAAAAAATAAAAATAAATGGCTGATGGTTGATGGCCAGGCCGTCTGATCGGTCGGCGGTCGGCCTGACCGAAAAATAAAATTTAAAAATTAAAAATTAAAAAAAAAATTAAAAAAAATAAATAAATAAATAAATGGCTGATGGCTGATGGCCAGGCCGTCTGATCGGTCGGCGGGACCAGAAGAAAAAATAATAAATAATAAAATAATAAATAATAAAAATAAAAATAAAAATAAATAAATTGGCTGATGGCTGATGACTAGGCCGTCTGAGGTCGCCTTGGTGGCAGCCGACCGATCAGACGGTGCGACCGGATACCAATTTTTATTTTTATTTTTTAAATTATTTTTTTTGCGGTGGCCTGGGCGTCCGAAGCCGCCTAGGTGGGGAGCTAAGGATGGCGGCCACTCCTCTTAACCCTAACCCTATTCTAATTTATTTCAAGAACCATTTTGAATTTCTTCAGAACTCCCCCCCACCCCCCTAAAGTTTTTCAAGACCCAGATTACACTATTTGGGGTTCCCGCTCAAATAAGATTCTCCTTGCTTTGAGCATTACGATCTCACTAATGGAAAAGAATCGACGGTTTAAATTTTACAAGTCACTAAAAATTCAAGTTAACTTTAAGATCCTACGGTTGGATCTTTCTAAACATTGCTTCAAATGAGGCTTTACAAGCATGAAGAATTTAGGCAATTTCGCATCAAGGATATCTAGGGATTAAGATCTCTTTATTTTATCTAAAATTTAACCATACTTAAGTTACTTTTGTGAATTGATTGATGATTCATTTAATCTTATTATCATGGTCCGGAAGATATTACCTTCTTCGTACTACTTATGGTATGTACTACCTAGTTTGGAATGATGTATTTTTCACACCAACCCCTTTAATCACAAACATGACAAGGTTTGCTTAATATTAAATAACTTATTATAAAAGGAGACTAATAGTATCTTCATAGATAAGTATTGGCCTTTATCATATAAGATAAAATTTAAGGAAACCATACAAATAAATAAGTACTAAGAAGAGAAATGAGAATTTTATTTTGCTATTGAAAGTTTTGGTGTCTTTAATCTATTACAAGAGAATTATTAACTGTTATGAGGATTTCAACTACAACAATTTAATCTAAGCATTAAGGTTTGTGTATTGTCTTTGGGGAGAAAGTTTACAAGAGTTAGAAAACTCACATTTCTTAACACATTTATTTTTCCTTCAACCCCCCCAAGCCTTTAGGGGTTAAATAAACAACCACCCATTTGGATTCAAATAAAATTTGCTTAGATACTTAGATCCGTAAATGGTTAGTAACTATAATATTTTTCATTATCATAAGTCAATGTGAATATATTGCAAATTCTATCAAAGCATGACATTGTACCCTTAAAGAATTCCAAGTGATTCATGGATAGTTAAGATTCATATGAACAATGAGGGGTTATTTATAATAAGTTCTATTTTTCATGTGTGTCCAAGCCCATAAGATCTTTTGAGTAAAACATTCCCTTCTATGAAAAGATCTTCCCGACATTCCCCTGACAAAATCGGCATGTGGATTAATGCCCTGATTTAGATTGTAGGTACAATGTCAGGTACCTAGAAATAGACAATTCTTAGATGCAAGCAAGAGGAGGAAGAAGAAGGGAGAAGTGGAGAGATGAGGGAGTGTTGGTGAGTGAGAGAGGAAGAGAGGAGCGCAAGACACCGACCGGTCGCTCGGTCGATCGGTCGACATCGGCCGGTCGCTCGGTCGGACGCGGTCGCTGGCCGACCGATCGTTCGGAGGGCGCGACCGGAATTCAAGGGGAAAAAATTAAAAAATTAAAAAAAAATAAAAAAAATAAAAATAAAAAAAAATAAATTTAAAAAAAATAATAATAATAAACTTTGGCTTATGGCCTGAGCGACCGATCGACGGAGGGACCGACCGATCGACCTACCGAGCGACCGACCGATGTCGACCGCTGGACCGACCGATGGACCAAGCGACCGGTCGGTGTCTTGCGCTCCTCTCTTCCTCTCTCACTCACCAACACTCCCTCATCTCTCCACTTCTCCCTTCTTCTTCCTCCTCTTGCTTGCATCTAAGAATTGTCTATTTTTAGGTACCTGACATTGTACCTACAATCTAAATCAGGGCATTAATCCACATGCCGATTTTGTCAGGGGAATGTCGGGAAGATCTTTTCATAGAAGGGAATGTTTTACTCAAAAGATCTTATGGGCTTGGACACACATGAAAAATAGAACTTATTATAAATAACCCCTCATTGTTCATATGAATCTTAACTATCCATGAATCACTTGGAATTCTTTAAGGGTACAATGTCATGCTTTGATAGAATTTGCAATATATTCACATTAACTTATGATAATGAAAAATATTATAGTTACTAACCATTTACGGATCTAAGTATCTAAGCAAATTTTATTTGAATCCAAATGGGTGGTTGTTTATTTAACCCCTAAAGGCTTGGGGGGGGGGGGGTTTGAAGGAAAAATAAATGTGTTAAGAAATGTGAGTTTTCTAACTCTTGTAAACTTTCTCCCCAAAAACAATACACAAACCTTAATGCTTAGAGTAAATTGTTGTAGTTGAAATCCTCATAACAGTTAATAATTCTCTTGTAATAGATTAAAGACACCAAAACTTTCAATAGCAAAATAAAATTCTCATTTCTCTTCTTAGTACTTATTTATTTGTATGGTTTCCTTAAATTTTATCTTATATGAAAAAGGCCAATACTTATCTATGAAGAATACTACTAGTTTTCTTTTATAATAAGTTATTTAATATTATGCAAACCTTGTCATGTTTGTGATTGAAGGGTTGGTGTGAACAATACATGATTCGAAACTAGGTTTTGTAATGTAGATGAGGTTTTCAACCCATCTTACATCTCGCAGGTAAAAAATAAGTCCAACAAGAATCCTTTTTATAAATCAGATACATCTTGTCAAAATTTGGAATAGAGTACAAAATGGTTGATTGGGCCTTTAGTAGTTGAGCGTTAGAGTGAATATTCAATCATGTACTATATTGAAAGGCTATTAGCATCATATAAGTATATAAAGATGTGAAGGAAAAAGACATATAACATAAAACTTACAATACAAATTCATGCAACCCAAATTTAGAAGAACAATACTACAAAGTATTATGTGCTAATATTTGTCTTTCAAGTGTATGTGCGAGTATGAAGATTATATTTCTATAAGACTCTCCTAAACATTTAACAAGTTACGTAGTGGTAATGTGTAAATATAGATTTTTCATTTAATTGATCTTGGTAGATGTTCATAACTCCTAAATAAATATGAGTCATGTCCACGTTTATGGCGTATGTTATTTTTTATTTTTGTAGAAAGTGATGTATCTTCAATATCTTATTATAGCAATTCATAATACTACATGATCAAATATACAATGATATATTATTTTAAGATGCGATTAGTTGATATTGACCCCATTTGGTTTATATGGCAATAAAATTTGTATTGAATAAAAATAATCTTTGTGGAAGCGTTTTCTTATCCTCAAGTAAAGATTTTTCATTTAATCTTATTTGACCCTTATGATACTATGTGTTTTTGGCAAATGACACTAAGAACTTACACCCCCAAAATACCAAGTGCCCTTCACAGTGAATTAAGACATTAGGCTTGTTCCTAAAGTTTGCGATTTGGGAATTAAAGAAAAATACGTAATTAAAACTAAAAAACACATGAACATCATCCTATTTTCTCTTTTAAGTTGTTAAACATCAACATGCCATAAGTAGTACAAAGTAAGTAACATCGTTCGGACCATGATAATAAGATTAAATGAATTATCAATCAATTCGCAAAAGTAACTTAAGTATGGTTATAATTTATAGATAAAATAAAGAGATCTTAATCCTTAGATATCCTTGATGCGAAATTGCCTAAATTCTCCATGCTTATAAAGCCTCATTTGAAACAATGTTTAGAAGATCCAACCGTAGGATCTTAAAGTTCACTTGAGTTTTTAGTCACTTGTATAATTTAAACCGTTGATTCTTTTCCATTAGTGAGATCGTAATGCTCAAGCAAGGAGAATCTTATTTGGGCGGGAACCCCAAATAGTGTAATCTGCATCTTGAAAAACTTTAGGGAGGGAGTTGTTAAGAAATTCAAAATGGTTGTTGGAATAAATTAGAATAGGGTTAGGGTTAAGAGGAGTGGCCGCCATCCTTAGCTCCCCACCAAGGCGGCTTCGGACGCCCATGCCGTCCGGGGAAATAAAAAAAAAAATCTAAATTTAGAATCCGGTCGGGCCGACCGATCGGACGGAGCGACCGGATTCTAAATTTAGATTTTTTTCCTTAAAATCCGGTCGGGCCTTCCGACTGGTCGACCGCCGACCGATCGGTCAACCGCCGTCCGACCGGTCGACCGCCGACCGATCGGTCAACCGCGACCGATCCGTCGACCGCCGTCCGACCGGTCGACCGTTATCGATCTGACGGTTGTGGATCTCCGAATCAAATCTCATGGTCACCACGACCTTCGGTCGCCTCGACCGGGGGCCGGTCGGAGCCAATTTTCTTGGTCGCTCTAAAAAAGATCAGATTTGAACGGCTTAGATGCGAGCTCCAAGAAAATCTAATGGTTGAAATTTTTATTGTTGTCGTAGTAATTCCATTTTATCCCACCGGACGGACGTCCGTCCGACCAAAAAAACTCAAAAGACGTCCATATTGACATCCCTGATGCCATGTGCCATTTTGTCACACCAAATCTTACATATGCGCTCACATGGAGTGGTGTATTCTATAATATCACATTTTTTTGATAATATCACTCCTTTATAGACATTGTCACTCATTTTTCATAATATCACCTTCAAATTCTGTTATATCACATTGTTTTTGAACTACAATTCAGAAAGTTGAGGGGTGCCATTTTAGCGGCATGATGCCATTTTAACGGAATTGGGGATCTAGACTTGATACATAGGCTACTAAATGTGTGTTTCTTGGTTATTGTCAAAGAACAAAGGCTTACAGGTTGTTATGTTCGGAGACAAACAAGATTGTGAACTTTTGTAATGTGGTAGTTGCAATGGAGGCTACTTGTTGATATAGAGCGAAGAAGCAGTTTGTAGCGAGCTACAATATTTGTTGTAGATGCACGCTTAATTTCAGCACCCGTCGGAAAAGAGGCATAAGTCGAAGAGGAGCCTAAAGATGTACAAGAGCTACAAGAATTACATCAAGAGGAGGTGTTGGAAGAGAAGATACCACCAAATGAGGAGATTGGAAATAAATAGCGTGCAGTAGGCTGAAGGTATCGAATAAGGGAGTGGCAGCCGCTTGGTGAGTAGTGATTAAATCACATTCTTCGACTACCTAGTGATGTAGAACTTACAAATGCGGTTTGGTTTCATAGTCTTTTGATTTTGGATGATCTTTGCAGAATTTAGATGCAAGCAAGTGGGAGTTGGCCATACAAGAGGAGTAACTATGTAACTCTTATGGTACATGGGAATTGGCCTCATTGCCTAAGGGCTACAAGAGTGTTCGTTGCAAGTGGGTGTTTAGAGCCAAGAGGGATGCACAATGCAACGTAGTGCACTGCAAGGCACGGTTGGTAGCAAGGGGCTTCCTTCAGGTGAAAGGTGTAGATTTCTATGAGACCTTTGCACCCGTGGCAAAGTTTACCACCATTCGTTGCATGTTGGCGATTGGGGCAGCCATGGACTTGGAAATTGACCAAATGGTTGTGAAGACGGCGTTTTTGAATGGTTAGTATGAGCCTAAGAGCCTGATTGTAATCATCTATATTAATGATTTGATTATCTTGGCGAGTAATGATGCAGCTTTGGGGTAGTTCAAGGCCCAAGCTTGAGAAGAAGTTTGAGATGAGTGATCTAAAGCCTTAGAAGTTCTGCCTTGGTGTTGTGTTTGAGAGGAATTGCACCGCACGCACGATCACCATGAGCGAGAGCAAGTACATTGAGGAGGTGCTCAAGCGATACAAGATGGAGGAATGCAAGTCCATTGCTACTCAGCTTGATGTGAAGAGGTCGTTGTTGGGCGGGGAAGTGGGGGATTACATCTCCATTCAAATCTCTACCTAGAGCATGACAAAAGTACGTTAATATTTGTTATTTTCCCTTTCAAACGCTCTATTGATTTTTCTCACGTTTTGAGTTGAAAAATTGGGTGTACAACATATTTTTCGGATACAAGTGACTCTTCATGCGATAAATGACATCAACGCTCAAAAATTAGGAGACAACTTTATCATCAAATAATGTCAGTGGGAAAGGGATTTGGGTGGGTAGAGAGGCACAAGCCTTCCATTCACCATCCCTTAGTGTTAAGGAATACCTATAGTTGGAAATATAAGATGCTTAACCCTTAGGCGGGCCGAATGTTGGAAAACAACATTTTGGATGACTGCAACAACTCTAAAAAGCCATAAGTTCTTCATCTAGAGTTTGTTTTGGATAAAATCATTGGAGTTGGGTCCCAAATCAAGTCTAGTATGTGAGATATGTTTGCAAATTTGAAGTATAAATGGCATGCATTTTAGTGAAGGCAGCTCTTGTATTTGGGTTCCTCTGACAGAGGGCATGTTTTACGATTGTAGCGCCATTATGAGAAATCATAAAGATGTTTTTATGGGTTTTTTAATATACATATATAGTCATGATCTATAGTTGGTGATTTTTAAATTGCAATAAGTATATTGGTAGGATTTTCAGTGAAAAATGAAATGAAAGTGCTGAGACTTTGTGAAGTTTTTTGAATACCAATATGTTTTCAACTTACAATCTCTGAGGCCTCACGACTCAAAACTTGACCAACATGATGCAAAATATATCTACTACAAGATTGTACAAATGAAACCTAAATATCTTTCCTCTGTTTCCACTTCTCACACTTTTTTTTTAAGTATGTTCTTTATTATACCAATGAGTCAAACTATTTAGGGGTTAAGTTAAAGAGGGTGTGAAACCTCTAACAACAATTTAAAATGTGAGGAGTAATTTCTTGAATCATAATTGGAGAGAAGGGACAACATGTAGTGCGTAGAAGTACATTCCGGGCTGACAACATTGCCATGCACATATGAATACTTTAATCATGGCCTTCCTTGTCCCACTACCATTCCAAAAAGACATGTTCTTATTCTTAAGATCAAAGGTTCATGTTAGCATTTCTAGTAGTTGGTTCAGGGTTCTAAATGACATGACTTTTAAATGGATGAATCTCTTTACATTCTACACCATCTTAGGTAATTTTTTGTTCTTAAGGTAATTTTTTGTAGTTTTCAATACTTCTGGAGGCCATTTATACTCTGAAAATAAAAATCTCAAGATCTATGGGTCCCACTCTAATGTCGCATGCACCGCAACGAATGAACCGGCTTCCAAGGACACCTCCCGTACCCAGATCTAACCGTTCACAAAACAATCATCTGCCTTGACCATATAGAAGATTGATAGATCCAAAAAATTGGAAGTGGATGAAAAACGTGTAACTCCCGATTCCCTTCCTACCCAGAATAGGTTGAAACCCGATGATGGTAAATACGACCGACAAATTCTTGAGGAATTTTAAGTGGCCTTGAGCAAGAATGCAGTTCAAAAATGTCTTGTGTGACATTCAATGTTGTCCAATTCACAATTAACAGACTTCAGCTTATGTAGCTCATACTGAAGGTCTAGGTGATGGCAAGCTCCCCGCTACAGAGAAAGTACAGGTACTCTTCCCTTGAAGTGCAAAAGGCAAGTAGTCAATGCGATACATACCCTAAACAAAAATGAAAAATGAACACTAAAAACATTAAAATAATGTCAAATCTTGGAAAGAGGTAGGCTTTGGCAGAACCATGCGAAGATCGGATATACTGGAATCTGATGGACTCTCTTTGGTCCTCATTTGCCCAATTTCAAGTAAAAATGTACACGTCAACCAAGCAAGCGTCAGTATAAATGGCCCTAAAAGTGCTACAACGAATTATACAACATACACATAGAAGTACGTTACCAGCACCCTATCAGGAAGAGCAGTGGGCCATCTGTTGCAAGTTGTCACGGTGAATGTCTCCAGAGAGAGGTTAGTCAAAGCCTGCTTGAGATCCTACACCAGAATTGCAAAGCCTCGGGGGAGCGAGTGCAACAACTAAAATCCCCCTTGTCGATGCCCATTAGGTAGCTGGACAACGTGGTTGAAAGGGACACTCTTAGTTGGAAGGCCAACTTGTCCTTCTTCTTCGTCGCCATCGAATTCAAGTGAATAACTGCATCTCACAAATCACCGAAACAATGATGCTCAGATATTTTCTCCCAATAACATCAACGACGTCAAAAAATTGCTCCCTGAAAAGAACTTGCAGAACAAGACACTACATGCTTAGAACCCTGAAATACATCTTGCAATATCCAGCTTCGTGTATTGCAAATATGTGTACATAGCGTTAAGGGTAGACAGGCATTTCGAATAATCGTCCCTACACAACAATGTCAGCCAGGAGTCGGTCGAGCATACAAAGTGCAGGTCCACTCTAGGAAGCATAAAATGCAGTAAAGATGAGCCACTTCAATTGCAGGGAGAAAGAGAAATATCTTGACCAGGAAACCAAGACTGTATTAAGAGATCTAAAACATAGCAAGAACAGCGTCAGGAGGATGACAAAACTTACTCGTCACTTCGTTTCTGCCGGCCGACGCAACCACATCCAACACCAGTGCACAGAGTGAGATGAAAAGATATGTACATAAGGGTCGTGAGGGTTACTGGCAAGCAATTTTCAAATATTAAGAATAGATAATTCCATGCACTTAACCGTCGTACTGAGGTTCTCACAGGTTACACTCTCATCGTCAGCAAAAAAACATCCTAATTGTGAAAAGAAAAAAACCTCGAATTTTCTTAATAAGTTTGCTCATTGACTCAAACATGGAGCCCAAGAAGGTCTCATGGATGACCGACTGACGACCGATTGATGAAGGCAAAGGAAGCAAAGTACATTAGACAATGCTTGCACACAGAAGGGCATACATTTTAGTGGCGCACTACAGCCCACCATCTCAGAGCGGTAAGAGAGTCTTTACCTTTCGTTGAGGCCCCACAACCGCTGCCTTGTACAATGCGGTTGTGCCAGGATATACAGCTAACACTGATGACCCAATAGGGTAGTCTGGTGCATTGGACACGTCCGATCGCTTCGTGAATGGAATGATACACGAGGCATGTAGCTTGTACTTCCTGTATACCCACACAGATTGAGTCGATTAAAACTGCTACCATGAGGTACAAGAACAAGTAAGCGTATTAACTTATTGTGCATTTGTCATTCATAAACAGCAGTCAAATCAGTTGCTTCTCATTCTCAGCTATACCCTACAAACCGCTTTCAACACCTGTGTTAAAACAAAGATGACGAGCACTAAACTTCCAGATACAAACGCCCGGCATCTTCAGAGTGCACCGCTACCATTCCTAACATTGAATAAGCAAGCACAGTTCCATCGAGATGAGGCACCTCTGTCCGTTTCCTTCATCGTCAGGTTCTTCATCAATCACTTCATACCTGGAACATGACAGACTTGTTAGCGATTGTATGTATCAGTTGTAGACTGATACTCGCACTGAACTACCGAATGTTTGCTAACTATCAACTAGAGTTTCTGCAGTTGCTCCACCTCCAACCAACAAAGTGCTCTAATTGGGGTAGTAAGACATTGTAACGTGATGACATCACAATGTGTTCCGCTCCGCGCTCGTATTATCTCAAACACTAAAACTCGTCATTCCATATGCGTCCAATATTATCTCCACCACCCAGATTCCATATGCATATATGTAACACCGTGTTGAACGTAGACCAGCAATCTTTTAGGGCAAACTACTGATGCATGAATAATCTACACTGATGTAAAGGTCTACATTGACAAACTTCCTTGCAATGTATCAACAAACCTGTGGAGTAAAAAAATCAGCGTCTATTAGAATACCATGTGAGGAAATGTGACCCTGCCTATTAAACGCAGCCACTTCAGGAGTGTTGTGACCCTGCCGGAACGCAGCTAAATTTCCAAGGAAGGCCTTGAAACATAAATGTAAAGAATTTGTAAAAAGTGTCAGATGCCCACTTTTATTTGGTTAGTTCCGGGTGGCGGCCGCTCCGAATATTATGTGAAGTTGCGATATCAACACCGGGCTGTAATCTTGATTACAAGGTACCGTAAATAACCATCAACACGAACGAATGAACCATAACTGGAATCATCGCAATAGACCTATCTACACAGCAGCTGTTAACCTTCACTTCTGATATCAAGACATTCAGAAGATCCAACTCACTTGTTTGCTTCCCGGTCATACCGAGTAAATTTCACCACTATCCATTCATGATTCTCTGAGTCGTCTGAGATGCGGGCTGCCACCTGCCATACAAAAAACACCCGTTAGCACATTATGGAGGTTTCATTCCTTTTAATGAAACACCCAGACAGGAAACACCACCCCACACCCGGAGCCACAGGGTCTTTTAAGCTTAAGACTACTCCACTTCCAGGCTAGCAGGGTTTTCCAATATAGCTACTTCGTTTCAGAACATGTTGGCAACGGCCTGAGGAAACTTTTGACCATGATTTATGAGAAGGTCTCTCTTTTCCTACAAAGAGATCCCAAATCCTCCAGGGTTCATGAAAGAAAGTTCGTTGTGAACAAAGCGAGAACCTCCCCACGAAGTATCAGGAGGCTCTTCATTGAAATGTTGTGTAAACTGAAAATCTTATGAGACTGTTGGCTGCAATCTGCCGAACCCACGATTCCGCTAAAAGTAGTAATAGTTCGTCGGGATGACAAAGTGGCCTTCGCCTCATTTGGAGGAGCGAGTAAGAACAACTTTGAAAACGAATCAATCTCAAAATACAAAAAACAAGCCAAACCTGGTCTCCAGGTACTAAATTGGCATAGGCCGGGTTTGTGCTACGCTGAGTAGGAGATGACAGCCGAGCTGGATCATCTACCCTAACTCGCTTTCGTTTTTTCTCACTGGGATCTGTTGGAAACATGAAGCCAGAGCCAAAAGGTGGTCAATCAAAACTAACCTTGTGGAGAACTCCGTAGACAAGAAACGTGCACTAAGTCCACGAAATTATATGATCTTGCAATTGTCCAAGAAAGTTGACTAATTATAATCTACTGCTGTAGACCAATTACGACGCTGTGGATCTCTACCTGGTTTTTTGCCTTTCGGAGGCGCTTGACCAGGAATCAAACCGGCCAAATGGTCAATGCAAGCATTTGAAACACTGCCACATTGTCAACACACTAATTTTATCTACCGGCCACTACATAGCACATGAATGCATCAGTACTTAAAAGCCCAACAAAATAAAAATTGACAACGCAACCCACCTCGCTTCCTCCTCCGCCAAATTCTTCGCCTTATTGTAGTAAGAACGCAACTTCATCCACGAGTCATCCTTCATATTGTCCGCTTGCTCGGGAGCTGAGAAACCCCACCATGTCACCCAAGACTCAAAAACCCCAAAGAATCAAATGAAGGATTAAATGATTAAGTCACCAATCGAACAATCAACCACTCATCTCACGACTACGAAACAGAGGAGAGCCAATTGAAGTTGTGATCGAAACTTGCATGCACCCACAACGCTGAAAAGAAGTAAAAGAAAGAGAAGTGAAAACAAGGGGGACAGTGGACAACACGTACAGGCTTGGAGCTTCGCATGATATTGATTGATTTTCCGAATGACTTGCTCCTGCTCCTTGCGCAAGCGATCAAGCTCCTTCAAGGCCGCATTGGCCAGGTCGAGCGATGCCATGGCCATCAATCATTACCAGCCTTTTACAAGAGGAGCAGCAACAACTTGCCTCCGCGGCGGCAGCAGCAGCAACATGGCAAAAGAATGGAAGGCCGGGGGTGGGGAGGTGGCGGTTCACAGCTTAATGGACAGCGGAAGTGGCAACCGAGTGCCAAGGCAGTCGCTGCTCGGGAAGGAAGGGCGGCAATTGTCTACCCAAGCCCCGGCAGTCCTCGACTCCTCGTCACTAAGGGCAGTGAGGGGCTTGCGCTTGCGCCTCCTCACGCGCCCCTACTCCCTGCCCGTGCAAAAGATGTCAAATGTTCTTATTCATCTTTGGAGGACCTTTACTTGTTTTTTCATTTTTATGTTGGATTTACTTTTTCAAGAAGGTGGTCCTTCATATACTCGGGGTGACATGAACTATTAATAAATGGGGGGACTTTCACTCTTAGGGACGCTTTACATTGGGAGTCAAGGCCAATAAATCTCCAAGCTAATTACACTTACATTTTGAGCTCAACTGGCACAATGGAATGCTTGGAAAACACATTAAACAACTAATAAAGTGTCCTCCACTTCCCCCACGTGTAAAGCCCTTGGGACCAACTTAAAGGAGGAAAAAAATGCCCATGGAGCTAATTCGTATTATTAGCTACATTCAAGCTTTCAATTTCTTCAGCGTAAAACAAATTAGTGAAAAAAAAAAAAAAAAAAAAAAAAAAAAATTGTAATGTAATGAAGAGGGAGCCTCTAGGCCATGAATTGGGCTCCATTCCTGTATCTCTCAACTTTTGAAGCGCAGGCTGTATCATAACTCGTCCTCCACCCACTATAATATAAGTTCAAAAAATTGGCCTTGACTCTCCATTTAAAGCCCTTTCGGGCCAATTTCAAGAAATAAATCAATCTCAAGAGAGGAATCCACTATGAATTGGTCCTATCAATGGCTTGGCCCCTCATGTAAAGCGGCCCTTCATTAATTTTTTTTAAGATAAATGCGGTGTGGACATACAAGCGCAAGCCTCCCACCAACTTGTCTTCAGTCGTGACGTCTAGCAATTTGCTAATCCTAAAAGGTAGACCGCCCATAGGGAGGTTGCTCACTTGCTATCCCTCACTATAATATTTTCTAATATAAAACTAGTTTACAAAAAATAACTTGAATATTAAAATAAAAGTTGGCCTCCTAAATCATAATAATCGAAGTGTTTTATTATGCCTCCCACACCCAACGATTGTGATTTTCGACCACCTTGTTATAATTGAGATATGGTCAACCTTTTTGTTATGTTTTCCGTACTTGCAATCACAACATGTCAGTCCTAGCTACTATCATAAACACTACGTAAATTGTCAACAATTGAATCTCCACCATTGTATGAGCATAACATTTGAAGTTCATAAAAAACAAAAGTAAAATAAAAATTGGGCATCTTTCAGAAAAGATAGTCCATTTTGTGCAAGGTGAACCTACTAATTGTTACTCCAAACATTTTGCTCATGTTAATTTAATTACTGGACTGATTATGTCCATAAAAAAGTTTGGAATGTCAATTGTTTTCTTGGATCTTTATGCAGTTTTTATTTTAGAGAAATATTCAAAAATAATGATTCAGTAAAACAAACATCACATTATTTGTGTCTTCTTTAAGGAATATGAATGTCAGTAGGTACCTCTATAAGGTATTGATTCTTAGGCAAATCTTTTTCAGTAATTTCCCAAATCTCAAATCTTAAGATATTATAAAAGAAGAAATGTACAAATTTATAAAAAAACTTTGGAGTTTGCTCTTATAGGTTTTGAAGGTTGTTTATAACAATTTGTAAAGTTTTAACTTAGATCAATTGGAAACTTGAGAAGGAATTTTGATTAACCCATAAACGTCCCCACGGTCGTTTTGATACATTTTGGATGAAATGCAGAAACTTTGAAAACCATGACTTCTTCATCTAAAGTTGGTTTTTCACAAAAGTACTAAAGTTGAGTCCTAAATCAAGTCTAGTTTGTTTTGAAGACTATATTACTTGTAGTTAATAAGAACAATTAGATTTTATTAGAGTGTACAAGACTAAGTAATAGGAGCTCGTCTTCACAAATTTTGAGAGGGAAGAGAGGACTAGTCCTCTAGTTTATTCCATATGGATTGTAGCACTTGTTGCTTGACTATAGATATATCAACAAGGCCTTGGAATTAGTATGTATCCCTTTCAAGCATTCAATGCTCTACCACCTGTAAGCTTTAATTGTTTTGTATTCATTCTCTCCATGTATTGAGCTTCAATAGGTTCTTGGTACACTATATTGAGATTGAAGAGAAAGACTTTAGTTAGATGGTATAATTGGATAACATCAGCCAAGCAAGGGCTGAACATAAGTGGAAGGAAGCCTCTCCTAGTGCCCACCTAACCATGTGGTATAACTAAACACTATGGGCTGCCTTTTACTACAAGCAACACGTAAAGGAGTTTAAGAACTAACTAAGTGTGTAGTTCTACTCCTAGGGCTCCATGTACACTAACTACTCCATTAGGTACATGTTTCTCAACAATCCCACTTTGTGAGTGAGCAAAGGCACAAAGGCCCATCTTCTCAATGAAGGTCAAGTGTTGTCACTGTCCGAGCGCCTTGGTTAGCACATCAGCAACCATAACTTTGGTAGGCACATACTTGAGCTCAATCACTTCATCTTCCCATTGCTCACGAATAAAATGATGTTGCACATCAATATGCTTGGTTAGTGAGTAGTGTGTAGGATTCTTGGCCAAGGCAATAGTTCCTTGGCTGTCACACAAAACTTTTGTACCGCCTTGTTGAACAAAGCCAACATCAGCCAAGAGTTGCCTCAACCAAATGGCTTCCTTGCTACATTGGCTCATGGCCATGTATTCAGCCTCCGTTGTAGAGAGTGCTATGGTGGGT
This sequence comes from Bryum argenteum, assembly GCA_037043015.1. Lineage (NCBI taxonomy): Eukaryota > Viridiplantae > Streptophyta > Bryopsida > Bryales > Bryaceae > Bryum > Bryum argenteum. The sequence continues at coordinate 383,230 of CM073327.1, read as the reverse complement.
TGCCTCTTAGAATTCCACGAAATGGCACCCACTCCAAGCATAAAAACATAACCGGTGATGGATCTCCTATCTCCTTCATCACCGGCCCAATCTGCATTATAATAGCCACGAAACAACAAATTTGCACCTCCTAGTTGCAACTCTAACTTAAGTGTTCCTTAGAGGTACCTCATGACCCTCTTCACCGCTGCCCAATGCATTGGGCCATACTTGGACATGAGTTGACTCACAACACTCACGGGAAAGGCCAAATCAAGCCTTGTAGCCACCATGGCATAAATTAGGCACCCAACTGCAGCCTTGTATGGCACACTCACCATTTCAGCCCTCACCTCTTCAAAATCAGCCTCCGTAAGCTTGGGCAACTTCACATGAGTGTCAAGTGGTGTACCTATGGTCTTGCACTCTTCCATCTAGAACCTCTTGAGAATCTCCTCAATGTATTTGTGTTGACTCATGGTGATGGTGCGGGCAGCCCTATTCCTCTTGAACTCCACTCCATGGCAATAGCTTAGCTCTCCCAAATCGTTCATCTCATACTCCTCCTTGAGCATAGTCTTCGCCTCCAACATCTTGGTCATGCTACTTGCAAGGAGGATCAAATTATCCATATACAAGATTACAATCACCAAAAACTCACTACTTTGCATGATGTACAAAGAGTGATCAGCGTGGCCTCTTTTGAAGCCCTTTCTCACAAACATGGCATCAATATCTTGATACCATGCCCTCCCGGATTGCTTCAAACCGGGAAGTGCATTCTTCAACTTGCACTTGAGGTGCTCCTTGCCTTCTTGCACAAATCATTGGGGATGGTCCATGTAAATCACCTCCTTCAACTTGGGGTTGAGGAAGGCGGTCTTGACATCCATGTTGTGCATCTCAAGGTCCATGGCTGCCCCAATGCTCACAACACATCGAATTGTGTTGAATTTGGCAACGGGGCAAATATCTCATTGAAATCCACCCCCTCCACTTGGGTAAACCCTCTAGCTACCAGCCTTGCTTTGTACCTCTCCACATGCGCCAAAGCATCTCTTTTGGTGGAGAAAACCCACTTACAGCCCACACTTGATCTATTGGGAAGAAGCGGTGTAAGCTCCGTAGTGCCCTTCAGATGAGGGCCTTATACTCTTCTTCTATAGCCACCTCCCACTTGCTTGCATTTTCACAATTCAGCACCTCTCCAAGTGTTGATGGATCTCCTAGGAATGCCACATTTGCTTGATTTTCATGTGGTGAAGGATGAATATAATTCATTCACCATTCTCCAAGTGGCTTCCGAGGCCTTGTAGGATATCTTGGCTCCTCCAAGGGCTGGTCACAAGGCTCCTCCTCCATAGTCTGATCCTTCATCTCTTCCTCCTTTGGTGAGGAAGTAGTTGATTTCCTCTTGTCGAAGATTAGATTGCTCGTAGTTATAAGAGCATCTAATAGTTATTAGAGTGTATTTATGTGAGGTATAAAGGCTAGGTCTTAGTCCTCTAGAGTGTGTGAAGAGGGCTGGTCCTGTTGAGAAACATGTACCTATTGGAGTAGATAGTGTACATGGAGGCATATGAGTAGAACTACACACTTAGTTAGTTCATAGACTCCATTAGGTGTTGCTAATAGTCAAAGGCAGCCCATAGTGGTGAGTTATCCCACATGGTTAGGAGATATGTAGAGGAGGCTTCCTCCTACTGTATTCAGCCCTTGCATGGCTGAAACTATCCAATACCATCTAAGTAAAGTCTTTCCCTTCAATCTCAATAGGTTATGGGCCCACGCACGTGGTGGTGCGCTTGAAGGAGAAATTCAGATCATTTGGAGAGGATCGTGGAGCTTGTGGGACAAAACCAGCCTTGTTTACATGTGTGCACCTTCAATCCAATTGGTGTAAGTCCATTTCCAAAGGAGAAGTCTTGAAGTGCATTTTCTTTGGAGTTTGTTGGCTGAAGTTGGAGTTGTTGAGTGCATTTGAGTGTGAGGTTGTGTTTTGAGAGAGATCACACCTTGTTAGGGCTGGTTGCATACTCTTTGATTGAGTTTGTGCTTAGATTTGCACATTGGGAGCCAATTAGGGCTGATTGTGCACTTGGGTGCATTAGGGATTGCAATTGAGGCAATTGCAATCTTGTGAGAGTGTTTAGAGTGCATTGGGAGCATCTTTGAGTTGAATGAGGAGTTTGCCATTCATTAGAGTGCTGATTTGAGCTCTTGTGAGAGAATGTTGGACATTTGTGCATTGTTGAGTTGATCAAGGGCTGATTTGTGCTCTTGTGAGTGAATGTGGAACTTTTGAGCATTGGAGAGTTGGAGAGAGATCTAGATCTAGATCTAGATCTGATTTGATGAAGTGAGTGCATTGGTGAGTTGGAGAGGGCTGATTTGCACCCTTTTGAGTGAGTGACGCGAGCTTCTTGCATTTGTGATTGCAAGAGAGCTGATTACACTTGTGTGAGTGATTAGGTCGAGTTTAGGGATGCATTAGGGCTGAATTCAGCCCTTGTGAGCTTTGTGGAGTGATTGTGAGCAAATTAGAGTCATTTGCTCATTTGGATCCCTTGCAAGGGCTGATTGGGAGTATCTTAGCTCCTTGAGGTGTGCATTGCACATTTTGAGTGAAGTTAGTGGCTGAATTGAAGAACTTCTTGCGTAGGCAGCTCATGTGGGTGTTGTGAGCAAGATTAGGGTCTGATTTGGTGCTAAGTGTGGTGATCTACTTGAGGGAGGTGTTTTTTGTGGTCCATTGGGTTGAGAGCTCCTTGAAAGGGCTGGTTGGCGAATTTCAGCCCATTGCCTTTGTTTTAGGGCTTGTAGGGAGGTTGAGTTGAGTTTGTCAACTCCTCTACCCTCCTTAGGTCTTTGCCATCAAGTGGGAGCTACTTCAACATGGCTGCAAGTGAAGGAGATGGCGTGCGCATCATCGACAAGTTCAACGGCGTCAACTTTGGCATGTGGAAGTTCAAAATGAGATGATTCTTGCGGAGAAGGACTTGTGGGATGTGGCGGATGGGAGTGAGGAGCCTCCAAGTGAAGATGCTGATTTCAAGACCAAGAAGGCGTTTGAGAGAAGGGAGAAGAAGGCCTTTGCTCTCATCGTCACCAATCTTGCGGATCAGCAAATTGCACACATCCGCCATTGCAAAACACCACCGAAGCGTGGAGTACGCTTTGCAATATCCATGAGACCAAGAGTCTCTCGAACATCTTATTTCTACGGCGGCGATTCTTCACTACCAAGATGCAAGAGGAGGATGACTTGTTGGATCATGTCAACAAGATCAAGGCATTGGCATCTGAATTAGCTTGCTTGGAGGCACCCGTTACGGAAGGTGATGTCGTCATGACATTGTTGGAGAGCTTGCCACCATCTTTTGAGTTCCTTATCACGGCTTTGGAGACAAGGCCAATGAAGGAGCTGACCTTGGAGTTTGTCACGGCGCGTTTGATGCATGAGGTGACCAAGCGCAAGGAGAATGAGCCCCAAGGAGAGGGATCAGCCCTTGTATCAAGATTCGGCAAGGAGGCAACACCAAGGCATTTAAGGAGACAAGAACATGCTTCAAGTATGGCAAACCGGGCCACATTGCCAAGTTTTGTAGGGCCAACCAAGCCCAAGGCAAGGAGAGTGCACATCAAGCGTCCAAAGTGGAGGATGAGGAGGATTTCGCCTTTGCTACACATGGAGGAGGAGAGAAGGCCAACATGTTCACTTGGATTGTGGATTCGGGGCCACACAACACATGACCAGCCATCGAGATGCCTTTCACACCTATCAATCCGTTACGGGAAGAAGATTTACATGGGAGACAATGGCATGGTGGAGGCACTTGGCATAGGGGAGGTGCATGTGGAGGTGCAAGACAAGGGGCAGCCTAAGAGGATCACCATTCGTGAGGTGCTCCATGTGCCCAAGTTGCATGCCAACTTGCTTTCGAAGCAAATTGGCTTTGGGAGGTTTGAAGGTGCAATTCAACACCGTGGGGTGTGTTGTGAGGTCACCAAGTGGTATGTTGATTGCATCAGCCCCTCGTGAGGGCAATTTGTACCTTCTCAAATTCACCAAGGTGAATGGGAGTTCATTTGCTTGTGTGGCTCATGGATCAGCCCATGAAGAGCTTGTGAATCTTTGGCATAGGAGGCTTGGGCACTTGAATTTGAAGAGCTTGAAGGGCCTCCAACACATTGTGAAGGGGCTGGACCTCTCTTCTTGCAAGCATGATTGGAGTTCCTTGGCTTGCAAGGGGTGCATTGAGGGCAAGCAAGCAAGGCAGCCCTTCCCCAAGCATGGAGCAACAAGGGCCACCAAGAAATTGGAGTTGGTGCATTCGGACGTGTGCGGGCCAATGAAGACCACTTCCATTGGAGGAGCAAGGTATTTTGTCACCTTTATAGATGATTTCACACGCAAGATATGGGTGTATATGCTCAAGTGCAAAAGTGAGGTGTTTGGGCGTTTTGAGACTTGGAAGGCGCTTGTGGAGGCGCAATCTGATTGCAAGGTGAAGGTCTTTGGTCGGATAATGGAGGAGTATGTGTCTAAGGCATTTGAGAACTTCCTCAAAGCCCATGGCATTGAGCACCACACATCAGCCCTTACACGCCTCAACAAAATGGTGTTGCGGAGCGTGCAAACCGCACCATTGTGGAGATGGCAAGGGCCATGATTCATGGCCAAGGCTCAAGTATGAGCTATGGGGTGAGGCCGTGAGTAATGCGGTGTACACAAGGAACCGCTTGCCCACTCAAGCATTGGTAAGCAAGACACCTCAAGAAGCTTGGGTGGAGTGAGGCCCCATGTGTCTCATATGCGTGTTTTTGGTTGCATTGCGTATGCGTTGGTTCCAAATGCAAAGAGGACCAAGTTGGATGCCAAGGCCATCAAGTGTCTCTTTCTTGGGTATTGTGAGGGAACCAAGGCCTATAGGCTGATGCGTGTGGACACCAAGGCCATCATCAAGTGTAGGGATGTGACATTTTTGGAAGATGGAGGAGCTGATTTTAAGCACTTGGAGGTGAGCCCAAGTGGGAGAAGTGGAGGACCAGCCCAAAGTGTGGGCTCAACTCCAAGAGTTGACATTGAAGAAGGGGGAGATGAAGATGAAGAAGATTTGGAGGAACCCAAGGAGGAGGTGGTGTTACCGCAGCGCAAGAAGATATCAACTACTTGCTCACCAAAGGAGCAAGAGAAGGACCAGCCCTTGGAAGAGCCACGTGAGGAGCCCCATGAGGAGCCAAGATACCCCACAAGGACTCGCAAGCCACTTGGGGATTGGTGGATGAACCACATTCTTCCTCCACCACATGAAGATCAAACAAATGTGGCTTTTCTTGGAGACCCATCTACACTTGGAGAGGTCTTGAATTGTGAAGATGCAAGCAAGTGGGAGGTGGCTATGGAAGAAGAGTACAAGGCCCTCATTCACAAGGGCACTTGGGAGCTTGCACCCCTTCCTCCCAATAGATCAAGTGTGGGTTGTAAGTGGGTTTCTCCACCAAAAGGGATACTTTGGGGCATGTGGTGAGGTATAAAGCAAGGCTGGTTGCACGGGGTTCACCCAAGTGGAGGAGGTGGATTTCAATGAGACATTTGCCCCGTTGCAAAATTCAACACAATTCGGTGTGTTGTGAGCGTTAGGGCAGCCATGGACCTTGAGATGCACAACATGGATGTGAAGACCGCCTTCCTCAACCCCAAGTTGGAGGAGGTCATCTACATGGATCAACCCCAAGGATTTGTGCAACAAGGCAAGGAGCATCTCAAGTGCAAGTTGAAGAATGCACTTCCCGGTTTGAAGCAATCCGGGAGGGCATGGTATCAAGATATTGATGCCATGTTTGTGAGGAAAGGCTTCCAAAGAGGCCACGCTGATCACTCTTTATATATCATGCAAAGTAGTGAGTTTCTTGTGATTGTTGTCTTGTATGTGGATGATTTGATCCTCCTTGCAAGTAGCATGACCAAGATGTTGGAGGTGAAGGCTATGCTCAAGGAGGAGTATGAGATGACGGATTTGGGAGAGCTAAGCTATTGCCTTGGAGTGGAGTTCAAGAGGGATAGGGCTGCCCGCACCATCACCATGAGTCAACACAAGTACCTTGAGGAGATTCTCAAGAGGTTCAAGATGGAGGATTGCAAGGCCATAGGTACACCACTTGACACTCATGTGAAGTTGCCCAAGCTCGCGGAGGCTGATTTTGAAGAGGTGAAGGCTGAAATGGCAAGTGTGCCATACAAGGTCATGTTGGGTGCCTCATGTATGCCATGGTGGCTACAAGGCCTGATTTGGCCTTTCCCGTGAGTGTTGTGAGTCAACACATGTCCAAGTATGGCCCAATGCATTGGGCGGTGAAAAGAGGGTGATGATGAGTACCTCAAGGTACACTTAAGCTAGAGTTGCAACTTGGAGGTGCAAATTTGTTGCTACGTGGCTATTGTGATGCAGATTGGGCGGTGATGAAGGAGATAGGAGATCCACCACCGGTTATGTTTTTATGATTTGGAGTGGGTGCCATTTCGTGGAACTCTAAGAGGCAACCCACCATAGCACTCTCTACAACGGAGGCTGAATACATGGCCATGAGCCAATGTACCAAGGAAGCCATTTGGTTGAGGCAACTCTTGGCTGATGTTGGCTTTGTTCAACAAGGCGGCACACAAGTTTTGTGTGACAACCAAGGAGCTATTGCCTTGGCCAAGAATCCTACACACCACTCACGAACCAAGCATATTGATGTGCAACATCATTTTATTCGTGAGCAAGTGGAGGATGAAGTGATTGAGCTCAAGTATGTGCCTACCCAAGCTATGGTTGCTGATGTGCTAACCAAGGCCCTTGGAAAGTCACAACACTTGATCTTGATTGAGAAGATGGGGCTTAGTGCCTTTGCCCACTAGCAAAGTGGGAGTGTTGAGAAACATGTACCTATTGGAGTAGATAGTGTACTTGGAGTTTAGGAGTAGAACTACACGCTTAGTTAGTTCGTAGACTCCATTAGGTGTTGCTTGTAGTCAAACGCAGCCCATAGTGGTGAGTTATCCCACATGGTTAGGAAACAAGTAGAGGAGGCTTCCTCCTACTTGTATTCAGCCCATGCATGGCTGATGTTATCCAATACCATCTAAGTAAAGTTTTTCCCTTCAATCTCAATAGTGGCCACCATTGCATACATCAACGACCCCACCGCTGCCTTCTATGGAATGGCCTTCATCTCTTCTTCAACCTCCTTGAACTCCTCATCCGAAAGCTTCAACAATGACCCCTTCACATCAAGAGGGGTGCCAATGGGCTTGCATTCCTCCATGTTGAACCGCTTGAGCACCTCCTCGATGTACTTGCCTTGGCTCATGGTGATAGTGCGTGCGCTGCGATTGCGCTCAAATGCAACACCAAGGCAAAACTCCAAAGGCCCAAGATCACTCATCTCAAACTCCTTCTCAAGCTTGGCCTTCAACCACTGCAACACCGCATCATCACTAGCCAAGATAATCAAATCATCAACATAGATGATCACAATCAACAAGAACTCTCTTGTTTGCTTCACATACAAGGAGTGATCCGCACGGCTTCTAGAAAAGCCTTCTTTCGTGAAGAACAAGTCAATCCTTTGGTACCACGCCCTTGGAGATTGCTTGAGCCCGTACAACGACTTCTTGAGCACAAAAACAAGGTGTTGGGTGCCCTCCTCCACAAAGCCAAGGGGCTGGTCCATGTAGATGTCCTCCTCCAACTCACCATTCAAGAACGCCGTCTTGACATCCATTTGGTGAATCTCCAAGTCCATGGCTGCCCCAATCGCCAACATGCATCGTATGGTGGTAAACTTGGCCACGGGTGCAAAGGTCTCATGGAAATCCACACCCTCCACTTGAGAGAAGCCCCTTGCCACCAAGCGTGCCTTGTAACGCACCACGTTGCCTTGTGCATCCCTCTTGGTCCTAAACACCCACTTACAACCAACACTTTTGCGGCCTTTTGGCAATGGGGCCAATTCCCATGTGTCATTGGCCATTAGAGATGCATACTCCTCTTGCATGGCCAACTCCCACTTGCTTGCATCCACACTTTGCAAAGCATCACCCAAAGTTAAAGGATCATCAAAAGAAGCCACATTTGCACGTTCTACCTCACTAGGTGGTGGGAGAATGTGGTTCATCCACCAATCGCCAAGCGGCCGCCTCTCCCTTGTGGGGTACCTTGAACCTTGTGTTTAAATGCCCTCTCCAATCTCCTCATCTTGTGGTTGCCTCTCCTCCACAACCTCCTCCTCTTGTTTGTCTTGTTGCTCTTCTTCAACTTCTCGATCTTGATTGCGGCGAACTTGCTGAAATTGGAGGTGCATCCACTACAATCACCGTTGCAGGTGGCTCCAAACTCCCACTTGGATGCATCTTCACATTTGCATCCGCACAAGTAGCGTCCTCCGCAAACACCACATCACGACACTTGAGGATCTTCTTAGTCTCCAAACACATCAACCTATATGCCTTGGTGCCTTCACAATAACCAAGGAACAAACACCTTGTACCCTTTGCATCAAGTTTAATCCTCTTCTCATCGGGCACCTTTGCATAAGCAATACAACCAAACACACGCATGTGTGTGATAAAAGGCCTCCTACCACTCCATGCCTCTTGGTGTCTCTTACCAACAAGTGCACTAGTTGGGCACCTATTGCGTGTGTGCACCTCTCTGTAACCACCGCACTCCGCCCAAAGGTTCTTGTTGAGGTTTTGGTGGTGTAGCATGCTCCTTGCCATCTCCACAATTGTGCGGTTTGCACGCTCCGCCACTCCATTTTGTTGTGGTGTGTAGGGTGTTGATAGTTGCCTATCAATGCCATGTCTTGAAAGAAATGCTCAAACGCCTTGGTGTGTGAACTCCCCTCCATTGTCCGATCAAAACGCCTTGATCTTGTGCTCCGATTGCTTCTCCACAAGCGCCTTGAACTCCACAAACTTGGCAAACACCTCTCCCTTGGACTTCAAGACATACACCCACACCTTTCGAGAAAGTCATCATCTATGAAGGACACAAAATACAAGCAACCACCCCTCCAATGGAAATGGTCTTGAATGGACCACACACATCCGAATGAATCAACTCCAATGGCTTGCTTGCACTCCAAGTGCACCACCTCCCTCACTTGGAAATGGAGTCCTTGAAAGCTTGCCTTCAATGCAACCCTCACAAAGCGCTGAATTTGATGCACCATCCTTGATTTGCATGCCATTCACCATGCTTTCAAGAGCCTTGACACTCTTGACATTCAAATGCCCAAAGCGTCTAAACCATAGCTCCAAAGGCTGATTGTGGCATTGGAAGCGCCACATTTGCCATTTCATGCATGGAGAAGGACATTTCATACAAACTCCCTACTCTAGGCAATCTAGCAATCACCTTCCTATTGGCTGCCCTCACAAGGCATGCATCATCATCAAATTCTACCTTTAAACCGTTTAAAGCAAGTTTTACAACCGAAATCAAGTTCCTCTTGAACTTAGGGATATGGAGCACCTCCTTCATGTCTGGATCTTGTGGTTCACTCCCATCACCATCACCTCCTCAACAATTGTACCAACACCGACCGCATGCACAATACTATCATCTCCCAAGTGCACATTGCGTGGTGGTGAAATTACCTCATACGTTTGGAACGCTTGCCCTATGCGGCGTGTCATGTGTTTGGTGGCTCCGAATCCATGACCCACGTGGCCATGGTGTTGTCATCTCCATCATTGATTGCCATAGCATGCTCCTCCTCTTTCTTCACCTTGCTTGCAACAAAGGCGCTTAGAAACGCATAGTCCTCTCCATTGTCTTTGTTGCTTGCTAGGTTTGCACTCTCCTTCTCCTTCTTCTTGTTTAAGAAGCAATGCCTTGCAATGTGGCCCGGTTTGCCACAATTGAAGCACAATCTTGGGCCATTTTGCATCCTCGCTTTGTTTTGGGCCGCCACCAACGCTGCCTCACCACTTTGAGCACCCTTCTCCTTCCGCTTGGACACTTCATGCATCAACCTTGACACCACAAACTCCATTGTAAGGTCAGCAAGGTTTAAGGTCTCTAAAGCGGTGATCAAACTCTCAAATGAAGGTGGCAAGCTATCCAACAACGTCATCACTATATCGTCCTCCTTCATGGGCACTTCCAAGCAAGCGAGCTGATCCGCGAGTGCCTTGATGTTGTTGATGTGCTCCAACAAGTCAGCGCCTTCCTCCATCTTGATTGTGAAGAACTTGCGCCTCAAGAAGAGGATGTTGGCCAAACTTCTTGTCTCATGAATGTTGCAAAGCACCCTCCATGCTTCCGCTGGTCCTTTGCAACTCTTGATGTGAGCAAGTTGGGCATCCACCAAATTGAGCCCAATCATGGACATGGCCTTCCTCACCCTCCTTTGGTACTCCTTCTTGTCCTTGTCACTTGCATCAGATGGTGGAGCCTCCTCCGTGCCTTCAACAATCTCCCACAAGTCCATGGAAGAGAGGGCCAAGTTCATCTTGAACTTCCACAAGTTGAAGTTGGTGCCATTGAATTTCTCAAGCACCCTAACACTCTCACCCTCCAAAGTGGCCATAGCCAAGCACACACGCTGCCCTTACGACACCAACAACTCAAACGAGCTACCAAGCACTCAAATCAGCCCCCTACTAGAGTGTAAACACACTTGCGCACATAACAATGCTCAAAAGCCCTTCTCAACACGCAAACAAGCAAGATCCACTTGCTCCCACTCAAATCAGATCATAAACAAGCTTCTACAACTCCAAATCACTCAAATGTAAGTAGAAGAGCCTCAATTGACCTCCTTAGCACCTCACTAGCTCAAATCAGCCCCTAGTGTGCACACAAGCACTCCAAATGCTAGATCTAGCTCTTACAAATCAAAAGGTGCACTAATAGATCACAAACCACCCTTCTAAGCTCACAATCACTTCAAACAAATGACTTGGGAGCCCTTAATGCAAATCAGCACCTACAATGTGCAAGGAGGACTCAATTCAACTACAATGGACACTTACAAGCACCCAATGCCTTCAAAACACCTCCAAACACCTCCAAATTGCTCCTTTTGCCTCCAAATGCTCCAAATCAACTTCAATTAACTCCAAATGGTTGCAAACACCTCCAAATGGCTCTAAGTGCACCTCCAAAGCTCCAAGGACCTCCAACATGTGCAAATCAGCCCTCCACGTGCTTGCAACACCTCCTTGACCTCCCCAAGCTTCCAAAAGTATTCAAACTCAACCTCACTACAAGAGTAGTGGGCCCATAACCTATTGAGATTCAATAGAGGAAGAGAGAGAATACAACACACTCAAAGCTTACAAATCAAGTAGAGCAATGAATGCTTGAAAAATGAGATATTGCCTTCTAGCAAAGGCCTTTACTTATACTTCCTTATTGGCACCTTCCTAGTGCCTTCTTGTACATTTTCCAAGTGCCTTTGGCCCACATGGTTCACATGTGTGCCCCTTTAGTCTTTGCCACCACCTACTCGCCTCCTAAAGTCAACAAAGTGGGCTGGTCTTCTCTCCCCTCACTATTGCTCTTACGACCAGCCCCTTTCCACACTCTAGAAAACTAAGTATAAGCTTCCATATATATATATACTCTAACAAGTACTAATTGCTCTTATAAACTACGAGCAATCTATTCTTCAACATATATGCTCAAGTGCAAAAGTGAGGTGTTTGGGCGTTTTGAGACTTGGAAGGCGCTTGTGGAGGCCCAATCTGATTGCAAGGTGAAGGTGCTGCGGTCGGATAATGGAGGGGAGTATGTGTCCAAGGCATTTTAGAACTTCCTCAAAGACCATGGCATTGAGCACCACACATCAGCCCCTTATACGCCTCAACAAAATGGTGTTGCGGAGCGTGCAAACCGCACCATTGTGGAGATGGCAAGGGCCATGATTCATGGCCAAGGGCTCAAGTATGAGCTATGGGGTGAGGCCGTGAGCAATGCGGTGTATACAAGGAACCGCTTATTGAAGCTCAGTAGAGGGTGAGAGAGAATACAAACATCAAAGCTTACACACAAGGTAGAGCAATGAATGCTTGAATGAGATACATACTCATTCGAAGCCCTTGCTTATGTATCCATAGGTAGGCACATGGTGCTACAAACAATATGGGATAACCGAGAGCCTAAGTCCTCTCTTCTATTGAGATTGAAGGGAAAGACTTTACTTAGATGGTATTGGATGATTTCAGCCATGCAAGGGCTGAATACAAGTAGTAGGAAGCCTCCTCTACATATCTCCTAACCATGTGGGATAACTCACCACTATGGGTTGCCTTTGACTACAAGCAACACCTAATGGAGTATATGAACTAACTAAGTGCATAGTTCTACTCCTACGCCTCCATGTACACTATCTACTTCAATAGGTACATGTTTCTCAACACTCCCACTTTGCTAGTGGGCCAAGGCACCAAACCCCTTTTTCTCAATCAACATCAAGACTTTCCAAGCGCAATAGTTAGGACATCACCAACCGTAGCTACCTCCCACTTGCTTGAATCTTATCAAATCATCAAGTGTCGATGGGATTCCAAGAGAAGCCACATTCGCTTGATCTTCATGTCGGGGAGGAAGAATATGGTTCATCCACCAATCCCCAAGTGGCTTGCGAGTCCTTGTGGGGTATCTTGGCTCCTCTAAGGGCTGCTCCCATGGCTCCTCCATAGGCTGGTCCTTCTCGTGCTCTCTTGGTGAGCAAATAGTTGATGTCTCCTTCCGCTGCGGTAACACCACCTCCTCCTTGGGTTCCTCCAAATCTTCTTCATCTTCATCTCCCACTTCTTCAATGTCAACTCTTGGAGTTGAGCCCACACTTTGGGCTGGTCCTCCACTTCTCCCACTTGGGTTCACCTCCAAGTGCTTAAATTCAGCGCCTCCATCTTCCAAGAACGTTACATCTCTACACTTGATAATGGCCTTGGTGTCCAGACGCATCAGCCTATAGGCCTTCGTTCCCTCACAATACCCAAGAAGAAGACACTTGATGGCCTTGGCATCCAACTTGGTCCCTTTGCATTTGGAACCAACGCATACGCAATGCAACCAAAAACACGCATATGGGACACATGGGGCCTCACTCCACTCCAAGCCTCTTGAGGTGTCTTGCTTACCAATGCTTGAGTGGGGCAGAGGTTCCTCGTATACACCGCATTGCTCACGGCCTCTCCCCATAGCTCATACTTGAGCCCTTGGCCATGAATCATGGCCCTTGCCATCTCCACAATGGTGCGGTTTGCACGCTCCGCAACACCATTTTGTTGAGGCGTGTAAGGGGCTGATGTGTGGTGCTCAATGCCATGGGCTTTGAGGAAGTTCTCAAATGCCTTGGACACATACTCCCCTCCATTATCCGACCGCAGCACCTTCACCTTGCAATCAGATTGGCCTCCACAAGCGCCTTCCAAGTCTCAAAACGCCCAAACACCTCACTCTTGCACTTCAAAGATATACACCCATATCTTGCGTGAGAAATCATCTATAAAGGTGACAAAATACCTTGCTCCTCCAATGGAAGTGGTCTTCATTGGCCCGCACACGTCCGAATGCACCAACTCCAACTTCTTGGTGGCCCTTGTTGCTCCATGCTTGGGA